>JACBFG010000046.1:976034-1025435 GCA_013435955.1 Diaporthe sp. HANT25 | reverse complement strand
CCCCCCCCCCCCCCCAACACCACTTGCCGGTGAGGAAACAACATTTGTAGTCACCTGGGTCTGTCACTCGAGCTGTTCACTCTGAGCCCCTTCCAGACGGGCACAAGTAAAATTTGAAATTGCTTAATTGCAGATACCAGGGCGCCTCGACCTATTGCTGCTAATGCATTCAAGGTTGTACTATGTGCTCACAAATAAATCCATGCCAAACGAATCAGAGCACTGCCACACTTCACTTCAAGTCTTTGTAAACAACTCGTGCTAAGGTGAATACGTAGGACCACGAACACAGTTCCATAGTATCCCGACGAGGATCTATAGCCTAGATTGCCAGCCATTTGATATCTCCCTTCCTTTCTTCCTTGATACCCGCAATGCAGCCACTGATTGCCTGATTTCATGTCTTCTGACACAACGCTTTTCAAATCAACACGATCGTCAACGTCCATCAAAACTTGAACACACCCATTCAGCAGCTGTCACAGGACTATCAAGCCCAAAATGTCTGGTGCGGATGACTCCATGTCAGGGCGACACGGGCACAATACTCTCGAGAACTTCCGGCCCTTGGCACCAACGATGTCAGCATCACATCGACTTCAGCACATCAGCACCCCAAATGGCTCCTCCGCCTCGTTTGCACACATTGTCGCAAGTCAGTGGCGTGCAGATGTTTCCAGCAACAGAAAGACCTGGGCTGTTGTTGGTACGGAGATTGAAGCCGGCTTCCTGTACAGGGATCTTGTTGCCAACGCTGTGGCCAATACTTCCGAGTCCTCCATCAATAGGGAGTCCGTGGTACTCTCGACCCGAGCTGGAGACTGCACAACAAACCGTCGTCCAGGCCAACTTGTCATCATGCCATTCTCTCACCTCAGAGAGCTCCTCTTCCTCGGCTTCTTCGTCAACCAGCCGTTGCTGAGTTGGATTGGTAATCTCGGCGGTCCAACCGCAGTCATGGACTTCAACTGGGGCAAGGTCACATTCGACATGGCCTTTTCTTGCTCCATGATCGCAAAATACGTCAAGACTAGCATCAACAAACGCACGAACGTCTTCATGGCGTGTACGGTCTCGACCAATACCAGGACCTATTTCGGCGAAGTCAACCAGCACATTCAAGTTCAGCAAGTCATGACCCCTTTCGACGCAGACGCCGTCACGCTCCGATTCTTCAAGAATCAGTCCCCCCGTGAAGCCTTGGCGAAGCCTCCGCGGATAGAGAACGGACACGGCGAGAGCAGAAGGCGAGTTCTGCTGGTCATGGACGGATACGAGTTGCCTGATGATATCAGGCCACTGAGCCTGAACAGCTTAGATTCGGTCAGCACTGGGGAACTCGAGTTTCCTCTGCTATATACAGGCACGAGCTATGTGGGTGGCATCAGCGGCCTACGTGGTGTGATAATATGGCCATACACATCGGTGGGATGGGAAATGTGCGAGGGACAGCCGACCAGATGTTCTGCTCTGCACAGAATTCCACGATCACAGGCCGAAGTCTACTACTACAGCCGATACATGCATGATACCGACGACGCGGAAGCCGCCATCATGCAGACTGAGGAGGATTTCAACACCAGTTTGCCCGCAAACTGCAATACGTCTCCAGCACATACCATGGACTTAACTGCCTTGCTGATCTGCTGCAAGCTAGTATGGCCAAGCGCCGCCATCGCCAAGCTCCCTGTGTACCTCCCACAAGACAAACAAGCATTGGCGAGTCAAGTGGAGATTCTTGTCATGAAGGGGATCCTTGAGGCATTGCCTGGCAAGAGTAGGCCCCTGGACCACTGTGAGCTGTCCATACTCAATACGAAGACAGCCTTGACCAACACGGGAAAAATCACCGCCACCTTGTCGGTGACTGATATTGACAGTCCCCATAGCGCACACCTTTTGGCGCAGCTTCTAGACCCGGATGGACCGGATCCAGCGCTCAGCCAAACAAGCGAGGCTGTTGTCAGTGCCATTCTGTCCCTGGCAGTTGTTACCGAGTCACTCAACGGAGCAACGCGCATAAATGAAGTCATTTCCCTGCAGAAGGACATACGTGGCGACGACGAATGGTACAATACAGAGCTTTATGGAGTCGGAGCCGGTGAGGTCTGGCGCGGCCCCATCTGGCTGGCACTCGCCATCTGGCAAAAGCTGAGAGACAACTACTTGTGGAGAGTCCCATTCGACGATTTCGACGAGGAATGCCAAGATGACCGTCTTGACCTGAACAATGGGGAACTCCACGTCTTACCGTACCGCACGTATGAGTGGGATACAGCTTTCGAGATTATCGTCGACCGCGCCCACGCCCGCGGCCTGGACTTTCCCGATCTGTCAGACACGGCACGGCTGACGGCCGAGGAGATGATCGCCGTCGAGAAGGCGCTCGTCAGGGCCTATCTGGATAAGCTCGTCTACCTGACGGACCTCGGTGATGGTCTTTTCGATGCTTTTCATCTCTTGACTGGGCGCAAGATACGGCGACCATTCGAGTCCCAGGCAGGCCAGGTTTGGTGGCAAGAATGTCAGAGGCGCACTGCTCTCATGAGCAGAGATGGATCCTCGGCTAACGTCTTCTTCATCTACACCCACATGAGATACGGGATGGATGAGGTCCTTGGCGAGGTGGCCCCTATTCCACTTGACATGACGTACGTGTCTTACACGGCGGTTGAACTCGTCCTCAAGGAAGCTGGGAAGCTTGAGTTGATGCCGGGGTGCCGCCAGGAGAGCTCAAGCTAAATGAGAGAGGGTCTGATGATGTTTCCCTCGCAGTTGTGGAGGTCGTCGAGTCGGAGAGGGCGCATGCCTTCCAGGGACTCCCATCGGTCATTCTATGTCGCAATGATATTTGTCGCAACTTGCATGTCGGCGTCCACGCTTGTGCCAGAAGTTCTCCGTCCACAGTCACCAGTTAATGACCCCTCGCCTCGTGGTCCAAAGCAAGATTGATAATCGACAATTCATCGCATGTGTCATTTCTTGGCCTGAGGCCTCTCAGTCATGGCCCGCCACCAGGTTGTTCGAGAGAAGTTAAGGCCAGCGGCCTGGCAAGGGTGCTCATTTGGATCAAACATCCGCTAGATTGATTAGAGAGGCTATAGTCAGCTATGAATCTGGTCAGAAATGATGCTTCCAAAAGCATGCCGGGCAGCAGGCAAAAAGCAATGATGCTAAAAAGTTGATGGACTTGTGGTTTGCATAGGCACACGATATCAGATTCGGCGGCATCCGCGAGCTCGACAAACTGCAAAAGGTCAGATCTAACCAGATTTGACTGCTGTGGCTGCGGAATGTGATATGTTGGGCCTATTTGCCCAGTAATAAGCGGGGTTATGCTCAGTAATTCCGAGAATGTGCGGCACGGGTGGGCCTTCAAACCTGAGCTGAGCAACATGAGTAGTTTCACTTGCAGCCAACGTCGATTGCCGCAGCCGAGCCCACACCGGTATGAGAATCAATTTTCTGATCCGACAATGTTGCCTGAACCAAGCAGCAGCATGGCACATTCCTTCAACCAGCTTTGAAACAGCACTCGTTTGTTCGCAGACCGTTCATTTTGATACCGATGTCCTCCTGTGATCTTCGCCTGGACTTTAAAAGCAATACCTTGATACTCTGTATCCGCTTGTCGTCTAGACCGAACCGAACGTCAAACTCGCCAGCTGGCTAGCATGCCCTCCCAGTCTATCATGGACCTCTCGGGAGTGAGCACCACCACTCTGGCCACCGCCATCTTCGGCGCTGTACGTTTCCCTCTGCTTCAATTGATTCCTTTGCAGCAGTCGATATTGACATGACTAACATGCTGCACAGATCGCCGCCTACGCGTTTACGCGCGTTATCTACCTGCAGTACTTTCATCCGCTCTCCCGTTTCCCGGGGCCGCGGCTCGCCGCCGTTTCCAACCTATGGTATGCCCACCACTGGATGTCCGGACGGTGGCCCTGGGCGGTCGAGAAGGCGCTGCACGAGTACGGCCCGGCCGTCCGGATCGCACCCAACGAGCTCGCCTTCTTCACGCCCCAGGCCTTCACGGACATCTACTCGCCGCAGCACAAGAACATGGAGGACTTTGTCAAGACCAACTTCCAGAACCGCGGCAAGGACCTCGGCGGCCTGATCTGGGAGGAGGACCCTGTCCGCCACCGGAACGTGGCCCGGCAGGTCGCCCCGGCCTTTGGCGCCCGCTCCTTGCGCACCTTTGAGCCCATCATCCACGAGTATATGGACTACTTCGTGGCCAGAATGAAGGAGGTCAATCTTGAACGCAAGACTACTGGCGTTCCGCTGGTGACATGGACAAATTGGCTAGCTATGGATATAGCTGCCGACCTGGCGTGGAATGAGAAGATGCACCAGATGAGAGACAGTAAGGCCACACACTACTGTCCTTCCCCGGAAGGCGACAGCTTTTTCCTTGGCATACTAACTCAGACAAACAGTGAAAAACTCGGTAAACCTTGATGTGTTGCTCAGTTTCAATTCGTTCGCGACCGTCCTTCAAGTGTTTAAGCGTTTCCCTCTCATCAGACCACTTCAATACCTGTTTGTACCCTTCGGAAAGATCACGTTGTTCTCCCAGATGGAGAAGGCAACGTCGGATAGTGTGCGCCGCCGTATTGGTATGGCATCTTTTTCCTTCTTCCTAAGTCCCCGCATCTTCGCGTTTTCAAGGATGAGAAAATTAGTTTTGACTAGCGCGTGCTGACCCTCATGTCAAAAAGATCAACGAGGTCGTACAGAGCATCCAGATTACTTTGATTACATCTTACCAGTAGATGCTCCCTGCCCCACAGACCAAAAGCAGCTTCTTCACATTGGGTCTGTCGCATTGCAAGTCATGTTTGCTAGCTGGGGGCCCATGGGAGACCTGTTTTACGGTGCCATCGTTCATTTGCTCACATACCCCGAAACTCATAAAATCTTAGTCGAAGAGATCAGGGAGAGTTTCTCGAATTACAGCGACATCATGCCGGGGCCAAAGTTGACGGCCCTACCTTACCTCCACGCCTGTATTGAAGAGACGCTGCGCATGCTCCCAAGCAACAATACAGGCTTGCCCCGGATTAGCCCAGGGGCTATGGTGGATGGACAGTACATACCTGAAGGTGTAAGTGTTGTTTTTATTTCCCCTTTCCCCCTTTCAGCCTGCCTTCGACAGGGCACTGCCAGCTATGAGATACTTGAGACTATGAGATTTACTAAACCGTCGGCTTAAAGACCCACGTACAGTCTTGCATCTGGGCTCTGGCACGTCACCCGGACTACTTTCATGAACCACTCCACTTCAGGCCACAACGCTGGCTCCCTGCGTCTCATCCATTGTACGACCCAGCCTTTGCCAATGATCACCTTAAGAGCCTCTACCCATTCAGCCTCGGTCCGAGAATCTGCATGGGTAGAGAAATGGCATGGACACAGGCTAAAATGTTTTTGGCCAAAGTCCTCTGGTCGTTTGACGTGGTTGAAGTGGAAGGGCAAGATTTTGACCTGGAGAGAAGCTTGCTTCACTACGGCTTTTTTGATAAGCCCGAGATGTATGTCAGATTTATTCCTATGCCGTGATCAAAGACAGTCGAAATGGACGCTATTATCTGTTTTGAGCGCGGCTAAGAAAGTGGGTTTCACCATAACGTGCTTTGACGAATATGAAAAACGGTTACTATAAAATTGCACGCTTCCCCCTTTGAAGCCCTCTCTTCTGGCTGAAAATGGGAATGTGATCAAATTAGGCATTGTCTGACCTTCCCTGACTCCTCGTTCTGGCCGTATGCAGGTTATTCTATACCTAGGTATTTTAGCAGAATACATTGTGTATCTGTAAAATATGAGGAATGTCAAGCTGACAAACGGACAGATAGATGAGTGGCAAGACCTACCGGTAGTCCCCACACATCCCGTTCTCACCAGTCCCGCCTGAGTAAATCTGGACAACTCCACAAGGGACCCACTCCTGGATCCCACAAAAAGAGACGGCAAAAAACATACAACACCGGGTATTCGCTGGTCGTCACCGACCCAACTACTAATCCAGCGGTTAGCAGCTTGTCTATGGGAGAGCGGACGGGATCCCGAATTTTCTGCTACCTATGGTCGTATGTGCCTGATGTCGGTCAAGGTTAGCTTATATCTAGAGTTCTTCTGACTCAACGAATGGCTATGCTGCTACCATTGACTAAATGTAGAAGTCTCCTAAGCCTCAAATTTATTTCTAAGTGTATTATACGTGTCGGTAGGGTCACGTGTTCGAATACGAATGGGTCTGGTGTGGTGTGGTTGTGTCGATTGAGCAGGAAGGAGGAAGTAGTCAGGGGGCTGCCCCACAGCCCTCAGCGGCTGAATTCTACCCACGGCTAACTTTTGTTTAGCTTCAATGCGATTAATTGGCTATATACTTAGGTAACTATTTTACCCAAAACCTGCAAACTCTGGAGAAGAGGTGTGGCGTTGGCTTGAGTGATACTGAATCGAATCTGCGTAGCTTGCACGGAAGTGCCCAACCTATCGATGCGTTTGTACCCGAGCGAGCTGCCATTGACGACCGTCTCATATGTTCCATCCATGGCGGTTTCAATGGTATAGCCGCCAATGCGCTGGCCCAAAGCAATTTGCTCTTGAAGTATGAAAGCATCTACCGAGTACGCACCACCGAGGTCGATCTCCACCCATCCAGTGGTCTCGTTAGCACCGACAGCCCAGTAAGTAGCGGTATCATTGTCAATCATGTTGGCCGGTCCATACAGTGCCGTGTCTCCCTCTCGGATACTGCTCGCCGTCGCGTTGAGCCCAGGTGTCAGGATCTCCCGGTCGAAGAAGGCGTCGCGCAGTCCCTTGAAAGCGACAAGCGAGTCAACATCCGCCTGCTGGATGACGCCATCCGTATCAGGCGGCACATCAAGCAGCAAGTTGACACTCCTGGCCACAGACTGCATGTACATATCCATCAACGCCTCACCCGTCTTGGGCGTCTCATTGGCATGCCAGAACCAGCCGTCACGGATGCGGGCGTCGGCCTCGGCGGGCGTCCAGAACAGCCCGTCACGCACGCCCGTCTGCAGCTCCGCCTCGCCGTAGCGCGCGTCGTCCTGCGTGCGGCTGATGGTGTGCCAGTTGGTGGCGACGGTCACGCCGTCCTCGTTGCCGACCCAGCGCGCGTCGACGCCCTGGTGGCCCCACATGACGGCGCCCGGCTGGTGCTCGCGGATGATGTCGCGGAACCACGTCCAGTTGAACGTCTGCACCGTGTCCGAGCCGCTGGCGCCGTCGAGCCAGATCTCGAAGAGCTCGATTGGGGAGCCGTCGTCGAGCGTCATGGTCACGAGCTCGGTCAGCTGCGTCGCGTACAGCGCGTTGTAGTCGCCCTCCGTTGCGTCGCCGAAGATCTGCGGCTCGTCGTAAATTGTGCCGTTAAGACCGGGCTTCGGCATCGCAGGGTCGCGGTGGATGTCCCATGGGGACAGGTATACGCCGAACTTGATGCCGTGCTTTTTCGCCGACGCAGCAGCCAGGCGGACCACATTGGTCTCGAGTCCCAGGGCGGTGCGGTTCTTGGCCCATGCGCCATTCTCGATCTTGTAGGTTGTCGTGGACGTGTTCCAAAGTGCCATGCCGTCGTGGTGCTTTGCCGTCAGGATCATGCCCGTCATGCCTGCGTCGGCGAATGTCTTGGCCCATTGGTCTGTGTCCAGGCCGATGGGGTTGAAGACGTCTGGGGGGCTCTGGCTCCTTCCCCACTCCTCATCCGTGAAGGTATTGGGACCGAAGTGGATGAATGTATAGTATTCTAATTCATGCCAGGCAGATTGTCTCTCTGTGGGCACCTGGAGATATGCTGCTGGCGGGCCATCTTGGGCATGAGTCGGAGAAGCGAACAAGACCGATAAACAGACCAAAGTGAGGAGAAACTGATGGCACCAGCCAGATGCAATGCAATTCGATGAATTCATTATGTTTGCAAAGCCAGCCTTTGGATTCCACCCTGTGATATCTTTGTCTCCACAGCAAAAGCTGAGTCCTGAACGATTTGGGACCACTCGATGCACTGGGTCGTTGGAAACGCGCTTCCATTGTTTGTGCACCGAATGAGGAGTCGGCAGGTGCCATACCGAACGGCGATCCTCCGTGGTACGCCCGCGCGCGTTCTGTCCACCACTGTCCGGGCATTGCCAAGAGATTATTTGACGATGCAACGTTGATCAGCGAATTCGGAATAAAGAAACGAACCGGCGGATGTCATTTTAGGTTAGAGCGGCAACCATCCATGTAAACCTAGATACAGCTATTTGTAGACATCCTGGTTAACAATATTCCAAGTCGTATTCTCGGTCCGCAAGACTCGTGCATAGGGGACGGAATCGACTTCATGAGAAGATTAGTTGAGCCTGTACTTTGCGCACTACTCTCGCGTAACCCAGTCTTCCCTGAGAGCAATAAACGTCACGATGCTCGCTTGATCAGCTTGTCCGTGGTCGTGCCGCTGGCCAACAGGTGCCCCCAAAGTAGAAAGCAGCATCACGTGTGGGATATCAAAGACACAGAAAATTGGATTGTTTCAACTGAATCTTATCTGCTGCACTTTCAAATCGCGATCCCTTCACTTCTGAATTGCGCAATCGGAGTTCTGCTTGGGTGCAGCACTTGTATCAGGCGGCGCATAGCCATGTCCAGTATCTTCTCAGAGAGGCGTTCGAAGGGTATGCCTGCAATTGCTAATATCAAGCGATAGAATGCATGTAGAATGGAGGGAGTATTTAAGAAGCAGCGATAGGTTCTATGGCCAGATTGTGATATAAGGTCATACCAGGAGTAGCACATACAATGATCCAGAAATAACTTAGCACGGTTCAGGACGTTTCTTGTTTCAACCTTCCGTTAACTCGAGCAATTGAATAAACTCTAGTCAAGTTATCAACATCCTCGCTTCAATAAGTCATTTCATGGCTTGACTTACTCAATGGGCTGACACAAAGTCCTCAATAATGCTATTGAATAAATCAGGGTTCTCCCAGAACATAAAGTGGCTTCCTCTTTCTTCGCTTGTGAAAGTACGGCTCTTTGCTCCAGGAATTTGCGTAGCTGTCCATGCAATACCCGAAGCGTTGTTCAGACTATCATCTCCTGATATGACGAGGCAGGGAATATCGATGCGGGGTAGCACATCGCGCCAGTCGGCAAATGCGTGGTTGATGAGCAGCGTCGCGGCGTGCTGATCGCTGATCTTGTTGTTCTCAGCCAGCACCCACTGGTAGTCCTCCTCAGAGACATTGGATGTAAACATCTGTCTCACAAAGTTGGGAGTCTCGTGCGTAATGTTCTTGGCAAAGGTGTATGTCGAGACGGGTGTGAAGAGGGCAGCAGACCACGTCTCGGCCTCTTCCTTAGTCCAACTGGGATCGGCGACGAGGACTGAAGACTGGTCGACCATGGCAAAGTGGTCGATACGCTTGCACTCGTCGGGATACAGGTCCCAGAATGCCCAGGTCACGGAGGCGCCCATCGAGTGTGCGATGATGCTCACGTTCCGGAGGTCGAGGGTAGTCAAGACGTCGTAGAGGTCGGCGCCGAAGCGACTCAATCGGTAGCCAAAGTCGGGCTTCTCAGACCCGCCGTGGCCGCGCATGTCGTATGCGGTGACTCGGTATCCGGCCTCAGAGAAGTACTTGACTTGCTTTTTCCATTCGGCTGCTGTTTGCCGCCATCCGGGTATGAACAGCAGATTCTGCCCATCAACGGGTCCAGCTTGTGTGTAGCTCAGGTGAACTCCGTCTTGAGTTTTGACCAAGCCCGTCCCCACGGTAGGTGTCTCACTCCCGCCGTCCATGCTGGCAAATAGGTCGGTTTTGGATCTCAATGGGTGTTTATGCATATGAATTCTGGGTGGCTTCAAAATCTCATATATAGAAGCTTAAGTGAAACAGCAAAGTTCTGACTGCAATTGTTGATTGGGAAATCTTACTCCTCACTAGCAACATCAACACGTCACATTCAAGAAGCGGATCTACTTCAACAGCTGATAGTGCTTATGCTTAATAATAAGCTACTAATTATCATGATACGAGTAGCACATATTGAATAGGAAACATAAGTCAAATGAAAAAAACGTTGCAGCCAAAGCCAGAGGAAACCATGGATGAAGCAAAACGATCAACACGCCCAGCACAATTACCGTGCCGTATATGGTCAGAATCTCGAGAGTGGAGCGCGGAAGTCTCTGCTTAGCAATGATAGTTGTCCCATAGTCGAAAATTGCGCCACTGCTTTGCACCGGTTCCTCAGATCTGTTGAAACTATCCTCCAGGTTCTTCGGTTCCCGAGTGCCAACATCGATGTCTCCCCAAGCACTACTAATAGTATGTCTGGACAGCATCTCGGAAGACTTCACAGGACAGTAGTAACTCGCACGAATCAGGGACTCTTCGCCACTGATATCAGTTTTAGCCTCGCGTTCAATGAGTGTTGTGAGATGATCTGTGGTAATGGGTCGTGTTAACGCTGCTTCGGTCAACTTTCCAAATGGGTCAACGCTCAGATTGTATATCCTTAACGATAGCAAACGAAGTATGTCTCGCGGGATCCTCATATTTTGCAACGGTAATTCCGGTCGTTTCAATTGTAAGATTCGCCTCCCGCCATCGATTTGATTCCTAAGCTTCCTGCTGTTAGACGGCGATGCAAAAGCTCATGAGTCTGGTGGATAAGCCTTACCAACATACTTGGATAATCCATCGTGTTGGGTCCGAAAGTGTCCAACATGCTATACTTGCTCGGAGCCGCCAAGGAAACCGAAGGCGATTCGCTTGTTGGTGATCCATTCCCAGTTTCAGTAAGGGCTACTATAATTGGCTGCTTTGGTCGAGACACAATCAAATCAGTAGAGGTGAGATCCACCGCCCCATGCATGACTATGCCTCTATGACGGCGTTGGAGGAGCTGGAGTCTTTCCACAATATCTGGCGCTTCCGAAGTCGATCTCCATGGGCCAGAGACTTGTTTCAAAGGGCTCGCAAAGTCTCGGGCTGCTTCTGTGTCGAAACCTAACTCCTGTTTCCGGAGCGCCTTTGCCGCAGCCTCACGGCCATACGCTTTCGCGATCGCCAAAGCTGTCTCACCATATATTTGTTGAACTCTAGGGTCGACCCCAGCCTCGCATAAAGCGTCGATAACTTTCTCTGGGCTGTCAAAACCTCGGATGGCAGCATAGTGGATTGGTGTGTACCCTAGCGAGTCGACGAGGTTCAAATTTCCAGAGATATGATACGTCGCAAGAAACGATATAAGATTCACAATCGATGAGAGTGGCCAAAAGTATGAGGCATTGTGCAAGGGCGTCGCACCATGTCTATCCCAATGAATCACATCCTCAACATCGTTTAAGAGTTGCGAGACGGTGTCATTAAGATCGGTCTCACGCCAATTCAAGCTCGATCTTTTCGGAATATCATCCCATTCAGGAACAAAAACCCTCGACAAAGTTTGAAAAGGTGTATTGCCAAATTGATCTCGAGCCTTGCTGTCAGCTTGTAACCGCAAAAGCATTTTTACTGTCTTGCTTCTGGATATGGACGGAGGTCGTGTGCTGAGAATGCCTGTGTTGTCCCATCTCGCATGTTTTGAGCAAGCATAATGAAGCGGTGTTCTTCCAAAGTCGTCCGTAACATTGATGTCCAGTTGATGAAGTGCCAGAATGGCTTGAACCATAGCGTAATTTCCAGTCCCTGCCGCAAGATGGAGGAAGGATGCGTTGCTGGCGCTGTGTCGAACTGACCCCACATCGATGCCCTCACTGAGCAGGATTCTCACTGCCTGGAGCCTATTTGATTGAACCGCTTCTATGAGCGGCTCTGCACTCCGACTGAGTAAGTTGACGCATGCTGTGCCGTACGTCTCTTTCATGTAGAAGCTGACTATAAGTGCAAGATTATAGGTCCAGTCTTGATCCATGAATGCAGCAAAAGCATGACGTTGGCCAGAGTTGGTGTTCAGAAGAGTACGAAAGACTTTCAGAATTGCCTGTTGGAGATGGTTTGCATTCTCCTCAGATCTCTCCACGCATTGGCTTGTAACTCGAATACGATGGATGGCCCCCACAATCTTTTCATAGGCCTGTTGTGAGAGACTCGTCGGCCAATCCTCAGAGTCAGAGCAGTCGCAAGCATCGAACTTTGCCATCAATTCATCGTCATATTCAGTCTGGAATTCTGCTATAGCGAGCGATATGAAGTCGACGGACTCCGATGGCGCCAACCACAGACTATCCAAGAGCAGGATGGATTCCAGTAAACAATCTTCGCTTAGCCCAACCATGGAGAGATAAATTGCTCTAATCATCGAGCCCGTCCATGAAGACTTGGAGCAAACAAGCTGCCCGTTCGTAATTTCTGAGAGGCGAAACTTTCGGACAATCGCAGATCTCCCATAGTAGGCTGCGAAAGATAGCACGTCATCGACTGCCGGCAGGAAAGTGTCTGTGCCTAGTATGTATTCGTGAGGCAGTGGCTGTTGAAGAAGTGTCGCAAGACACGGAGTTGTTTTCTTCTCAAAGAATGACTGTATCGCAGCATCCAGCTCTTCGCTCTCCCGAGTCGCCCTAGACACGTGACTTGCAAAGTGCGTACTGGCGTAGTCGTACAAAGCGCCCAAAGCTCGGCCTGACGATTCGTCTGAAATTTGTTGTTCTTCTGATTCCCAGTTCAAGTACTTGAGACAAGTCAGCGCCATGAATGTATGCGCTTCAGAGTTCAGACGACGTTCAATTTCGGGATTTCCCCTGTCTGATGTTTTGTTGTCTCTGTTACGCAGAAGACTGTTCCGCTGTAAGAAATGGTCCCTTACAGAAGGATGAGAGGGCTGAATCCAGGATTTTGTTACCCGGATCAGAGGTCCGAATAGGCGCTGGATATCGCCCACCACGTCTACAGGTAAATTTTGTCGAACGTCCTGAAGTATTGAGCCGTTCTGCCCGGAGAACACGGCGATCGCCTCTGCCAAGGTGTCATGTCCGACTGGTACGAAGGAGAAAAGTATCCAGGTAAAGATCAAAGTAGCTCGGCCTAAACTGCTGTGATGGATGCGTGCCCACAACATGTCATAAATATCGCTGATGTCGTGCGGCAGGGAGTGAAGCATCCGTTGGATTGCCGCCGTGGAGGAGACTGTCATATTCTCCAAGTCCTCAACGACGAGTTCAATAAGTCTGTACATCCCGTCGGCTCGGTCCTCGAAGGCATGATGGATTTGCTCACTAAGCGCGGCGTATAGCGGACGTTTTTTGACTAGCTCTTCGATCTTCATGTCTGCGAATCGTCGTAGATCCTTAACCATTTCTGCTGTGCTGTCCAAGTCGATATTGATGGACGATGGCAGATTGGTGTCGACAAAATGGCGAGAACTGATAACAATTCTCGAGAATCCAGCACTTGCCCGCCGCCTCACCACTTTAAATATCTCAGACAGATCTCTTGCCAGATTCCGGCGACTGACTTCGTGTGCCTCGTCAAGGGCATCAATGAAACAGAGGATCCCTTTGTTGTCTGGCGCCGTTAGAACGGCTCCAAATGATTGCAGCAATTGTTGGTAGGACCATGACTGAGAGCCTTGCTTTTGCGGGACCACATAGCGGAAAAGGTTGGGCTGGTCTTCCAAAATCTGTCCTAGAAGCGAAGATAAAATCATCTCTGGCGCCCGGCGATCCTTTTCGGTTTGCTTGCATGCAAAGAATGCAACGGTACTAGGACCGACAGACATCTTGCGCTTGAGTGATGCCATGAGGACGCTTTTCCCGCTTCCTGGTTTGCCTCGAACTTGTAGAATAGGGTTGGCACGGCAGCTCCAGTCTTTGAATTGATGGCAGTCGAATACCCATTCAAAGGTGTTGCCCACTGGAAACGGGATTTGGTCGAGCTCGACTTCAACGTCATACGTCGGCAGGGATTGGAGATAAGCTTGCTTTTCAGCGAGGCTGAGGTTGAGGGCTTTGGTGTGTTTATACAAATTAGCAATGCCGCAAATGTATCTTCATTTCATGGGTAGCTATTCTTTCGACATACAGATATTCTGAGCCGACAAAATGTTCAATTTGATCTGAGTGTCATGCTCGTTCAAATAGGTGTTGGTGGCAGCGGTAATGGCTCCAAAACTCTCTTTGTCCTCCAAGCCAACACTCTCCAATCCGTGTGAGTTGAACCGGAAGTAAAGTCCAGTGAGCCCCTTATAGCGCACAGCTATCTTCTCAAATCTCTCGGCCGCCTTCTCCGTATCTGTAGAGATACGAATGAGCGTTTTCGCAACCTCGGCAAGGTTCTTTCCGAAGGGCTTCAAACTGGGTCGGCCAGTTCCGATGCTCAAAAATTTGTCGAATTGTAGGTCTCTGGCATTCCATATCTGCTCAGCCTCTTCCAGCACCTCCTCGACAGGGTTGTTATACGAAGTAGCACCGTCGACAAAGCTTTGGCCTTGAATGATCACGGGTTTGAAGAAGGAGGAAGCCGCGGATGTTGCGCGCGCTGCTTCGACAATAGTGCAGTCGACCTCCTGCACGGATATCAATGTTTCGTAGCTACGGAGGCGGACGGGTTTATTGACTTCTGCCCGAGTGGCACAAACGAAACTATGAGTGAGTTTCAAATTAACTCCACTGTTGTTACGGGGAACGTTGAGGGGGGTCTGTACATTTTGCAAGCTGCGTCTCTTTCATAGAGCTTTGCGTCTGCCGGCTCCCCGGCCTTAACGACAATCTCTCGAACAACACGTTCCAGCTCTTCCTCATCAAATGCACCGCTAAGAGTCAATAGGTCTTTTCCTTTGGCGGCAACGTTTAGCCTGGTGCGTTTTGGGCTGAACACTCTCTCCGACATGCTTTGGTACGCCATTATACAGTCATGAATACTCATCCGGAGGCGGCCGAGCATGATGGCGATGAGCCTGCGAGTTGTGCTTGAGTACAGCGATCTTGTCTACGGGGCAAAAAAACGTAAAGAAATATCTCAGGCTTCTTACCCTCCGGTACTAGTTCCTGCGATGAGATCGAAGTATTCGCAAGGTTTGGGTGTGTTTTGAGGACTCATGCGCTTCATAACGTGGCGGAGAATCAGCAGAGTTGAGAGGCCCCGAACGCCACCACCATCTAAGACAAATCATCAGAACAAAGGCTTCCGTACAAACATTTTATGTGCAGCATACCAAGAGACAAGACTCTGAACCCATGTTTGGGGACAGGGACCATCATGCTTGATCCCGACGCCATGATTGAAGATTTCAGCCCCAACTCGTGTGAATGAGGACTTCAGTAGTGCATTAGTAGTTGACAAGGAGGAGAAAAAAAATCAAAGCTACCTGAACATCAAGAAAACACCACAGTTTTAAGCTATTGTTGGACCCAGCCGCTTACCTGTCGAGAACGGGGCCTCCGCCCGGCCGCCTGCTCGTGGGCGCCTAACAGGGCAGTGCTTGCAGCGTTCCGCCTGTGAAAACCTCCAGCTGACAAGCCATCTTCCGCTCTATTCGTCACTGCACAGCCGCAAGAATGCAGGCGCCGTCACCTCAGACTAGTAAGGCATGTACCTTTGCAAAGTGTGGTGATTACAGCCATTCATTTACAGCAATTTATGTTGCGTAACCACACATAACAAGCCATTGCGCACCCGATTCGTTACTGGACAGCCGCCAGAATGCAGGCGCTGCCACTTCAGACTGATCAGGCATTTAATTTTGCAAAAGGTAGTGCTGACAGCTATTTATCTTTTGTAACCACCCATGATAACTTTTGTTGCCCTCTATTCGTCACAATACAGTCCACAGTACCTAGGTATGCAGTCAAACCCCCTCGCAGTCAGCAGTGCTCGATCAATATCTTATGTTTAGCATGAATGTACCCTAGTAAGTCAGTCCCGAGGTTGACTTCATTGAGTGTCCGACTATTCACTAAAGCCTTCTTTACGCTGGGCTCAAACTCCACGGTCGAGGTACTCACACGAGTATATTATACTTTTTTGTCCCTCGCTCTAGAGATTAGCCCAGTTGCTCTATGTGATACATCACGCTGAAAGTCGTGACAGATGCCAAGGAGATGAAGGAGTTGGATGAGCTGGAAGGAGTTGGGGGCCAATTCCAGACCTCCGAACGAATCCACAACGTTGTGCTGACACAAACCGATTCTTCATCTTCACACACCCGAACGCCGTAGTCTGTTCATGTTCTCAGATCAAGAGCCTGTGGTCTTTAGATGATCGGTCATACGGCAATTCTGCATCCCGCCTGATACCTAATTTCCCTCAAGGTTTGAAGGGAAGAGACATCGTCCGTCAATTTAGACTGTACAAAGCATGTCTCAAGGTGGGTGTTTTACGTTTTCAAGTCAGAAACTAGACGCTTCTCGTTGATAATAAAAGGCTGACCAAAGTTCATGGCAATATCCATCTCACCAGGGCTTGATGCAAGCAATATCTCGCCGCTCTACTCAGCCTTCTTTGATTCCTCACGAACAACCGAATAAACAAAAGTGATCAGCAGATATGACCTGGTTTATTCCCTTGCAGCCAACACCTCTCAGAGTGCTGCCTCCGGCACTTAACATCCAGCTACTAGGATGCACTCTGGGAGAGGAGGGAAGGGAGACCTTGCTATGCCAATATAGCAGTCCTCGTATTGGCATTGCGATACTCGTGAGAATCGAATTCCTTCTGGGGCTTCCTGCAATCTCGATTTTAACAAATTGGATCCTATTTGGTGGTTCGCTTCGCGAGATACTCCTTCCACACCTTTCCCAGATCAGCAGGCATAATGGGCGAGAACATGTTCCCCAGCCAGCCCTTGTTCCGATGCGCCGTAAGGCCGATCTCGTCCAAGAGCCTATCTACGTACGGAACACTGTCAAAGGCAGCAAAGTGTCCGAGCTCCCCATTGGAGAGATAGCGGCGCTTGTTCCAGGCAATCATGTGTGCGATGTCTTTCTCCCTTTCTTCGACAGAGGGCAGCTTGAACGCCTTGTCCCAGTAGGCCACCGCCCAGATCGCTTGCGCCTCGGCCGCGAACAACTTAGCCCCGGCGACTATGTGGTTCATGAAGAGAATAGAATCGTCGTTTACAGGGGCCATCGTGTGATAGAGCCTGTAGGGCGTCCGTGACTCGTACTTGTGGTAATGCTGCGGCGGATTCCTGAGCATGACGAACCGTCGGAGGACCTGTTCGTCCGCTTCGGCGACGAGCTTCTGCCACTTGGCTCTTTCCTCTTGTGACTCGATATCCTTGGGGTATGGGAGACCTAGCGCCCTGAGTGTGCTGTTGTCGAACATGCCAAGCCCTCGTTTCCAGCCGGTTCCACACAAGACGGCGTCACACGGGAAATGTGTGCCGTCCTCGTCATCTAGGTATAGTTCGTTCCCGCTCAAAAGCTTGATCTCGCCGCGATGGACATGGACCTTTTCCGCGACGAGGGGCCAGAAGTCGTCAAAATGGCAACCCCCAGCGGTCCCGTTTTGCCAGATGATCCTTAGCATTGTCAATACCTGCTCTAGTTTGAAATTGACTGTAGTAGCCAGGGCGTGCACTCACTCATTGTCGTATTCCAGTTTCTCAAAGCCTTTGTCACTCTTCCTCTCTCGGTAGCCAGCATAATTGCGGACTGTCTGATCCAGCGCTGAGAATATCTTGCTCACGAGCGTAGCGCCCAATGTGGTGCTATGGAGGAACCATGTCCACCATGATTTGTAGGGGATTAGATAGCAGGGTTGCAGCGATGCCATGATCCTCGCCTGAGACGCCTCAACCCCGTTTTTGTACGGCGTGGGAAGGTCGATCGGTGCGAGGGCCGCAGTTCCAAGCGAGCCGTTCCCGGTTTTGCGAACAATCCATGATACAGTTTTGCCCGCCTTGACTGCCTCATATACCATGTCGGCAGCCGACTTTCCTGCGCCAATGACGGAAACGTGTTTGATGGACTTGTTTTGGACGGCGTCAGACTGGCCAAAATCGATTGAGTGGATGATCTTCCCACGAAAATGCTCCTGGCCAGGGAAATTAGGCATGTTCGGGAGCGAAGACTGGCCGTTTGCCACCATGACCCTCGAGGCAAACAGTTCTCGCTGGGACTTGGTGATTGTGTCGACGCATGTAAATTGCCACCGGCCATCGACCTTTTTGATCGACTCGACGTGGGTGTTGAACTGTATCCTGTCTCGTAGCGTCTGTCCGGCATGGCTCATATTGTCTACGTAGTCTTCGAGATACTTTGTTGTATACTTTGCGCGGAACAAGTCATGCATGCAGTCCTCTGCCGGTGGCCGTTTCATTGGCATATCGGAGAACTCGGCAATACCATGTGTCCATTGTGACCAGAAGCTAGGATAGATACGCCCTGAAGAATATTAGCAAACCGCACAACTCGAGTCTCGAAAATCTTACGCTTGCTCCATACTCCTCCGACGCAATAGTCACCCTCCAGAATAGCTAGTCGTGTCTCTGGATGCGCCTGAAGCAGGCACTGCGCTGCAATTATACCGGTGAGGCCTGGATAGATTCATCAATAGCGGTCTACCACGCAGATCACGACATGGGACGAACCTGCGCCTAGGACGATGACTTCGAAGCTGGTTGAATCCTCTGTGGTTGGCATACTGACGGTGTGCCAAATGCGCGTGTGAGTAGGATAATCCGAGCAATCGTGATGGCGCGTGTTTGTGTGCGGGAGAATCCAGGCCGGCCATACCTGGGGGGAGATCCATGGACGTCATTCAAGTGTTGGGCGGTAGGGAACATGCGGATTGGGACCAACGAGCCAACAGTCACCAAGCAGTGTACCAACTGACCCTCCTTGACAAAAGGCCGCATATAATGGAGCTGACGTATGTAAGCGAAACCCGGTGGGATAAGAGCTGCCCCCTCTTCTCTAGATCTCCCCTACACGGCGTGAGCGTTCCTTCGACCCCCATTCATGAATGTAATATGACGTCTTGCTGCCTTTGAGCTTCGGAAACCCGACAACAAATAATTGAGTTCTTGGTTTTTTATTCTTCTCTCTCGACTCACTCTCCCCCCACTTCCCTTTACACATTTCTCTTGTTGGACATGGCAGCCAATTCCCATCATCAGCGCCTTGCTACCTGGCAGTCCTACACAAAAAGCCTCAGAGATCCGGAATTGGAGGAGGTTCGATCAGATCAACCCATGCTGCATTGTAAGTCGTGTGCAGCGGCCTGACAGATCTTATAGCTTCTTGCCCGCAATGGCCCTTGGCCGGATCCTCCCTTCGAGGACATAACACAGTGCCGCACAATCTCAGATTATGCCGATGGTTTGCTCACAAACGCACTCGGCCCGCCTTCCACAGGCCTACAGGAGAAGACCTACACGATCCCAACGAGCGACGGTTACATCTCCACCGCTGTGTTGACCCAACCGGCGACTGGCTCCAATCCCGGGCCGCTCATCGTGCTGTTCCACCCGGGAGGCTTCTTCCTCGGAAACCCTGCCAAGCTGACCATGTATGCTCGGCCCCTCGCACAGCTGTTCAATGCTTCTGTCCTGTGTCCCTCGTACCGGTTCGCACCAGAGCATCCATTTCCAACAGGCGTCGAAGATGCATGGGCGACATTACAGTGGGCTGCGAGCCACGCCTCGGAGCTTGGTGCGGACCCTGCTCGGGGATTCCTCGTGGGCGGCATCTCCAGCGGTGCCAACTTCGCAGTCGCACTCACGCGGCGGGCCGTGAAAGTCGGGCTCCAGCCTCCTGTCACTGGAACGTGGGCTCCTATCTTCATGGGATTGAATGGACAAGATGCGGTACCGGACGATTACAAGATGTTTTGGACGAGCCATGAGCAGCATCTCGATGCTCTCGTCATCGATGCGGGCAAAGCCGCGACTATGTGGAAGTACTACAAGCCTAACACTGCATCACCCTTGTTCAATCCTCTGGCCTCGCCTCTCGACAAGATTGGCGCAATGCCTAAGATGTTCCTCCAGGTCGCGGGCCATGACATATTCCGCGACGACGGACTCATCCTCGCGTATGTGCTGCAGGATCATGGTGTTGACGTGAAGCTGGAGGTGTATCCAGGGGTATGCCATTCATTCTGGGTATTCGCGTCAGGCCTGACGGTTTCAAAGAGGTTTGTGGGCGACATCGTGGAGGGATTCGCTTGGCTGTTGGGCGTAAGCACGGATGGTTTGGGTCAGGGCTGGGAGACGGCAATGGCCATGTCAGCCATCGAAATAGATGATGGCACCGAAGCGAAAGATAGCTAACTCCACTGGATTTTGTTGTGGTCGTCATTGTGATAATGGCGGCTGGGGGCTCTACCTTCAAATTCTTGAATCTTCTTTCTTTTCCAAGGAAATATGGCGGCCAGACGACAGAAATCCTTCAAATTGAATCACAATCCAGATCCGCAAAGCATACAAAATGTTTCAAGGTGGAATTTATGTTACAAGATCTGGTGCGTAAGTGAAGAAGACTCTTCAGATGTCGTCATGTAAACATGGGACATCACTGGTCACATCACCGCTCTCCGACGAATCCTGGCCGGGACTTTTCCACGAGGCGGGATCGTTCCCAATGGATAGGTTCCCGATTTCAGAGCCAAGTCTTCATCATTCGCGAGAATCTCACAGTCGAACAAAGTAACCATCAGTGCCAGTGCCAATATGTTCTCACGTTTAGTGAGGATCCTGCCAGGGCAGGCGTGTGCACCACCACCAAATGGCACCCAGGAACCTTCGGTCCCCTCCAGGGAGAACACCAAGGCATTTGACTCTGAGTCTCTTTTCAGAAAGCGTCCGGGCCAGAACTGATCTACCGGATGAGCCGCGTTGTTTCCTGAACACCAGAAGTCGGCATCCATCGATGCCGGTGTGGAACTGGCAACGCACCAGTGGCCGCCTGGGATCGTCCATTTGTTGATCTGCATATCCTCTTCCGAACGACGGACGAGGAATCCATGAACCCTGAGCCGCAGATTTTCCGCGAACATTGCCTGCAGTAGCGGCTGGCGAATTAGCTTAGCAACGTCGAAAACCGGCTGATCCTTTGAACCGCTTTGGATGCATGATGCAGCTTCTTCTCTGACAGCCTGCAGGAGTTCAGCATCTCGAAATGCTTCCATGATGAGCCAGAACGAAGCCACTACAGCGTTGGTATTTGCACTGCAATGATCCATTAGACATAGGATGCTTCAAAACTGTCAATTTACACGTACCTCCATATGAAAGAAAGATCCTCGCATGCAATTGCGTCGTAACTGAAGCCATCCATGCTCATGAATATTTCTTGCCGCTCACGGAAGAAACTGGATCCCCAGAATGGGTCATTTCCTCCATCATCAATACTCTCGGGCGTGAAATTCTGTCTTGCCCACGCCTGCCAATCAATCACGGCCTCGATTGCTCGCTGTCGGGCTTGGTGAGCTTCCGCATTCATGAAGCGAGGCATGTTGAGGAGCAAACCAATGACGCCCCGGTCAATAGCCCAGATATCATTGACGAAGCCCGGGTGCCTTTTTAAGAGGGCAGGTCCTGCCAAGGAGTCCACAGTCGCAGCCGTTAGGTGACACTTAAAGAAGTCAAGAAGATCCGGGACGTTGGTCCAATCTTGACCTATGTCCAAAGAGGAAAGTCGCTTTGTCATATCTGCATAGAGTCTACTGAACAGAGATGACTGTCCTATTCCCAAGAGGAGCCGTTGTTGGGAGACTCGAACGTGGTATTCAACACGGTTGCGGTGTTGTACCATGCTCCCAGGGGCCGGTTTCTCGTGGGATCCAGAATTATCCTTGCGGTATGTTGCTGCTGCGGCCCCTGGAAGGTGGAATGCATTCTCAAGGACAAAGCGATGGATGAAGAGGGTTGATTGAGCACGTTGTCTGAACAGACCGAGTAGGTCTTTGGCTCCTTGAACAATATACAAGTCCTGGCGTAATATGTTGATTCTGACAGGCTGGCGTTTCCAAAATGCATGGTAGCTAGAAGAACTATTAGTGATCATTCATACCTCTTGATTGGAGAGAACATACGTATATGAGAAACTCAAGGGGTCCCAGAGAAACCAGAGAGGAATGTGTCCCAGTACTGGTATGGCTTTTGGGGCAAGGGGAGGCTGTCCATCCGTTGCTTCACACTTTTCTGCAGTGGAAGATCTGATGATAGCAAGCATGTACCGCAGCACAGTCGTGAGAAATGCGCTTATAATGACGCCGCCTATGAGGAAGCGTGATGGTGAGAGAATCTCGATGCTGTCCATGGCTACTGAGATAGACAAAGAATGTTATTAACTAGAAGATTTGCCGTCTTGGGATCGTGGAAAAATCGAAATTTCCAAGGAAAATCATTGAAAGTTCCAATACTTAAATACTAGTAGCACAAGAGAGAAGTTCTTCGGTGCCGCCAGCTGAAGCCTTCCTAGTCGTGTGGCCTCCATCACTTCGCAACAATGGAGACTTCATTAGGCTCACACCATGCGGTGTGTGATTTAGGACAAGGCTCCTTTGAGACCTCTGCCTGACCCATGATGATGCCATTCATATCGTACTGGAGTATAGCCGCGGTCAATGGCTGACCTGCGGCACGGTTTCATTCGTGGACTCCAGCCATGCCAGGGTAGACTCGAGGATGGCCGCGCCAATGCGTCTGAAATCAACTCAACATCTCTATTCGCTCTACGGTCACCAACACCACTTACAACGAGAAGTTCTGAATTCCAATGCAACCATCCCCGCTTTCTCAGCCGCCACATTCACATATGTGCGAGAGGTTCTTCAAGCACTGTGGCGGCTGTTTCGACTGTCGGCCCGTACGCCGCACAGAAAAGCCTCGGGCAAGCGCCGAGGCTGATGTTGTATTGACCATCCAAATTGGAAGATGATAAGAAGTTGCTCAGGAACCTGCCAGTGTTGGCTATACTAGTTTGCATGTCTTCATCGTGTGCTCAACTTGGCACTCGGTGAAGCTAACCACATGTGTATTTAGAAATACCAAGACTACCTCGCCAAGCGGAAGCGTACCTCGTTTCGCTTAGTCAATATCAAGTCACATCCTGAAATCGTCGAATGATCTCGGAGAGTGAGTATGTACGTTGGTGCGAGCACCTACAACAGGTGCATGGAAAAGTATAAGATTTACGGGGCCGAGCACGCCAAGAACCAGCAGGTCAACACAACAAGAGCTGCGAGTGTGAAGCCCAAAATAGATAGTGCCAACAGATTACTGTGTTCCAAGATTGTGCGATGCATCTCGTTCGCCTAGTCATCCAATGTCACGCCTCATGAGTTCATGTCACAACTCACATGCGTGTGATACATTTAAGCCAATCATGCCACATCCCAGCACGCACCCGGGCTTCAACTTGCGTCCTCTAATCCAGTTTTTAGCCGCACTTCGACGAAACTGATAACCGCAGCACAGTGAAGAGCGGGCCAAGGGACTACGGTCTTGCACACCAAGATCTGGCAATCCACCTTCCGTCTTCAAAAATAGCCAGTTGCTGCGCCGCATGAGCCGCGACACATTTGCTGCGCCGTGCTGATCGGGTCTGCACATTCTGGCCAGGCTCTGCAGCATTACAGACGAGTACCCATTGCAGAATGCATGTACAGGGGTCTCAACCAGGCCATGCTCAAGTGACAAGAGCGAGCTGTAAACACCGGGGTTCGATCGAGGCGACAGTACCCGCCACTCGGAGCTTCTCAGACAGCACCAACGTGCATGGGAATGAATCAGAGTAGTATTGCCTAGAGGCCTGTTTCCTCTTTGGCTGAATCGGCGCTTATCGCGGTGTTGCTGGAGAGCCCCAAAGCCTTGTCGCTTATATCCCTGATGCCTTGTTGTCGGGTTCCGGCCAAGTGCTTTCACGAGCGCAGGTCTCCGAGCTTCTCCTCTTATGCTTTCTACCATACATCTTTCGAAACTCGTACCAAAGTTCTTTCTACAGAAAACTAAGTCGAAATGGACGACCCACAGTCTTTGAACTGGACTCTCATCAATGAGATGGCCGCCGCTCTTACTCAAGAGCAGCGGGATGCGGCCGAATGGAGGATTGCTAACAACGGCAAGATTGCGATGCAGGACTTCCAGGTAAGAAAATGTGGCTCCTTTCGAGATGGACAAGAGCTGAACATATCTTCTCTAGACTGCAATAGGATTCCTGGTTGCTCTCGCATTTCTAGCGTTCATTGGCCGCATCCTTATCCGAATCTGCTCGCGTCAGCGGATTTTCCTGGATGACGGCTTCCTCATTGTCAGCTTCGCGTCCTTGGTTGCTTCAACAGCCATCTTCTACAAACGAGCACGAATCATATACCTGGTCTTTTCCCTCATGGGCAATGATCAAGTGGTTTCCTTGATCGCTGCACAGGAGATCGACGATGTCTTCGCTCAAATGAATTGGTCGTTCGCTTATTTGACGTTCCTGTGGACTACCATCTTCATGGTCAAATTCTGCTACTTCGCGTTCTTCCGCACGCTTCTGACGTCCATGCCAAGAATGTGGATACAATATTACTGGACCGCAGTTGTCTTCACAACACTCTCGTGGTTGTACCTGATCCTGCAACAATTGATCACCTGCCCGTATTTTGGCACAAGTGCTGGTAGGCTCTCCTGCCTTAGCCGGTCGATCAGGACTAACGGATGCCGCAGCCAAGTGCTTTCCCAATCTCCCAGTGTCTAGCTCTGTGTTGACCTTCACGTTCTGGATTGGACCTGTTCTGGATGCCTTGACGGACATTGCAAGTAAGTTTTGAACATCCAAAACACGATAGCGTGTCTGACGATTCATAGTCATTTCCATTCCTATTCTCATCCTTCGGAAGTCGCAAATGGCACTCCTGACCAAAATCGGCCTGGGAATGTTTCTTTGTCTCTCTCTCTTCATGTTGGCGTGTTCTATCACCCGCGCAGCCGGAACTTATTATCATGGTACACTTGACGTCCCATGGCAAGTCTTTTGGCTACACGCTGAAGCATGCATCGGTGTCTTGATGGGCTCGATTACGGTCTATCGATCGCTTTTGGTTGGCTCCACCAAAGCGTCCAGCAGCTTCCGCCGCTTTGTCGACAGAGTCATCCAGATGCGCACGTCTGAACGCCTCTCAGAACCACAGCAACGTACCATGCCGGCTCGATTTGGCTGGTTCTTGCTTTCGAAGATCCCAAATGCCACTCTTACCGGTCTTGCCACCCTACTCGGTGATCCCGACCATGAGCGCGAGAGAGGGAACAATCTGTCGACCTTGCACTCAACTCGTGGGGGTTTAGACATGGACTATCATGACCATCTGAAACAGGAGCGATCTGTTGAAACTCCACGGACCATGGAGGAGGCTCCACACTCTCGCGATCGTACGTGTCTTCCATTGTCTCTAAAAGTATCATGTAAGCCAAAATACTGATATCCAACCAGCGACTTGGAATGCTCCAGACAGTTGGAACCGGGAACGTTTAGAGGAAGAGCCAGAACGACGTCCTGGTCGTGTTGCTGGATTCCTTCTGCGCACTATTTTCCCTCCGTCCCTCCTTCCAGTCTTACAGCACAGAAGTGTCGGCACAGGCAGCGGAAAGGGCTGAACAGACTCGAAAAGTTTTCTGCTCTATGCTTTGATAATGCACATGGCCAACGGGCTTAAGACTAGCACTGATGTCATTTCCATCTTGACATGTAATCTCGGTGGTATACCTCAGCACGACTCGAGAATGTTTTGGATCAATAGCAGGACCATGAGTGGAGGCGATATTATCACACGCAGGCTGGCGGCCTTCTCCGACTGTACTACTAGTAAAGACCACCAACATGATTTTCATCCTCGTTTAGTCACTACCCAAAAACCTTTGAAAAAGAAAAAGGAAAAGGAGGAGGAGTGGGGAAACGTGTGCAACCTGAACTCAGTCGTATACTTATTAAGGTTTTTCGCCGCTGCTCATTTGGTGCCGGGACGGGGGAGGGACTGCGAATGCTTCTATTTGCATCAAATTATTTTGAGATGAATCAGTGCAACAGCTGATAAGTGTTGCACACTGTGGAGAGTGATAATCCCGGCACACGCAGGTTGACTGTAGATGTCGACCACTCAGGACGCATGTATTGCAACAACAGGCCCGAAGGCGCTAGTGGTGCGGGACGCAGGATGAGCTCAGGGGCGGGGCTTGATCAATCCCTGGACGCCCTGCTCTTGGCCCTGCAGTCCTGCCTACAGTGATAAAGGGACCTGATGGCCATGGTCGCTGCCTGTGCTTGGCCCAACGACACGTTTGTGAAGATCGTTCGATCAATACAACCATCGCGTGCCTCAAAATCTACTTCCTGTTCCATACATTTTCTTCCTTCTTTCTTTTCTTCTCTCTTCTGTCTGAACCACAATCAACATCCTCGCCCCACTCTGAAAATGGCGTGGCTAAATATCATGTCCACTGCTGGCGTCTTATTGTGCACTGGTCTCGGGTACTTGATTCATTCGGTCTACAACCATCGGCGCAAGATCAATGAGCTTCGAAAGCGGGGGGTGGTGAGTATTTCGTGATCCCGCCAATGAAGATTTACTGACACGACTGGAAGCCCATGCCCAAGGAGTGGAGTTGGATCACAGGCCACCTACTTGTGCTCCAAAAGTACCTGGATGGGGTGCCTCCAGACGCAGCCGTCGCGTTGGCCATGCGGGACCTCTGTGAAGAGCATGCCGATACCGAGCTCTTCCTCATGGACTTCTGGCCAGTGTACCCTCCTCTATTCACAGTCTTTGGTCCTGAGTCCATCAGCCAAATTTGTAACAAATACAACCTTCCGAAACCCGCTGTTGCCTCCCGGTTTATGCAGCCAGTAACCGGTGGCCCGAATCTGATAAGCATGAATGGAGATGAGTGGAAATACTGGAGATCCTTGTTCAACCCTGGATTCAGCACTGGTGCCATGCTCAACGATGTTCCTCACATCGTTGACTCCGTGCTAGTGTTCCGCGAAAAGTTGATTGAAAGGATTGGGAAAGCGATGTTTTCTTTGGACGAGTTGGCCACAAAACTTACCCAGGAAATCATTCTGAAAGTCACATTGTAAGTATTCACGACACATACAGCTCACAGTTTCTGACAAGTGAAGGGATGACGATTCTCATTATCAGACCTCGCCAAATGTTCTCGCTAGCGCTCTGGGGCGGATTCTAAGCTGGCACTCGTTCTGGGACCCTCGTGTGCTAATGCATCCCCTCCGACCCCTAATGCAATGGTATCATGGACGTATCATGAGAAAGTACATCCGTCACGAGCTTGAGAGGCGATTCCAGGAGACCAAAGCAGCACATGCAACCGGTGCGGATGTGGCGGAACGCAAGTCCAAAGCTATCAAATCTGTTATCACGCTCGCCCTCGAGGCTTATGTGGCCCAATCCCCAGAAGCGGACATTCTCCGCAACCCAAAGTTGGATGAGAGATTTGCTCACTACGCAACATGTCAAATTCGACTTTTCCTCTTTGCAGGCACCGATACGACAGCCTCAATGATGGTATACGTTTACCACATGCTCGCCAAGCATCCCGAATGGCGCAGAAAGTTGAGGGATGAGCACGATGAGGTGTTCGGGAAAGACCCCAACGCCGCAGCTGACATTCTAAAGGACAGCCCTAGCCTTTTGAACAATTGCAAGCTCACAGTGGCGTTCACAAAGGAGGTGCTCCGCATCTATGGTCCGGCCGGGACGGTGCGTTCCGGGCTCCCAGGACTCACTATTACCGACCACCAGGGCAACGAGCAGCCGATGGAGTATATTGGCGCAAACGTACTTCACCACGCATTACACACCAACCCCCGGGTGTGGCCCAGGCCCAAGGAGTTCCTACCGGAGCGATTCCTCGTCGGGCCTGAGCATGAGCTGCACCCGGATCCAGCAGCTTTCAGACCCTTCGAACAGGGTCCTAGGAACTGCATCGGGCAGACCTTGGTATGGAATGAGCTTCGCGTGGCTATCATTCTCACTTGCAGGGACCTCGAGATAAGGGATGCCTATGATGATTTTGATGCTCAACTGGAGAGCGAGCTGGGATTTGTCGGAAAGGCAAAAAGGAAGTTGTTCGGGCAGCCCGTCAAAACTGTACACGGCGAACGGGCATATCAGACGGACTCGGCGGGATTGCATCCCGCGAACGGGTATCCCTGCTACGTCAATTGGGCCAAAGGCGATCAATAAAAGCCGTAGAATTTGGTCCACACAGTTGTTCAAACTCAGTGATATTGATTAGCATTAATCTTTCTCAATTTCGAGTCATCTATGCTGTAGCCCATTGGCCCGTCTTCCGTGTGGAGGATATTCGATTGCGAAGGCCGCTATTACGTCTTTGCCTCGGACAGTGACGAGAGTGGGAAAGAGAGAGTGCATGGTACACTGAGCCCTGCTCACTCCTTCGACATTTTGCGGCCGAGATAGCCTGTCACCTAGACGAGACTAAGGACCTGGACTGCTCTGCAAAAAGTGGCATGACATGTTCCTCTGAGTAATTACGGCACTCACAGCAGCCGCCCACTTTGAGCGGCGCAGTTTCTCGTGATTTGCGGCTCAGAGAGCTGTTGGTTGTTTAAATACTACTGGATGGTCTCGGCGCATGATGGCGACGCGGTCTGTAAGGGGCGCATACCACCCAGGTAGTCAGTGGACCGAGGCATGGACTAGTATTGGTGAGGTGATGTTACACCCCTACGCTGACCGGTTAATTAACCGAGGTGGAGCCTGATTCAGCTTCTTGGGTGTTTTGGTCTCGATGCCTCACTTGATCGTGGTGCTTGAATGTGGCTCCACTTCGAAGCTCCAACCGCATGAGCACAAAGTTCAGCGACAGGCAGAGTGGCATCGGGCATGCTTGGCTGCCTTTCAGCCACCCAACACTGCGGAGCCATCATGCCGGCCGTCGTTGACCGGCCTCTCTAATTCGTTCTGACGGGTGATGATTGGGCATTGCGGCGTTGCATCCACGGTCATAATAAGTCCTGGTCTCCGCCCCAGTCACCCGCATGCCAGTGTGCAGAATTCTGTCGAGGCATGGGTGAGTTTGGGGGCCGGATGTTTCGTTCATGCGGCCTAAGGTCCTTAAGCTGTGAGGGGCAGGAGACCTCCAGGCAGGCTCCGCAATTTATCTATTCTGGTTCCCGACGTCAAAGTCACCGCTGGGTATGCTCTTGGCCGAATGTCACCATCCTGTACAGTTATTTAGATCGTGAAGTTGCACACATGAAATTGGAACGCAGGCATGACTCTTTCGCCAACTGCCCTCTGAGTGCCAAAGCACCTCTGAGGCGGGTGGGGGTTGGCACGCCTGCAGAACCGGTTTGTTTGTATCATCTGTCAGTGACATGTCACACCACAACGGTGCGGCATCCAATCGAAATCAAGGTTGAGACTGTTGGTTGATGAGCATATGCACGAGGACAATTAGTCTAAAAAGATTAGGCGGTAGCTTCCGAGATCCCCGTTCATGGGTGTTGTACCCAGGCACCACACCCCCAAGTCGCCCACCTCTAGGTGGTACTGCCTGGAAAATGGGTCAGACGAGATTGCCACTATTGTGCAGATTCCTTACGCGGCTGCGGCCCGAGAAATTCATGCCGAGCATGGGGGCCAAAGGCAGGCTCTAGGGAGGGCGTCATTCTATCATAGCCTTGTTGGCTAAGACTTTACCGTCAGAGTCTTCGGGCTTGGAACCCCGTTTTGATGGAATAATTGCTTTGCCTCGTACCTGGCGCTGCCAACAGATGCAACGCCCCGCCACCTTGTTTCCTTATCTTCTCCATGGACACGCAGCTGTTGGCTCATCACCCGGCTTGGCCCGGTGATGGACGCAGAACAGAACTGCAGACGCAGTACGTAGCAGGGATTTCAAAGCCGATCGCGGTTCCTTCTCGATTCGGCCCGCACCTAAATTCGCTTCTTATCACCCCATGTTGGGTGCCGCACAGTATCAACGTACTGTACGGAAGGTAGAGAGCACATCAGAGCTCCCACATTTGCTCTGTTCGCCATCAACGGACTGGAACTCGTTCCCACTAAGGTACGGCCAAAATTCATCGATGGCCATTGAGTACCACTCTCAGTCTTTGAACTTGCCTTTGCTTTGCCTTTGATGCAGTGCATTCATTGGAATCTACCGTACCTATCCAGAGGAATTTGAATGATCACATCAATCCTAAGCAATCCTCCTACCGTCGTCAACTGAGCATAGCCCAAAATGGAAACACCTGCACCTCCTCCTGAGAAGACCTCTGAAGCCGAGCACACAACAATCCAAGAGCCGCGCAAAAGCCTGGCATTCTGGCTGGTCATCGCCTCCCTATGTCTCATCGCATTCACGGCGTCGCTAGATGGGTCCATTATCGCCATCGCGCTTCCACACATCTCCTCCGCCCTCGGAATCGACGACAAGTATGTTGAAGTGGCCAACTGCTTTGTCTTCGCTCAGACCGTCGTCCAGCCCGGAATCGCGCAGCTGTGTAATATCTTCGGGCGTCGCTGGCCCATGATAATCACGACCTGCATTTTCGCGCTCGGTAGCGGCATTGCTGGCGGCGCGAATGATACCGCGACGATGATCGCCGGTCGCACGGTACAGGGCCTGGGAAGCGGTGGGATCATGCTCTTGGTCGAATTGATTGTCTGCGATATGGTTTCGCTAAGAGAACGAGGGAAATATCTTGGAATCGTGCTGTCCACCGCTGCCTTGGGGTCAATTGTTGGACCAGTAGTGGGTGGCGCGCTGTCGGAAAGAGATTGGCGTTGGTGTTTCTATCTCAATCTCCCCATTTGCGCTGTCGTCCTACCGGTTATGTTCTTCTTTCTCCGGATCAAGCACCTTTCGGTCTCATGGAAAGGACTATTCGCCCAAGTTGACTGGACCGGGAACGTCATCTTCATTGGCTCGATCACCTCCCTTCTCATCGGCCTCACGTTTGGCGGAACAGTACATCCCTGGTCCTCTTGGAGAACGATTGTCCCCATCGTCGTGGGTTGCGTGGGCTGGGCATGTTTCCACGTTTACGAGAATTTCATCAAGGACGCCAACCCTTGTGTTCCACCACGCGTCTTTTCCAACCGGACCTCGTTCGCAGCATTCTACATGATATTCATCACCTCTATGTTGCTGCAGTGGGTATGCTTCTTCTGGCCAGTATATTTCCTGGCAATCCGAGGCACGAGCCTGGTGCAGACGGGCGTCAATTTTCTGCCATTCATGTTCCTGCTCATTCCCGGCTCAGCTGTGGCAGGTTTTGTCCTATCCAAAACAGGTCGCTACCGTCGACTTCATGCGGTCGGTTTCGTTTTGAGCACTTTGGGTCCTGGATTGAACACGCTTCTGGGTCGAGACACGCATGCTGGTGCATGGGCCATGCTCCAAATTGTGGATGCGCTGGGACGTGCCTTCATCCTACCCACAACGCTCCCAGCCATACTGGCGAGCTTACCAGAAAGTGATGTTGCTTCCGCCACAGGAGTCTACTCGTTTCTACGCAGCTTTGGCTATGTGTGGGGAATCACGGTACCAGGCATCATATTCAATAACCGCTTCAATCAGTTCTCTTACCAGATTTCTGACGTCATGGTCAGGGAAGCTCTAGGAGGTGGGAAGGCATATCAGCTGTCAAGCGGTGCGTACGTCCAATCACTGCCGCCAAATACAAGGTCCGAGGTTTTGGGTGTGTACCTAGAGGCATTGAAAACGGTCTGGTACGGAGCTATGGCGTTTGGTGCATCAGGTTTGATCGCGGTAGCAATCGAGAAGCATGTTCCGCTGAGAACAGAGCTTGAGACAGAGTATGGACTTCAAGAGAAGAAGCACACAGATGGGGAAGACGGAATTGACGTGACAGACCCGCAGCTGGATCACACTAGGCACGGCAAAGACAGTTCAACAACAGCCGTCGCCTCCTCATAGGTCCATACGGCGCTGTTCAAAGGCAAAGACATAATTCCTCGTGTATTACGCGTTTGTAGGCACTCTCGTGAGATCAGATCATGATCTCACGCTGTGGGATCCGTCGCATGGGAGAGCTGGAAAAGGGTACGTTCATGTTTTATGTACTCAATAGGCAAGAGCGGTTTCCGGCCCCGCGAAGGGCAAAGTTTGTTCCGCTCCTCATAGAGGCATCTGTTTTTTATAATATGATTATCAGTCAAGTAAAGAGTCTTCCTGATGGGAATTACTTCATGCCAGCAGCCTGAAGTAAGGGCACATTTTGACCGAAAAGTAGACTTTGATGAATTAGTGAACTCCTACACCCTTTCTCCGAGGATCGACACCGTTGATGAATTCTGAAAATAAAGCAGTAGGTCACTAGGTCATATGATCAAAGCACATGCTCCATAATTGGAATCAAGAAACTCAATGATCGTTGTTACCCCGAGAGAGTTCTCATGTACTCAGCCCACCTCTAACGCACACCCTCCTCCTCGGCCAGCTGGTCCTGCGTCCGGCCTCCGTGGAGTTGGTCAAGATATTTGTCGAATCGCCCGGCCACATCGATCACGTCCTTCAGGTGCGTGTATGTCAGTGTAACGTTCTTCCACTTGGCGTACTGCCTTGCTGTCGTAATCGCGTTTCGGATCTGTCTGCCGTTCATTTCCTCAACTTGCAACTCCTTCAGGTGATCACGTAGATCCGGTATGTCAATCGACGGGTCCTTCAGCTTCTCCAGTCTCTCCAAGAAATTCTCCCAAATTCGCAGCCGCTCATAGGGACCTAGTGCAGGGTAGTGAAGCGCCAGTTGTATCCTTGACTTGAATGCCTCGTCGAAGGTTCCGACACGGTTGCTTGTGAGGATGAGGATGCCCTCGTAGTACTCGAGTACGCGTAGAAAGACTGATACTAGAGAATTCCGCTTAAGATCCTCAAGACTACGCTGTTCGAGAAAAACATCCTACAACAAGCTATGGTTAGCATCGAAATATTGAGGGGAAAAGCTGGGAGGTATTATCGCAGGGTAGAGACTTCTTACCGCCTCATCCAGTAGCACAACACACCGCCAAAGCTTGCCAAGATGCAAGATAGACTCGAGGTATTTCTCTGCTTCCTCAGGCTTCGTACCAATGTCAGCACAGGTGACCCTGTAGAGTGGTTTCTTGGTAATCTCGGCTACGCCCTCGGCTGTCAAGGTTTTACCTGTCCCCGGGCTTCCGTGTAACAATAGAATCAGCCCATTCCCTTTGTTCTCGATGAGATCAGTGCTTGCTTCCACGGCCAATTGATTGCTCACAAGAGCTTGGATGAGATCTTTGGCCTTGCTGTTCATGACCACCTTTCTGAATGCATCCTCGTTCCACTCAACATCGATTATGCGATCGGCAACCAGGTCAAACCACTTTTTCCTCCGCATATTGAAACCTTTGATCGTAGGCGGCAGTAATAACTCGAACCTTTCGTCTGGTGGCACTTCTTTGGCCATGGCCTCCGGTCCCAATTCGTCGCATAGTTCAGAAGTCACTCCAATTGCGTATTGATTGCTCTTGTGTAGAGTACGGTAGGCCTTGAGATCAACCATGTACCGTTCTTCCAACTGTGGGAAAGGAAATTAGAATTGCCAACCGGCTATTGGAATCTCAACAATTATGACCTCTAATATACTACTCACCATACTGTCTTGGCTGTCTTTCCCGCGTTCCTCGTAAGAGACCAGTTTTCGGTTCCGACATTTCCAAAAAGCCTGACCGCGTCGGCGAAGCTGCTGGACGATTTCTTGGGGGGCATACTGGATCGGGAATACTTCGAGACCATTGATCAGGATGTCTTTGGGCGTGGTCGTAGGATCTTCATCCCGTGCTTTCGACGCATATATGGTTCCTGGGCCTGGGCCAGGATCATCGTCTGTCACGAGACAAAAGGGGAGCTCAAGGTACCTTCGCTGAAAGTTGCCGTCAAAATCCCAATTCCATGCAGGTATGCTCCAAGATTGGACCCAAACTCTCTCATTGACCAATGCCTTGGACGCCTTTTCTGTTCCATAGAGTGGAATTTTTGATGTTCTGCTGATTATGTCCCTGGCGTTCTCTCGTGTAGTCTGGTAAGTTTCGATATGCTTGGCCCACGACTTTGCCACCCAGCCTAAACAGAAGTCTATCTTCCGTTGAACCAAGATGTTGCCAGGTTTGAACAGATATTTTACAGAGGCTGAGGTGGTTTTACCAAGACTTAACAAAGTGTCGGCGGTAGTGTATTCATCGCCATGCTTTCGAATGACGTAGTTCCATAACAAAGTCAGTTGGTCCTGGGACACCTGTTTTGCGGTGTCGCCAAGAGTGTCCGGATAACCTCTCTGGTGGAAAACAAAGAGATAAGGTGCAGGCAGCTCGGAGGTTGCATTGAAGCCATGCCATAGATCTGCATATTCATCCTGTGACCCTAGGAGAAGCCTGACAGCCTCGACCAGCTCCTTTGTAATGGGTTTTATGGACTCGGTGATAGTGATCTCAGGAATATCACTTTTCTCCGAAACGATTCGACCGGATTCAGGATGCCTGGCCGCATAAGTCTTGAAGACTATGAAGGCAATGTCCTTGTTCTTCTCGAGGAACAAGTCGAAGTTCTGGATAGGAACTTGGCAACGCAGCGTACCTGTGTCAACAGGACCGATCCACTCAGGAGCATCGAGGAATGGAGTCGAAAGGACCGTTACCCATGAATCTGGACGGTTACGCCGCGATTCAGAAACTCTGTTGTGAGATATTGTGCGGTACAATGTCAAATACCGGTGAGTTGATTGGGGGGTTGAACCAGATGTTGTCTTGAGATATGTAGCCCTCTTCGCTAGTTTCTCAATATAGTTTCGAAGACCATATAAATCAAGGCCTAGTATTTGGTCGTTGAATTCGATTTCAGAATCAGAGTCCGAAAGTCGGCGTTTGAGGGAAATCTGCTGGCCGTCGGCGCTGCTAGGCTCTCCCACCACTCTTCCCGACTCGGGAACGAGCAGCTCAGAGTCTTGCTCCTGTCTTGCCATCATGAGCCTTTTCTTGGTTTGCTGTTCCAGTAACATCAGTTGCATTTGATAATCCTGAAGTGCATGGTTCCCTCTTCTCGGCGGCGAAAGGGACGGGTCTTTGGTGGTCCGCAGAGCAAGGTATTGTCTTTCTTCAAGTTTGGAAATATGACTCAGGTCGTCCGATATAGTAATGGATCCAGATTCTTGTAGGTTTGGGACGCTTTACAACCATTAGCGTTTGTCTGCTACTGTCCAGGATTAAAACATGTCACACACCCAGGAGTTGGGAGAGCAACTGTTCTCTCACCAATACCAGCTGAATCTTCTGAGGCTTTGTCATGAGTTTTGGCAACACTTAGAGTTTTCTCGGACGTCTCCCCCTGCTCGCTGTCGATACTTTGCCCTACATCTAAGTCATGAGGTAGTTCTGAGCTCTTCAAGACATCCCTCTCTCCATCGCCTCCTTGGCTGTCCGTACTGGTATCTGTATCGGAGCTTTCGACAAGATCGTGAGAATCGTCACTTCCGATGATGTGTGCGTCGGCGTCTGCCGCAGTACGTGGAGGCGTGGCTTGACGAGCTAGATGTTTGGTTGGGAGCGCAACTTGGATCTCGTCGGGGGACCAATTCCGCATTGAATATCAAAATTCAAGCTGCGAGTTCAAGAGTAAGTAGGAGAAGATATGTGATTATAGAGGGGAAGTGGTTTGGCAGAATAATCGGGGGCTCACTAAAGACAATGGTTACAATATTTGTTCACAGGCTGAAAAGTTTGACTACCCCTCTTTTTCAAGACGGCCCGGGCATGCGAGGTCAATTAGTTATGCGTAACACAGCTGCGGTCGAATGTCTCTTATGCAGCCCCAATTTGCTGCAGATAAAGGTCACACAGGTCACCAGATCTGCGCCTCTTGTCGACATGGCTTAGTGCTTACGGAGGCCTCAGTATCGAGGAAAGGTCGCTACTATTCCATGCTTCAGGCTGGTTCCTTCCATCCCAAGGTGAATGCATCGAGCCACGCAGATTACGAAAGCCATGGCAAGTTCGGATGCACCAGTGAAGACGGATTCCTCAATGACCACGCAAGGCTGGGTAACCCGTGCATACGCCGGCGATGTTGTCGATGCAGAGTAAGCCCGGCCTGGAGTTGCCGTCGAAATACTATCATTATATCAAGTTTGAATGCTAACATTTTCATCAGAAATCCATTCGTACCGGCGCAAGAAGCATTTCATGAGGCTCTTGAGATCTTCAAGAAAACTTTGACCAAAGATGCTAACAAAAGACAACTGGCGGATGAACTTCTGACGACATCCACATTGGGAGACGTCTTGAACTTTGTTTTGGAGGCCAAGAAGCGGTACGATGATGCGGCTTCGCGATCAAGGATTCGAGAGGGACTTACCGTCTTCTCCCAACGGGTAATGTATTATGGGAATATCATGGATGTTCTAGTACAGCATCACCCTGAATACGTGAGTCTCGTGTGGGGGGTCATGAAGTTCATTTTTGGGGTGAGTACATGCTTCAGTACCCAAAGAAACGACCACGCAGCCTTACCACAGACATACTTATAGAAAGACAGGCCGTCATTGAACATGAACGCACGGGTACCACAATAGTCATGGCGCTGTGCGAGATTTCCGAATGTCTCCCTTCTGTGGAACTTGTGCTTGCACTTTACCCGACAGCTGTTATAAAGCATGCGGCATCTAGGCTCTATGCACATATCTTGCGATTCCTTGTTCGAGCCCTGAATTACTACGAGGAAAGTAGGCCCATGCGCGTCGTTCACGCCATCACAAGACCTGCAGCGCTGAGATACCAAGACCTTATCGAGCTCGTTCGCCGCGATGCGGAAACGGTTAGAAGACATGCTGCCACGAGTAGTCAAGCCGAGATACGAGATATTCATGGCCGCATCTCTGAGTTCAGCAGTCAGCTGCAGATGGAGACAAGTACAGCTCAGGCCGAGCGAGCGGATATACACCTCAAGCTGAACACTCTGGAGAACTTGGTAACTCAGGTTCGACAAACCTTGGAATTTCAACACGCGGTCCAGAAGAGCAACCAGGTACAGATCCGTACGGCACTGTCGGATGTACAGCTCAGGCAGGCCTTGACCATGGTTGGATCACATTGTACCATCGACCACAAGTCTTTATTCCAATCAGCTCTACAGATGACCGACACGAGGACTGCCTTCCGCCATAAGTCCAAGCACAACATCACAGCGTTTTGGGCCTCGCCAAAGCTGCAACAGTGGAGTCATACGGCTACTTCCTCCACGATCCTTGTCAGTTCGACATTTCGTCAGAGCCTCGCAATTCGAAGATGCTGCACGGAAATTGTCAAGCAGTTGCTTAAAGATCGGGTGGCGGTGTTCTGGGTTTTCATGAGCAAAGATCGCAAGTATCCGCTCCTCGAGATACTGAGAAGCCTTGTGTATCAAGCACTCAGCCTCGACTACGCTCAGCGTACAGAACAGAGCATGTCCTTCCAGCTCAGCAAATACTTGGACGCCAACTTCGAGGACGACTACCTGAACATGCTCGGTGACTTGCTCCAGCACCTCAAACACGTCTATATCATAGTCAACAGCGAGGCCATGGCCCCAGACACCGCGGCTCAGTGCCGGGCATGTCTCCAGAGACTATCTCGACTACTCTCGGACCGCGGTTGCCAGACTATCCTCAAAGTCATCATGACCTCCTGTGGCTCAGATGTGCGAAATCAGGACATGACTGGCAACATTGTGTTGGATCTTACGAGGACGGTCGGTCGAGCGTGTCAGAGAAGGGCGAGGAAAGAGGCCAGAAGGCAGCGGGGTGTGAACTTTTCTCTCCATCATTGCTAGCATGAGTTTGGAAGGAGTCCTGTTTTATTTCACAACTTTGGCCTTGCAAAAGTTGCAGACTGGTCGATTTTCTCTCAGCCGAGGAAATTCTTCACGCACTTTTGCATGGCTTTCGAGTTCCCACACAGCCGTACGCCTTGGTAATCATGAACAGAGTACCTAGGTCCATTTCACGTAGTCTCACACATGTTGAAGCGAGTTTTGGGCAATTCACTCAGCTTTCTTTGGTCACATACTGTACGAACACTGCAATGAGCAACCTCCAGCTCAGAATACCCGCCGGCAGTGCTCCAGCCAGACTTGGGTCGCGCTCAGAGCGACGCTCAAATGCGGCCGGCACTTACATGTGAAGAACCACTAGCTTATAACTGACAGACCCTCACGATATGTTCTAGAATAGCGTGGCAGGCATGGATGTCCTGGCCCTGGGTCCATGCAACGACCGCCGCATGAAATTGCCCCAGTGGCTGGCCGCTGGCCTCACTGAGCACGAAGTGCATACTTGCATCTTTTTTCTTCTTCGAAGATCACAATGCCATTAGGCATCTAAATTCTTACTCGTTTCCTAAGTATCTCAACGCTGGACTTTTCACTACCCAAAACAGGCAGGAGTGAAAGATATCGGCAGTTGAGAAGCGAGTGCCTGCCAACCTGGATGTTATGTGCACAACTATACGAATTCGAGACTAGCCCCCGGGCTGCCACCACTCGAAGTAGTACAGTACCCCTGCCAGTCATGCCAAACCAGTCAGTGCATGGGCAAAAAACGTGACAAGCGGGAAAAAAGATGACCAAAATGCCAGAATGCTTGATCGCAATTCAAAAGTGCGTGGCACGGCTCCATGGTGGGAGGGAGAATGACTAGAGTAGATAGCACACAATCCCGGTCACTGCGCGGGACGGGCCCAAAAAAGAAAAATGTGGTTGCGCTGGGGGTAGAGGCGGCGGCGGAGGGTGTGGCCGGTTCCACTTTTAATCGTCAGACCATCGTACGATTTCTTGAACCTTAGTTTGGCGGAGTCTGCACGCACCCCTGCGGCTGCGGATTTTATAAAGGCAAGACCAAATCCTCTCTGCACTTCCAGATGCGTTCGTTCCTTCTCTCCTTTCTTACCTGCAGGTCGTCGTTCTCATGATCTCGAGTCTGGTATCGTTGGCCGGTGGAATGCTCATCGGTTCGGTCTGCCCGTGGTCGCTACAGGGGCAGGCCTCACTTGGGGTTCTCACTGTCACGCGACTTCTGGATCATGAAGAACACTCTCTATTATGGCATTATTATTCCAGCACCTTCCTCCCAGATACACAAGCATTATCCAACATGCCGGACTTCCACATTCGTCTTGCCAACGAAGACACACGTCCAGACCAGCCCTTCTCGAAACAACACAATTCATCCGGGTGTGGGTGGCGGGTGGTTGGTGAGAGATTGCCGAAGAGTATCCCTCGTAAAAGCAGCGTGGGAGAACTCGGTGTGCGCGTAGATCGTAGCAGGCACGTTCGTTGATGTGCCCATGATGTCGTGACTCCCCCTGCGAGTCGCGCATCGCAATCGCCCTCCGTAGTCGTAGGGCATGACCGTAGCGTGTGTTCACTCTCCGCCGTTGGCGACAATGGCCGTGACCTATCGTCAGGTTAATATTTCAAGACCCTTCATGCGGCGCTGTTGTTGCTGTTGCACTCTATGAATAGAAAGACAAATAAAGTAGTGGTGGGTGTATCAAGAAGTGTCGTGCTAAGACAAAAGCCAAACAACAAACAGGAACGACAGGCAGCATTATCATATTAAAAAGCACGCGACTTGAGTTCTACCTTTTTCGCAAACCTCTTCAGGCACCCCTCCATCCCGTCCGCGTCCTCGATGGCGTGCCAGTGGCCGACGCCGAACAGCACCTCGAGCTCCGTCTTCGAGGGCGCGCCCCATCTGCAGGGACCAAAATTAGCACGTTGCTTGTCTCTTATATGTTGCATGGTATGTGCATGGTGGCATGGCATGCATGCATCGCATGTTGTCAAGTGCCGGCATGTGGGGAAAGCAAATAAGCGCAACGGTGGGGAATGGTGTGTATGGAGTGGAGGAAGGGTCCTTGTTGAACGTACTCGTCCCCTATCAGCGCCAAGTCCTCAAGCTGCGCGACCTGGTCCTCTTGGCCGGCGACGCACAGCAGCGGCACCTTGATCTTGTTGTATTCGGGCACGGGGGCGTCGGCGATGGCCTGGGCCAGGGTCATGTAGGCCTCCGGGTTGGACGACTGGATCAGCGACCGCACGAACGCCTCGGCCGTCTTGGTGGCTTTGGAGCCCGTCGCGCGGGTGGGGATGTCGACCGAGTTGACGATCCCTTCGAGGCCGTCTGTTGCGCACATAATCTGGTCAGCGATTGCTTGCTCCAATTCCACCATATTCTCCGCCAATCTAAGTCATGGCTGCCCTGGGGAGCGTGGTTCTGTTCCTCATACCCTTCTTGATAACCTCCACTCGGTGCTCAAACGCCTCTTTCGTGTCGGGCCCTGGGCAGATCGGTCCGACGCTCACGACGCCAGCAACTGTGTGTCGCACGGCGATCTCGCAGCAGACGATTCCAGCCATTGAAGCTCCAATTATTATGGTCCGGTCGAGCGACTTGCCCAGGCTCTCGAGGAGGGTGATGCAGTCTGTGGTGATCTCGTGCAGGTCGTGGGGCTTGCCATGGTACGGCGACTGTCCGAAGCCTAGATGCGGAGGGTGTCACCTGTTAGCGGACGAGCGCGTCCCTGGAGCTGCGCTGTGCTCCCTCGATGATCGTGGGGAAAGATTGGACCAACCGGGTACATCAATGGCGAGGCACGAGAAACCAGCCTCGACCAGGCCTGGGATGATGGGGGACCAGAACGAGTGCGCGCCTCCCAGACCGTGGATGAAGTAGAGGGTCAGGCCGGCTCTGCTGGCCGGCTTCCACGAGTAGAAGATCTTCTTGCCGTTGATCTCTGTGAAAGGCATCTTGGCTGCTTGCTTGGTGGGAGAGGCTGATACGGCTGGTACGGGGGATACTGCTGTTGTGGTAATTGGTGTGGTGGTAGTACCTGGACCGAGATGCAAGATCGATCAAGGGTTTATCTGGCGCCGAATTGACAGGTCACACAACACACACACGATGGGGGGTTTTTGTGACAGATCAACCAAAACCGACGACGACAATCAACAAATCGAGAAAACACCAAGATCAAGACCCGAGATCACAAGCTTCTGGGGCACGCGAGATTTGGGCCTGTTCTCCCCCAGCACGGGACCGTTTGCTTTTGTAATAATGGAGTACGTGCATTGGACCAAGCCTGCTTTCTTGGCCCGCCATCGCAGCAGCGCTCAGGGACCATGACTAGGACCAGGTCCCCATCAGGGGGCGCCTGCCCGGGGAGGGCACCATTGCCCAGCCAATTGACCATTTGATGCTACCTGTCCTGGTATGTTATTTTTTTTCTTCCTGGCCCCCCTAACGGTCAACACCTTTGCACGGACGGGACATCCCTTGTCATCTCGTCCAATTCGAAGAGTCAAAGCTACCTGCCACCCATATCCAGCAGTTCTGTGGTAGACCATCTGCACAGCTGGGTAGAATTGTTGGCAGTTCTGGCAGTTCTCGCAGTCTGGAAGTAGGCACAAGTACGGAAGATCTCCTCTCCCCCCTTTCCTTCCCAAACTTGGTGCCGACACAAGCTCCCGATGTCAGTTCCGCCGCCCGCGAACATCAGCTCGTTTATCTGGCTCTTGCCCCTCCCTGCCCCTCGTTTCTTCCTCCAATTTGGTCTCCGCCCTGCACAACATGCCAGCACGCACAGGGCCTGACAGGCAGGCAGGCGGGCAAACCACGCCAGCAGGGCAAAAGCACGCAAACAACCCTGGAAGTCAGGATGATGATCACTCATCGTGCCTTCCTGTTGTTCCAAGAAGTTGACAGCCGCAGTTTATTAGTCGTGGCCGCCAGCAAGAGAGAGCCCACTTTAAACACGCCACCCCCCACCCACACACGCGCCAAGGGTGCGCTCGGTTGCATGCTAGGCCTCGTCTTCCGGTGGGCCCCCGCATCGTCATCCCAGCATGTGGCCTGGAATGGCATGCAGGGCATGGATGCACCAGGGGGAAACTGTCCAGGGACCAGCAGTACTATCTACTACTATCGTCAGCAAGCAAGCAAAACGTCTCTCCGGCCCACTGACAGGTGTGTGGGTGGGTGGGAAGAAGCTCATCCCTCTTTGGAGACCAACCAACCAGCCAACCAGCCTTGGGAAGGAGTTCCCTGCGCAGGCAGAGAGGGCTCCTGCACGGATTGCGCATGGCGGCGAGGCTATTTAGATTAGGCCGCATTCTTTGCACCCTGCCCCGCCGAGTTTGCAGCGAATTGAGATACGTCCAAGGTCTGTCTCTGGGGGGCAGTTCCTTCCCTCAATGGTGCCCGTGCCGTTGCTCTTGCTAGGTTGGGACCTGTTATGACCGTTACTGTCACTCCCTAGGCAGGAACGTCTGGTCTGGCCAACAAGAGACCTCGGCTCGACTTCTCTGTGCCGGGAGGGAAGGAGCGTCTAGATGCGCTCAGCTTCCTTGTTCTATCTCGGTCTCTCTCTCTTCCTCCGGTCTGTGCGACTGATTTCATTCCTTTCACACTTCGGCCTTCCTCAGCCCCCTCCCTGCGCTGCTTTGGTACCTAGTATTGATCTGGCAGGCAAGCCCGGGACCGGCTCGACGATGGCTGATTACCGGAAGGAATATGTTCCTGCAAGCGCAGAGCGCACGGACGCAGGCCCTTCCCGGCCAGCTGCAGGTCCGGAAGCTGCCTCTGTCACCCGCGGTGAGGGTGTGTCGTCCCTCTTACCCCACGTACAACGACACCCGGCACTGCCATTGGCGAATGCGACCTTTGTATGTGCTGCAGCTGTCACATGTATCGCTACTACGTACGCTACAGAGAGACGTCCTGTCTTGTTGGATGCGACCTGGTCAAAGAGACATCCTGCTACTGTTGGCAGTTCATCGATCACAGACCGTGATCGGGGAAGACTGGAGAGATCGCTTCTCGAACGTTCACACTGATCACAATCATCAGGCAGTGATCACAGCTGAAGCAGAATTCGACAGGTTTCTAAGCAGGGCTGCAGGGCTGGCTGGAGGTGCAAATTGAGCATGAATGCCTGATACACAGCGAAGCCAGCCATTCTTGATCTAGAACTATTACGCGGCACGTCAGCCCCATATCGGCGAGATCACTGACAAGCCACGCTATTCTCATAGATACCTAGGTGGCCGGGGGCTATAGCAGGCCCGTATATGATAAAACCCATCACGACAACCACAACTGCCAACCAGCATGTGCTGGCGGGAACTTCGGGAAAAAAGCAATGGGCAATCTCCAAAGGCATCAGCCGAACATCAGACGATTTTAACCTCCGTCGGGATCACCCCTGTCACACCCGTAGATCAATCAAAGCGCCTCGATGCAATCGCATCTCTCGGCACGGCCGCGATGTCGGGTGGATGCACGCGGGGAGGGACCGGCCAGGCACACATGTACGTACAATACGTACAGTAAGTACTTGTCCTCATCAGCACCTCAGCACAGCCTAGCAGAGCACAACGCTGTCGTCCTGCGTGAAGGAACACTATCACGCCCGGCGCCCGCGATCATCACCTACACTGCAACATAACCCCCATCGCGCACATGCGGCACAAGCAACCCTCCGGAACATTCCTCCCTGACAGGCATGCCGGGTCGGAGCTGGGCGTAGGGCCGAACCGCATCCAGAAAGAGGATGCAGGAGAGGCAATCAGGGTGTCGAAGGCGATTTTTGCCTTTTGCAGCGGTAGTGACGGTATCAAATAAGCAAATGAATGGTCGCCCGCACGGAAACCTTCGGCCGGTGAAGGGCTGTTGACGTGTGGTTTAGCTGCACGGATGTACCCTTCTTCAAATGTTTTAGATCAAAAGGGAATACCTCGTTGCAAGTTGTTTGCTGCACTGCAAACCAGACCGTACTTTTACACCTGGCCTATAATAGTATTGCCATGGCATTTGCACGCAGGCAAAAGTTGTATCTTCATAGAAGAACAATTTCGAAACATCAACCCGGACCTGGCAAACAATTCGCGAAGGATTCACGATTGTCCGGCCAGTTACTTGGGCAGGCGGCCAAAATCTAAGTCACTTAATTAAAGTCTACTACCACGCAAAAAATACACCTTGGCAGAGCGGAGGATCACCATGCGAAGTCTCGTGGATCCGTTTGCCTGTAGGATTATCACCCGGATGGTATGCGATCTCAAGGTGTCTCCACAAACAAGGCTGACGATTGCTGTGATTAATACATTTTGCTTCTCATGTCTTGTGCATGCCAAGTCATTCGTGTAAACATGTCGTCAGCTTAGGCCCATCGGCATCGATGCTCTAGTTACAGCCGAGTCTGATTTGCCCAGAGTCTAGCATGCTACTGTTCAGCTGCACTATAGACAAGCATCTGATCAATTTGTAGGCAGAGCCTTTTGAAAGTCACTGTCCCGATAATTACTCACTATGATGCGGACCCTTTCGTGTAGAATCCGCTAGGCAGCACGACGACGGCTACAAGTCTGTGCAAGCATCTCGCGATACTGATAGGCGGTTTACAAGACATCCAGTGCACCACCACCAAAATCAATTCCCTCGAGGGTGGACTGCCGATGAATATGAAATGATGTGTGGAAGACATGGGTGATGGTAGGGAGCCTCGCCGTCCTCTCCTCAAGGGCAACTTCATCTGGGCCAACAACTCCAACTCCACCGTTCCGGTGGCCGCCCTGGTGGTTTTCAAACCAAGCAGCACCAAGGTTCATCGTGTCGTAGGCTCTTCACACTCCCGTGGCATACTGAGAACTTCAGAGAATAATGCTGATCGTTATAGCCCCGTGTGCCGGGCTGACACTTTTCTACAGCTTTATCAAAATCCTTGAGCACTTATCCGGTACCCACGTCAGTATGAAAATGTATGGCCAGAGCGGATTGCAGATATGTTTGTCGGTGACTGGCTCCTTGATAATTATAAAAAATGGTGAATACGGAAATGTTCAAGTTGCTCGGGGTCAACGCTGGCTCTATTGTATGTGATGGAACAAGCCCGAGAGACGCAAACGGTGAAAAAAGGTCAGCAACAGAGAATTCGATCCATCTCACGGAAGGGAAAACATTGTGATAACATTCTTGCATACAGCCGCAAAACTGGCAACGTCATCCGATTTCTTAAGTGCACTTAGGGTTGTTCCCAGCGCACCACTCAGCGGTGTCACAGCACTTGAAGGACGAGATCCTTTTCTGCCAATTGTTGCTGTCCTTGCAGACATGATGAAAGTCCTCAATATATCCTTCATTCATGTCAGTGTGGTCTCCATTGCAGGAGTGATCCCTATATGTAAAAATATTGTGTTAGTAGAAGCATTTCCAAGGAAACGATGCTTCACTTACGCCCAAAAGACACACTGGCCGCCTTCAATTTCGGCCGAGTGAGTCTGGTCGTTGACGCTCAGATCGACGTTTTCTACAAATAGCATAGCCGATTAGTCCGAAAATCAACAATACGGTGATCCCATGCTGGACACTTACGGCAGACTTCGTTGGCAAGGGTTACTTCGAAGCATTCGCCGTCCAGGGCCGTGCCGCTGCAATACTTGACGTGGGTGTCTGCAGCAGCTGAGCCAGCGAGAGTGGCCGTGAGGAGGGAGGTGATAAGAATCAATTGCATTGTATGGGATAAGGCAGGACTTTTGAAGCGGACACAAGCGAGTTCGATTATGCAGGTGCGGTGCCGTTCGAATGGAATAGATGCTCCTGACGACTCGAGCGCGCGGAGCGTGTGTTTTATAGCTATAAGCGATTGAATGACAACTCTATCCCACGGGCGTCATCATCACTTGGGAATCATCATTTCGTTATTGAGCTAAGTCTTCCGAGATGCTCACTAAGCTGCCCGAGTCAGTGTGTCGCTCAACCATCCGGATATTTCTTGTGAGCCATAGAGGCACGCATTTCGAGACACAATGTGCGAAGTTTCTCACATAATCATTAGCAAACTGCACAATCATTAGCAGAATAATTGAGTTGTATGGCGCTCGATAATCAACAGGCGTACAGTCATCTATTACTTCTTTCAGATGATTGAGCTCTGCAGATCTGTCAGCATCCCTTGATGTTTTCAGGACATGATCATCGCAAGGGCAGTTGGTGAGTTGATGAGACTAAGCTCAATACAAAGCTTTTGAGCGTACAGCTGTTCGACAGAATCTGATATCCATTCGAGCCCCGCGGGCGGCCATTATCGCTTCCGTGACCTTTGACCATGTATGGAATCACACGGAGGAAGAAACACCTCGCCCCAACAGCCCTCTGGGCGTTCCATCGGGCCAATATGAAGTATTTTGCACCAGCCTGCCAGATCCGTCGCTAGATCCCACTTGGAAATGTTTGCGATGGCCTCAGAAACACTGGTATCAAGAAAACCAGTCTCACGCCCAATCCAGTTGCGCGCCTCGCCGACACCCAGACTGTCCACACTATACTTCAGCAGTCTCCAGACAATAACATCGCTTTCTGTAATCACAGTCAGCTTTGAAAGCCTCTCGACCATTCCACTAATGATGAGGTCTGTTGTCACCACTACGGTACGTCTTGGGCGCCGCAGTGACTCAGCTCCTCACTCAGCGAGATGGTGTTGCCGCAGTCGCGACTCGAGTTGGCCTGGCTCTGGCTGCACAGTCCTGCAATACGGGCGTATTTGGTCCAATCCCAGCTGTACAAGTATGAGTTATGTGGCAAACCACAGGCGATCTGGAAGGGATACTTTAATTGCTGTGTGGTAATCACGCGAGTGTTCCGCGAATGTCATGGCCCTTGAACTATTTTTCGAGAAGATGTGTCCTTTTGCAACACAAAGACTTTATTCTTTTAAAATTTGGACTGTGTTTCGGGACTGGGCCACACTAACCCATCTGGTTGGACAGTCTCTAATGCCGTACTGTGCGCACGCTTGTCGCTCGACCAGTGTCCAATACACGATCCTGTGAAGTTATCTACCCAAAATTGGCCACTATCTAGCATATATTCTACATCAGCGTCGGGATAGGTTGACGCGATCCCAAATGCATTGCTTGTAAGTTTCGGATCAACACGAATATAGTCGAGATCTCCCAACGCGCACGCCCAGTAATCGCCATCAAACCCAGCAGTGACCGTCCAACCACCGCAAGGTGTTTTTCGTGTCTCGAGACTGGAGACGACAACAAGTGCAACCATTAGACCCATCAATATAGCGGAATAAATTTTATACCAGGTCGCCGAAATACAGGGAATGATGGTGGAAGTTGTCATTCCTCTCGCGAAGTAATAGCCGATAATTGCTAATGAAGGCGCGAGGATCATGTGGTATAAGAGGACGCAGAACAGGTAGCTGAGGCTCTGCACGGAGCTTGCTATAAAGATGGACCCGAACGTATGAAGCAGCAACATCACCCAGGCAGTGAGCATGAGGAGAAAGAAGATGGACCGAAACATCCTGCTGGGCAGATACGACGTCGCACGGTAGTAATGTACGTCTGAAGCCGGCTTTTCAGGTCGTTCGAGGAGGCTGTCCAGGGACAGCCTCCTGACGCCGCCTAGAGCTAGGACCTGGTCCCGTGGCGCGAAGGCGAAGTGGTTGGTCAGCCACAGCGCCGCGGACAGCCGATATAGTCCGAGTATGGCCAGTGGACTGAACACGACGTCGACCGTGGCGACAAAGGGTCCCCACGATTCCGAGTTACCCCCCAGGATATAGATCGCTTGAAGTCCCTGCAGCGTGGTGATGAGCGTCTTGGCGAAATCCCAGGACAAGACTTTAACCCTCGCCGTTTCCGGAAGGTAAGTACAGTAGTCGAGGCTGCAAGCTGCCATCTCCTCGGATCCGTTCCACCCTCGCGGTGTCCAGAACAATGCGTTGGCGGCGGCGATGCTTGGGACGTCCCAGCCAGAAGACCTGATCCGCCGATCTGTGATGGCTGCGTAGCGCCATACGATTGACGTCGGAATGTAATGACAGATGCAGTCATGCCACCGTGGGTGAGTGGATGTCAAGTACGACGGTTGCGGCGCTCCGGCTGCAAGGTGCGCGATCAGGGGCGCGAGGCCGAGGGTGATTAGGGATATCCAGTCTGCGAAATCGATGCCCTGGCTTTGCAGAAGGAGAGGGAGAACAGTGAAAGCCATTGCTTGTTCTGCAAATAGCACACGTTCGTGAGCGTGTAGAAACCATAGTAAAATCATGCGACATGAATGTGCAGAGAGAAAGTAGACGGGGATTTCTTTTTCTTTACATTCGCTCTGGAGCTGGTTTTCCACATAATCAAGGCGTTGAGATCCGCGCTGAGGGTGGGGTCCGCTCTAAAATTGGACCTTTGATTGCAAAGGCGAAGGTGTCACTCAGTTTGATTCTGGGGGCGGCGCAGATGGCCCCCTCGCAGTACTCATTCAAAGGCGCGAGAGGATGATTGGTTTTAGATCATCCCATAAATCAATCAAATCTCGAGGGATGTAGGCAGAAGCTGCAGCCACGTTTATACACAGTGTGATGATTGATAGTGCATGCATAGCTGCTGTCCAACCATCCTTCTCGATGAAAAAGAATTTCTCTGCTGCCTGGCACTGTAGGACCTTGTACTACCCTGCTTCAACCTCTAGGCTGCTTTACATGCGAGTATAGGTAAATCTCCATTATCAAGGCCATCCCTCACACTCCCAACTATTTCATGATCAATTACACATTAGCAATTATTCATCTGGGAAAACACTCTGTAATTGTTTTCCAAACTACCGGATGCCGCAGCGGCGTCGAACACGTCAATATGCCCAGGTGGGCGAGCTGAGGTCTATGAAGTGACAATTCCTACTACGAGTGCTCCCAGAGGCTTTAAAGTCATGTAACCATCTTATATAGACTCAGTGGCGTGGGCTTCTCCGCCACAGGTGAGAGTTTTACTTCTCTAGCTGACATAAAGCGAACATGCAGAGACCGAATCCTGTGAAGCATATTGGCACTAACGAATAGGTTTACTTAGAGAAGCCGATGAATTTAGATGTGTCAAGATCACAATACGTGTGGAGATACTCGATATCAGCTCTTAGTATGACAGTCAGTGAGAGATACAGGAAACGGAGGGTGCTCATATATAAGAAGGGTGCCCTTTGGGCCCCGTCCGGAGTACGATTTCCAGCCCCTATGACATGTCGTTATGAGGTGGGTTCGTACTTAAGTAGTCAGAGAGAGCCAGCTAGTGCAAGTTTTAATTGGGTGCAAATCGCTTCTGCGATTTGCACTAGAGGTAATGTGAGGTAGTGGCTAGTAGAGTTACCCTAGGGTAATCATTCATACAGCTATTTAATTTCGACCACCCGGCACATGGGCAACCGTAGTCATCTCACCAGCTTTAGAGTCACTAAAATTACAGCAGACTTCTCAACTTGGTTTTGGGCGAAACTCGGACTTAGCTCTCGCCCGTACTCGTTCATGCTGATAGATATGTTCAGCGACCCGTGGGAACATTATAATGCAACCGAACCCCCACATAATTGATCTTCAGGGACTCCAATGAGTT
>JACBFG010000046.1:921964-976015 GCA_013435955.1 Diaporthe sp. HANT25 | reverse complement strand
CCCCCCCCCCCCTCCATAGTGACACATTTGATTTGAGACCGATTCCAACACTGAGTCCGGCAACACCCCTTGGGGACGTAGATCTGCTGCATATGGTCTTCCATATTGAACCCCACGCCCCACGGCACCACCAATCATTCAGCGTCTGAAAAAGCATCATTTTCAGGGGCAGTGCAGGGGCTGTATGGCTCTGATTGGCGTCGTTGCTAAGCTACTAGGCCATATCAGGCAATGTGCTGACCACCTTTGGGCACCCCATTCCCACCAGCTTGAAAACTTCAATTCCTGCGTCATCACAACAGGTTAGCTGTTCTCAAGATACTGCTTCAATTTTGACCATATCGCTCATCCTCGTTTGAAAAATATTTGGACCAGCAGCCGACGGGACACAGGATTCTTTGTGGTTCAAGAGAACTTCGCCCCCAGTTGCCCAAGGTTCATTGTGTTCCGAAAATGGGAAGAAGCAGAAAGAGATTCATGCAATTTCCTCCATCGACGATACAATTAAGAGCCCCGTATGATATCAACCAGCCAAGAGCCCGGAGCGGCAACAACTCACCAACACCATCGACCAATGGCAGGAGCCAAGATGGTTCAGGACTTGACGCCGGCGACAAACCCGAGCCAGATCATAGGGAGCCTGGATTCATCCCTCAAGACAAGGGAACAATACACCGAACACAGGTTGAGTATGTCCAGTCACTGGTCTCATAATTCTGTTGCAACTCCCCTAGGGTCTTTGTTTTGCTACATGCTCATTCGCAAAAGTGTGGTCCTAGTTCCATGTCCAGGGGCTGATCCTCTGAAGACCTGGGTTGGCGAGGGGGGGCAACAACTTTGGGCCACGGACGGCATCAGAAAGCAAGCACCGTTAGCAAATATTATGACCTATAATCATGGAGATGTCAAGGAAGAATGGACACTGAAGAGTCTGTCTACTGATCTCCTTCGGCTTCTCTATGAAGAGCGATTACTCGGAGCCGAAGGCTCAGAGCCGAACAACAGACCGTTATTCTTCATTTGCCACAGTATAGGAGGCTTGGTAGTCAAGCTTGCTCTGACGGAAGCTTATCGCCACCCCAAATATCGATCGATTGCTATTTTCTGTCATGGCGTTACCTTCTTCGCTACGCCACACCAAGGTTCAATTCATCTATTCATGGACGACTTCAGATCCAGTATTCAAGACGTCCTCGATCTGAAGGCCCCTCTACCCGTCAACTTGACAAAGCAATTAAACCTGGATGACCAAACTTTGCAGAAAATTGACCAGAACTTCAAACAATTGGTTGGAGAGTTTCAGCTGTGGAGCTTCTATGAAACCGAAGACTCCGTTCTGCTCTCGAGCGGCAAGACCGCTGAGTCGAAAGGCATACCTTACAGAGCTCCAATCACCACCACGCGCTCGGCGATTCTTGGTGTAAGGCATGAGACGGTATATGCACTAAGAAGCACACATGCAGAATGTGTCTTGTTTGAGGACCGCGATCGCCACACCCTGAAGCTCTACCTGCGCAATCTTTGTACCACAATTTCAAAGGTAGCGAGGATTTATGAGCAGCCAAACCTGAATGCCTTCTATCAACACCAACAACTGAACGCAAAGAATCTTGAATCGAAAGTCTCGATTGAGGTCCACGGGTTCTATGAGAGCAAGAAGCCTACGACACAGGAGCCAGTTGTTAGGCTATTGTTTATCAAACAGTCCCTCCAACAATTGCTTTCTTGGGGACCGGACGCTCTATTGGAGCAGAGACTTTCCAACAGACAACCGCTGGAGCTTGACCACGGTCCTATGTCTGGCCGCGGACTTGCAATCGGTCGAACATTCGTGTGGAGAGACCCAGAACTTGACGAAGGGGGAATATCACCAACCAATTCGAGACCGGAAAGTGGTCAATACCTGAGTAAGAAAGGCCGCGCACCTCAGGCTGGCTTGATACCTATTATGGAGCCAAATTCTGTCACAAAAGATGCAGACGTCCCGGATGAGCCTCGGAGCAAGGACAGGAAGTTTGATTGGATCCACGTTCCCTTCAACAATCCCGTATGGGTTGAAAAGGTCTTCGAGAAATTGTCCGTCAGTGACAAAATTGACTACGCCGAACTTTTCAGCGCCCCACACTGGGACTCGAGACATACTAGGGCTCGTCACCCTCAGCACCATGCTTGTTTCCTCAAACCGACCTGCGGCACGGTATCGTTCCAGAAAGCAGCGATTCAGGATTTTCGCTACCTTTATCTCCCGTATCTTCATTTCGACACCTACAAGGCAGTCATCAAAAGGAGAAATTTCATCAGGCAACGTCTGGAGCAGGGAAGAACTCATCCTATTCCATCCTGGGTACTCGGAGAAGAATCACTCGAGTTGAAACTTCTTTGGGTATTCCTCGGGCATGACCCACCCATTAACTGTCGAAGGACATTGGATCAATACCAATACCCATCGATACATGACACCAGGGCAAGGGATGACGACCAGGTGTTATACAAGTTGACAAAAGAAAGCCTGTCCCCCGATATGGGCAATGTCCAAACGGAGACTCCGGAAGATGATGTACTCAACGGCAACCTTCTGATGGTTGATCAACTCTGGATGTGGATAATGGAAACACCAGACCACAAATGTAAGTGCGCTATATCTTCCTAGCTTTCGCTGTACACGATTTGATGCACATTTTTATGCATCGGATCTTTATTTGTGGCACACAATGAGCCCCTGGACTAAGCTATTTATCTCACCAGCACGACTTGTGACCTTCTATCCCAGAAGAGACGGGTCTCCTGCAGAAGGCACACTCTTTGGTCAAGCGGACCTCCGCGATGTCACATACAACTATCTCAACGCTGGTCTTGCGCAGCGATGCAAGACCGCTTCAGACCTGGCCGCGCTTACGATACTACACGCGGTGACCGTTCTCATAGATCGATCGACTGATCCGAATCTCGATATATTCCGGATTTTTGAGGAGGCAGTCAGCATCCTCACTGAAACGATGACTTCTTCTTTGAAACGCTTTGGTATGTCTGCCTTCAGTAATGAGCTCAACTATCAAAGTATTGAGGCCATGAGTTCACTGTCCATCCGTGACCGGCACCGACTGGAAGTCGAGAGGGCCAGAGAAGAAAGCCGTAACAGCACGTCGACATTGCTTGAGCTCCGAGATGTCGAGGACGAGCTCAAGTCGCTACTGAATCTCTTCGGGGAGCAGCAAGATCAAATCAAGACTTTTCTCGAGATATCGGAAGCAAAGGTTGGCGAGGACCAAGCAACAAGTCAGAACGCCTCCGGGGCTTCCCTCACCAGCAACGGGAGACAATTCTTGATCGAAGCTCTAGAGAAGCTCAAAGCATACAAATCGCAAGTGCAGGACATGATCGATCGGGTTCAGAAAGCCCTCCGCGATTTCGACAGGCTCCTCGAAATTGTCCAGAAACAAACCCAGCTCGAAGAGGGATACATCTCGAGACACCAGGCGGATCTGACCAAGGTCCAGAACCGCTCAGTGATCATATTCACGGTCTTTTCCGTTGTTTTCCTGCCGCTTTCTTTCTTTACCAGCATATTCGGTATGAACACTCGCGACTGGGGCGGAGGGGAAAATCTATCACTGAGCACCATTTTCTCTATCGGCGTACCTATTTCTGTAACCCTGGTAGCCGGGACTGTCATTGCGGCCTGGATCATCACCGAAGGGGCGGGATATGCCCGCGCAAGGCGATGGGCGAAGAGAACCAAACGGCGACTGTCCAAGATGATGCCTGTGGCACTGCGCAGGAGACAAAAGGCCAAGAAGAAGACAAGAATACTGGAACAGCAGAGGAAGGAGATAATTAACCCGGACTTTTGGGAGAGACACAGGTTAGAGAGAGGTGGAAGATACGAGATCCCGCCTGGGAATCGTAAGAGCGCTACTTTGGAGAGGGCGAGGAGGATGGCGGCTGAGGCAAAGGAGAATTGGGACATGGAAGCTGTGGAACAGTCAGAAGATTCAGCGAGTGACTGTTAGGAAATAGATGCTGTTGAGGCATTTTCAATCAGATGATACCTTCGCTCGCACTTGGCCTGAATTTGACAAAAGATGCACGTGAACGTAGGAATGACTTTTTGTCTCATTCAAGTCACGTATATTGCAAGCCAGCAGTATGAAGAGTAGGTACACGGCTTTTGGGTGTGGTCCTGTTTCGTCACTAGTGCTTACTGTTGCCAGTGGGGCAGATGTATCGCACCCGTGTCGAACCAGTCAACATGGTCCATGTGGATGTTGGTCCAGAAGATGTGGGCGTTGGTAGCTGATTAATTCCGATTTAAGCTGGGGTAACTACTGACACAAGAACCAACATCTTCTGGGCACTTCCACAGTGTTAGCTCTTCCAGCTGAGGTTCGCACACATTTCCAAACCTCTCGGCATCATTCTCTAAGAGTTTGAACACTGCCCACTTCATCTCCATCATGGCCCCCTCTGCAGTAGAAGCTCTCCAGAGATTGTTCTCGGCCGAGCAGCTGGCCCTTGCCGGGACCGACGAATATCTCAAGCTCAACTCATCGTACCTCTCGTCCCTGGAGAGTGAAATAGCGCCTGCAGCAATCTTCCTCCCCAAGACCGCCGGCGATGTGTCCAAATTCATCACCGCCATCAAGGACTATGCGCTGGACGGCTCAGCACAATTCGCAAGTGAGTTATTCCCCGAGCACTTGCAATCCTTGGCCCCGAAGACTGAACACGCGTCAAAGTCCGTGGAGCAGGCCAGCAGCCCCTCCCAGGGTGCGCCAACATTCAGGGAGGCATCACGGTCGACCTGCGCCACTTGACAGGCGTGGAGGTCAAAGAAGGCCACGTCTCCATCGCAGCCGGCGAGCGCTGGGCCAACGTCTACGACAAAGTGCAAGCCCACGGATTAGGCGTAACAGGCAGCCGCTCCGCCCTAGGCGGCATCGGCGGCCTCGCCCTCGCAGGCGGGCTCTCCTTCTTCTCCTCCCGCGAGGGCTTCATCTGCGATAACGTGACCAACTTCGAGGTGGTCCTCGCATCAGGAGAAACCATCAACGCCAACGCCTCCGAGAACGCAGACCTGTGGCGCGCCCTCCGCGGCGGCGGCAACAACCTCGGCGTCGTGACGCGCTTCGACCTGCGCACCTTCCCCCAGGGACCCTTCTGGGGCGGCGCGGTGCTGTATTTCCCGCCCAGCTTCCCGAGGCAGGTGGATGCGCTGGTGGCGGAGCTCAAGAAGCCCGACGCCAGCGACGAGACGCACCTGATGATCAGCATCGGGTACAGCGCGTCGTACATGCAGCTCGGCGGGACGCTGTGCATGAACCAGGTGTACCACACCGGCACATCCGAGGCTGCGGCCGCAGAGATGCTGGACCCGTTCGTCAAGGTCAGCCCGCAGGTGGAGCAGCTGAACTCGGTGAGGGCGCTGACACTGAAGGATGCGGCCGGCGAGCAGGCGAGCCAGTCTGCGGACGGTGTGCGGTGCGCGTATATGAACACTACTGTGAAGGCTGACGCGCCCACGCTGAAGGCCGCTGCTGAGGCGTACCTTGCTGCTCTTGAGCCGCTGAAGGAGTGCGAGGGTATTACATGCTCTCTTACCCTGCAGCCGTATTCGGCGTCATTGCTGCGGAAGAGCGCCCAGCTGGGCGGGAACGTGCTCGGTCTCATTGCTGAGGACGGCCCGCTCGTGTCTATCCTGGCGCTTACGTGGTGGAAGAACAAGGCAGATGATGAGAAGATTGTTGGGACGTTCTGGAAGGTCATTGAGACGATTGACCAGGATGCGGCGTCGAGAGGGACGGCTGTGCCTTTCAAGTATATGAACTATGCCTGGGATTTCCAGGATCCTATCAGTTCGTATGGCGAGGAGAACAGGGCATTTTTGCGAGAGGTTAGCAAGAAATATGATCCTGAGGGGCTGTTTCAGAAAGGCGTGCCCGGAGGATTTAAGCTGTTCTGATGACAGATTCTAGCTTGACTTGAGGGTAAGAGGATTGTGATCTGAAAAGGAAACTACCAGACAGTAATTAGGCAGTCATACGTACTATATCCCTATCTAAAGGGCCAGCCCCATAATGGCGAGCTGGATTCCTTTATACGTGCTAGGACTATCTCGCCCTGCAGCGACCCTTTCGCCGGCTACGGCTAGCAGGCAGGAGATGCCTGAATCTCTTATACCTAATTCAGTTTATGCTATTACATCAGGTTTACACTTAAGGTCGGAGTGATTTCAGAAGGAAGAAGGGATCAAAACATGTAGTATTTCCCTGTTACGAGGTAGTCGCGATATCTGAAGCGATGAAGTGATACTGGTATGCAGCGTCCGCGCGAGTGGCCGCACTATACAGTGATTGGTATCGGGAAAGAGGGATGTGACTACTTATGGAAAAGGCAATTTCTGGTTGAGACTAGTTATAAATCCGATACCTCTTCTATTAGCGTACCGCTCTAGTCGTACTCACGTCTCAGCGCTCCCATTTGTGCATAGTTGGCCGGTCCAGTAGATAGCAGTATTTGACACTAGATACTACCGTGGGCTTCTGGCCTGAGGCGGCGATCAATACACACACACACAAACGCCTGCAGCCATATCTGGAACTTTGAGTAGATTGTCTCGCTCCTGGCGGCATCAATCTGGCCGCTGTTGACAGCCTCTCGTGGCTGCTCGCCTCTCCTCAACCGGAAGAACCCCGTCCATCTCGGCGGCTTCCTCGGCGCGACGGGCCTCTCGGTGTCATCTGCAGATGCAGAGGACGCCGCCACCGCAGCGTCGTCGGCTGTCTGAACTCGCCGCACGTTCTGGATAACCTCGGTGGAGTCGTTCCATGACAAACTGGTGGAATGCGACGGCATTGTTGTTCTCGTCGTCGTCGTGGACACCATGTCAACGCGGGATAATAATTTGATGCGCCTAAATTCAACACAGATGAAAAAGACGTCACTATCTGGGATTCTTTTCCTCGGGAAAGAAACAACCTGCTCACGATTGTCCACTTCCAGATGCCCACTTCCACTGGAAGATTTCGGGCCGCGCAGCCGGCACCTTGACTTCGGGGGGCAGCACGTACGCGTCTCCCTCCCCCTTCCCTGTTCCTGATGCCTTGCGCACAATCTGACTCACGGCATCGTGGAGTTCCTCTGCGTCGTACCGCTTGTCCCTGTCCACGACCAGCATCCCACGCTGGACGTGGTCGACCAGATCGCGTAGAGCTGTGCCTTGTCCGCAGCGGGGGTCGTCGCCGAGCACGCCGATGACCTCCGCCACCTTCGCGTGGTCGACGGCAATCCGGTTGTCGGCTTCGTCTGACGCGGTGCAGTAAAACGGAGACTTCCCGCGGGCGTCGTCAAAGGCTCTGATGGCGTCGTTGTCCCAGAGTAACCAAATGATGTATTCCAGGATTACGCAGCCCATTGACCAGACGTCGTATCTCCGGCGGAGAGGCATGTCCTTCAACGCGTCGATCTCAACCTCCGGCGCCTGGTACACAGGAGTGCTGGAATTCGTCGTGGTCTTGGCGTGGCGCAGGCCGGTCTCGATGTGGTGCTGCCTGGAGATGCCGAGGTCGGCGATCACGAAGCTGCCCAGATGTCCGAGGTGGTCCGTGAAGTGTAAGATGTTTTCAGGCTTCAGGTCGCCGTGCCTTAGGTTGTCTTTGTGGATGATTCGGATGCCCTCACTGAGCCGGAGGAGCTGGACCAGCGACTTGCGGATGAGCTCATGGTCTCGAGGGATGATTGTGGGGCCGCTGTCCGCCCAGAAGTCTCTCAGGGTTCCTCCCTTAGCGAAAGGGAGAAGTATGTAGTAGTGGCCAGATTTCTCCCACGAGCTGAAAAATTTAATCAAGCTGTCGTGGTTCTTCTGCCGTGTGACTCGTAGTGCCTGGATCTCTTGGTTAAAGGCGATTCGACCTGCCAGTTTCTTCACGGCGACTCGTTTTCCACACTTCTGCACCTATTGGGTTGGCGCATCAGCGTTCCTGCTGGAGCGCACACATGGTGCTTTGCGCCAGTGGTTAGGGGTGTACAAGTGCCAGACTATACTGTACCTCAGCATTATCCTGTAACGGCTGCGGCTGCGTCACGTCGTCGATGGCACGGAAAAGCTCAGGGTCAATAGTGCAGTCAAAGACCCATCTGTCGCAGTCTGGGTCCTCCGTGCCGATAGCCCTGCCCATATCCTTTTTGGACAAAAATGGCATGACACGATTTGGATCACACTTGTAGTGCTGGCCGCTGTCGTCAAGGATGAACGGGATGAGTGTCCATTGCTTTTCGACAAACTGAACCAATGCGTGGGTGAATTTGTGCCTAATCGGAGGGTCGCCGAAAGGTCGGAATGAGAGCTCCATCTCCTCTCCTTGATGCGATATAAAGCCAGCCTTTTCCGGGCTGAGCGAGAGGGGCAAGTGCTGATCTCGAAGACCGCATTTGACCATCTTGTTGAGGATATGCACTTGGTTGATAAGGTGAAGTATGGCAAATATCTTGCGGGCAGACTGGTATATAATGACAGACAGGTTTTCGGGCACACCTTCGTCCTCGCAGGCGGATTCAATCTGCGGCTCTGTGACATACTGCTCTAGCACACTCGGTGACAGATAAGATCCACCGCCGAGATCGTCCGGACATGCTGTCTGATTTAGGAGCACATGGTATAGATCGATATCATCTGTGGCCATTATGGAGGTGAATACTTATGTGGTGATTTTCAAGATCGAGGGTGAGGGTGGGAGATGTACGGGAACCGAACTAGGGCGGAGGTGAGAAAGCATGACAAGGACTGCGGCTCCGCGCCAATGAATTTGAATGGGGGTGAAGGTAACCAAGACCGCCGACAAGCTCGAGATAAGGCCCTACTGTTCCACGAGACCTGGCACATGTGTGCAGACAACGGGCTGCACTAAGCTCAAGGGATGGACAGCAGAAAGTGACGGACAAATAAGACAACTTGGCATGCAGGGGCTTGGCATGGTTGTAGAGTCACATTACAGCAGCCACTTCACAACCTGTCACTTTGCGTGCAGCGATCTGGAACATATTTGGGCTAGGTGACATGAAGAGGACGAGGCTCCGTGTTGATGTTGTACAATCTGGGAGTCGCCGATAAGGCTGGCAAGTACGAGATATGGTCATTTTAGTCGACTAAGCCTATTGCGCATGCAGACTTTAGGCCACACTAAGCCTACCTGCCCAGGTGGGTAAGTGTGGACACCTAAAGGTGCTGAGCAAGAAGGCAAACTCGCATATCGGGGTGTTGGCATTGCTGCCGAGTCGTATCATAAGCAGCCACTCTACGACTGTCGCTTGGCTCGGAGTGATCTCGAGGTCATACGACCTGCGTCTGCAACTAGCAGTCTGGTAGACCGGGGTGCCGTCCCTGCCGAGGGTGTGAAGGGTCGGATAGTGATAGGCGGAACGACAGCTGCAGGCCGAATGCACGCACTGAGTAAGCAAAGAATTGCACATTCAATTCAAGACGAAGACATGCATACGTTTGCACATCGGGATCGCTTCCTGCACTTTCGGGAACCAGGTTGAGTCTGAGGAGGTAGGCGGCATGCATGTTCCGATGATGAGCGGATTGTGTTGAATGTGTCTACGCCGGTCCCCCTCGAACCCCAACAACACTAGAATCGCCAACCGTGCATTGCGGAGTGACCTGACTGACTTGTTACTTCGGCGGTAGCCACTTCATCGAAGGTGAGGGTTGGCCAGTGTGGCTCGTGAACTGCGTATTCCTCAGGAAAGTGGCGAAGGAATCCTGATCTTTGTCAAGAACCTCGACCCCTCTCTCCATTTTCTCGTTGATATGCCGCCGTCGCTTGATGAATTCAGTCCTATCCGTCATCCCCATATTAAATGAGGGATCATCAGGTGTACCAATCTTTGTCCATGTCTCCAAGAGTAGCCTCTCGTGGTAGGGGACGGCATCTTCCAGCGCCCCTGTTTCCTTCCCGGGTAAGCACCACATCAGCAAGCTCTGGGCGGTTTGCGCGCCATCTTCGCCTCCGATTGCTGCGTTGTTAACCGGTGGTCGATCTTGTCTCGACAACTCCGGAAAGGACTTTGTCTCACATGCCTCCAATAGTCTGCACCTGTTTCTCTTTGAAGCCATGGCGAGACGCACCGTGAAGTGAATTGACATTTTGTCGGTGGGATTGCGCGAGGAAAGACCTAAAAATGACCGTCGGCTCTTGAGCCCTAAGAGCCACCAGTATATCGCGACGTCTGTGAGCTTGCCTGTGGTGTTGGAAGTTGAAATCAGCTTCCTCTCTGAACAACATGCGCGTGTGTTGTATGCGGAGTCTCTAACATACCAGAGTTTGAAATAGTGGCCAACTTCGACTTGTCACTGAAAGTCCTAAACACATTGGGAATTCGGACGTCCCACTCCAGCAACCGGTGCTTGAGATGGCGGACGATCTCGAAATTGTCAAATGTAACCTTCGTATGCTCCCGTAATTGCCCAATGACCCAGAGCAACGTCACGACACCCAATGCGGCATCTCCGTTACCACCAATGTCGCTATGCCCCCCTAGAAACCAGCATTGCTTCATGACCGTAGCGACGGTGCTTCTGCCCTCCTGCACCAGCGCACTTTGAGGATGCGGACCAGGCCTTTCAGTTCGAGACGCCTTCATCATGTTGTCCTCCATCGGCTCCCATATGACAGGCTCAAAAGCTGCGCGTCTTTCATCAAGCGCCAGAGCCTGGAAGGCAAATTCCACGATCTCGGGGACCTCCTTGCCCACGAAGGACATGGGACGTGCTGTGAAGGGGCTTGGTAGGCCCAGCGTGCTCACCGTGTCGTAAACAACCAGGGCCTTGATCTTGACTTTTCGAAGCACTGGCTTCAGGTCGGCTACCGCGCGGCCCAGCTCGACTGCAACAAAGCTCTCCCCGCTACTTCCGCTAAGCCAAGGCTTCAACTTCTGATTCGACCACAGGGTGAAGAGGCCGCGGAGGTAGTACAGCTGTCTGCTTCTCAATAGACCTGTCTGGCTGATGAGCGAGGCAAGGCACTGGACGGCGAATGCGCCGCGCGAGAAGCCAAATAGGTAGATCTCCGTGTCATCATCGGAGCCGGCAAAGTTGTAGTTGTGCGAGAGGAAACTATAGGCGTTCCTGATTTTGTCCGAGATGCCTATATGAGATGAGAAAGTGTAGAATAGTCAGCATTGAGTACATTAAACGTTGGTTATAACAAGATAGAGTGACATGCCTCTTCCGGTAGCTCCGTCGAGGAGCTGAGCCGGCTTGCTCGTGACGTTGCCAACACCGCTGTCATAATATGACATCTGGATATATCCGTCGTCCGCGATGGGCTCAATGCACCGCGCGAGAGTCGCGATGTTTGTCGGGGCATGGCCACTGTTCACACCGTCCTGCCACGTTCCATCGCAGAAGATGAATATTCTGCGCGGCGTGGATTGAGCCTTCTGTATGGCGTCTTCGTCTCGGTCTCGTTCCCGAGTAGTCATTGCGGTGAATCCTTCGGGTTACGGGTTAATACAAAGCACATTTGCAAACAATCGTAGCCTGAACTATCACGTAGTTCTGAGAAAAGGGATGCCCTAGCGACTGACCCCGCCGCTGGGCCAAGACCAGATATTGAAAGGGGGCCATTGAACTGACGAGAAGCAGCAGCCGGAACTGGTTCTTCAATGCGAAGTATCCGGGAGTGATTTGAGGTTGCTTACTGGTGGCTTAGGTCGTGCCACCATCCGTCGGGTGGTCCTGACAACGCCATTTGCTACATGTACGTGGTTTGCATGTGCATAATGTATGAGGCTGTCGGCTGGCACATCATCTGCCCAATTGAATGGCGCCACCTCGTTGGTCGTTACAGAGCGCGAAGAAATTGGCCGAACAGCCCGAGATTCTCCGTCTAACACTAGAAAAGGAAGGAGCTACAGGTCACCATTGGCCCGCACCCAAAGCATGGCGCCCAGATAACATTGCTTCCTTGCTTCGCAGGTGAATGTCGAAGGGGGTTGGGCCGGAGAACAGAGGGGCATAGAGGGCCACGCAACCTTGAAAGAAACTAGTGCATCTGTGCTGCAGCCCGCTGGTGGCTTGGATTTCCTCGTTCTGCGTGATCCCCCCCACCTACATCAAGCCCACCAAACTATTTGTATCTTTGCGGCAGTGGTAATTTGAGCTATTGTTCTCCGTGTGGATATAATGAGCTCCTCGAAACAAATCTTGTACGAGCTCTATTGCAAGGCGTACATTAGCTGCTCTGCGTATTAAAAAACAGCACCTTTTGAATCATTACTCACCAAAATGTCCGACATCACTCAGAACCAGCTTCCCACCATCATAATCGAGCATGAAGACACGGAGCTTTCCGAATCCAGCGAGCAAGCTGAGTTCATGTTCGCTGAGGACGAGTCAGACAACACATCCCTATACGACAAGATCCACAACCTCGCCAAAGACCCCGACGGAACGGAGACGGCTTTCGTACCGGAGAACAGCCTGAAGGTTCTTTTCCAAGAACTCGATGCCGGACTACGGTCTCACGTGGTCGGCCACCTCGGCGAGGACCCTAACCTCGACGAAGTCGTGAGATTCATCCGCGAGGAGGCACCCAAGGTCTATGCAACGCTCGTTTTCTCACAAGCGCCACGTCTCATCGTAGGATTCATGAAGAACGAGCTCGATGACTCACTGCTGCCGGTAGTGAAGAAGGAAGGACGATTGTTCTCGTTCCCGGCCCAAGCACGCTGGGATCTAGCCGATGAAGCCGTCAAGCTCGCACGCAAACACATTTCGGACCTGAAAGAAATAGCGGGACAGAATCCCAGTGACAGCGACGTGACCAGGCTTGAAAAAGCCCAAGCCGTTCTCGACGCCGCTGGCAGAGACGCCAAAACGGCCAAAAAGGCTTTTGAAGTTGCTGCCGCCAAGGTGAAGCGTACCTTTAACTCCTGGGGCACGCAGGATCGCAACAACTTTTGCGATCACTTCCAATGGTTTTTTATGGCGCCAGTATTCAATGAGGTCCAGTTCAGCTATAAGGTTCATGACCAAGCCCGAATGCCGTTTTGGCCTCCTGACAACAAGCCCAGAACTGGAAACTTCAGCTCCGTGACGAGACGCCAGATACACCGTAACCACCTGCCTCCAAACTATGTGAGTCATCTTTCTGGCTGCACAAATATGCATGCAAAAATGGTTGGCGCTTGAAGATATCACTACCTAGGTCATTCTAAATGACGTGCATACCGATGTGCATTGGTTTCTCATGTGCTGACTGTGTGCCTGCCCGGCTGGGTCCAATATAGAACCAGACACTCGTCAGTGCTGTCGCAGGCCACCCATGGGTAGCAGAAAAGAAGCTCATTCGCGCTGAGATTCTAAATGACCAGGAGTTTGAACTCTCGTATCAGCTCGAGGCAAACGTGCTCCAAGTCATGAAGTCGCTCAATGATCGTCACCTAATCCGGACGGTTGCCAGCTATCGCACCAGCAAAGATTATTACTTTATGTTTCCTTGGGCTGAACTCGGTAGCCTACGCGACTATTGGGCGAAAAGCAACGGCCTTGGCCCATTCGACCTGAAGAAGAGACTGGCACCACCGTATCTTCAGTGGGTTTTCACCCAACTGCACGGCGTCGCTCAAGCCATCAAGCTTTTGCACGGCCGAATGATTCTGCATGGCGACTTGAAGCCGGAGAACATACTCTGCTTCCCAAACAGCGCCGAAAAGTCCAAGGAAGACCCGTGCACGCTGGTCATAGCCGATGCGGGGCTTTCCAAGATCCATAACTTGGCGACGCAACTGCGCAAAAACAAGACCGACGGTCCTAAGGGATTCACGGTGGCATACGAACCTCCCGAGGCCGAGATCGAGAGCGAAGCGCGCACTTCGCGCCGCTACGACGTCTGGTCCATGGGCTGCATCTGCCTCGAATTCCTCGTGTGGCTCGTCGAGGGCCAGAACGGTCTGGACGAGTTCCATAGCGACCTGGCTCCATTCCGCTGGAGGTTTTATGAGCCGATCTATGACGAAAAGTACAAAGAACGCATCATTGACGCCAAGCCCCATTCCCATGTGGTTAACAAAATCAAAAGCCTGCGCAAGAGCCCATTTTTCCAAGGTAAGGATAATCCACTTGGCAGCCTCGTCGACATCATCGACAAGCAGATGCTGGTTCTTCCTCTCAATCTCGCCAACACGAAATCCCCTGCTGGCAAACAAGCAGGGACGCTCAACGTGCCCCAGCCCACGAAGGGCCCCCGCGCGATGACGATGAACCCGTCCACCTCCGTGCTGCCCGCAGGTGTCCGCGTGACAAGCGACATGATCTTCGATGAGTTCGATAAGATACACAAGAAAAGAAATTTCAAGATCCCGAAAGGAGCCCTAGACGGCCCCGAGGACGATCAGCCGTCCACTGCCCCAAAACCTGAGCAGTCAGGACGTGAGGAGGGACTTGGTGCCGGTGGTGCAAGCGGAGCCGCGGCCAGCAGGAAGTCGTTCGCTGGCTTAACGGCTTCGTGGCGAGAGAATCTCGGGGTACGCAGACGTCGCCATTAGGGAACGTCATCTAAATGTTACAATCTTGGGAAGACCTATACTAAAGAAAGCGCTACAGAATGTATGGATCTTCCCCAAAAAGTGGAAGAAATCTCGTCGTTAATTGCTTACTTTTGTCTCTTTCGCTCGGATAGGAGGTAAGGATATACTATGGCATTCGTGGCTTCTTCAGTGCGTCCAGCTTCTGCGTGATGCTTTGACTGACTTTCCCGGTGCCGTAGTATGTAAGTGTGGTCCGCCGACAATGCAGCCCCTAAGCAAGAAGAATCGGCGCAAACCGTTCCACTAATACGAATGATTGTTCGTGATCTAATAGAAAGTAAGCCCCAATCGCCCAACACTTGACCATCTGGCAGAACGTGTTGGACTAACATTCGGCCATGTTCTTACGCGCAGTTCGTGAGTAAAGGGTCCAAACTAGCATTGACAACGACCAAAAAAGGCTTACTTCGCATGATCACTCTAGGTGGTATGTTCTTCGGACTCATTTTGTTGATTTCTCATTCGGCTTCCTCAATTGAGAATACTAATATTGACATCCTAATCATGATATTACAGCCGGTGAGCATACCACCACATGCTATCGACTTACATTGCAATGTTGACTATCTCGTAGCTCGATGACAACTGGGCGTACGATGCGGACACCGAGTTTCCTGCCAATGAGATAGCCTGGCCCACCGACTTGATACCCAGCACAACCCCTTCGAACCTGTGTCGTCGCTGCGACTCTATGCGGCTTTGGACAACAACCTGCAGCTTTTCTGACACGTTGGATGGACTGACTGAAAAGGCACCCACTTGTGTCCTGTGCCGTCTCTTACTCCAGTGCATGAATCACCGTATTGACCGGAATGACGAAATGATCTACTTTTTCCGGGTCATGTCATACATAACTTATGGCGACCCGCGGCGGCAACCGATTGTGTCTCTCTATACACTTCCAGGTCCGTTCCTGAAATGCAGCTGATGGAAGCGTTTCAATCAATGGGTCTGGCGTCTGCTGACATATTCTAGGGGCTCCCTCGCTTGCTGAATACAGAATCCAAACTGGCCTCCCCAAGCTCCCTGGGGCTGCAAGCCCTACGCATATGCAGATTCTACGGACTTGGATTTCTCTTTGCGACGTGTCTCATCCGTGCTTCCCACAGAGTCTTGACTTCGTCCCTACTCGTCTTCTGGACGTCGGAAGAGCCGACACTGGATACGTCCGACTCGTCGAGAAAAGCACTGGCAACAGCAGTACAAAACGCTACCTTGCTCTGTCGCACAGATGGGGATCGCCTGAGCTGCACCGGACATTCTGCACCTATACCCACAACGTCATGCAGTTCAAGCAATCTATATGTATCGCGGACCTACCCAGAACCTTCCACGATGCCGTGCAAGTTACACGCAGCCTCGGCGTGAGGTACCTCTGGATCGATTCTCTGTGTATCATCCAAGATGACCCGGGAGACTGGAACACCGAGTCCAAGCTCATGGAGCAAGTCTTCAGTTCAGCCTACGTCACCATTTCTGCGATCTCCTCCAGTGGCACCACCGACGGGTTCTTAAAACCCCGGCCCAACCGTCAGTGCCTCACCGCCAAGCTGCCTGGCGACAATGGCGCCCTGTATTACCTCCGCGAAGCGGTCGACGACTTTCGCCTTGACGTCGATGAAAGCGAATTAAGCAAGAGAGCCTGGGTCTTACAGGAACGAGCTTTGTCGAGGAGGACTATCTACTTCTCGCAGACACAGTCTTATTGGGAATGTGGTCGAGGTGTGAGGTGTGAAACTCTAACTAAGATGGAGAAGTACGTGGGGCGACCACTTTTTTATTTTTACTTTGTTTTTACTTTTCACACGACTGATATCAGATGGTTAGCCAACGGGCATCGTTCCTGGGGGACTCTCACTTTCCTCATTCCGTCGACGCGTTTGTAAAGGGTATGAAGATGGAACTGTACCAAGGCCTATATGAGCGCTTCTCGAACCTCCAAATCACCTTCCCCGGAGACCGACCGGCCGCTATCAAGGGCCTCGAGACGCGTCTGACGCGAACATTCAACACTATGGGCGGTCTCGGTATCTTCAATATATATCTCCATCGCTGCTTGCTTTGGAAGCGCTCGAACAAGTCGCTCGAGCGTATCACCGTGTTTCACGGCCCTACAGTTCCGTCGTGGTCATGGACGGCATACATGGGGGGAATCGCGTATCTGGAGGTCCCATACGGGACCGTAGATTGGGAAGAAGACATGGTCTCGCCGTACAAGGCTGGCAGCGGCAGTGGGCCTGGAGACGAGGACAAGAACAAGGGGCAAATCCCTAGAATCGAGGCCGTCGCGTGGGACTTCACCACTCCTGCAACGATCTTGACAATTGGGGATCAAGAGGGGCCCAGACGGGTTATTCTAGACGAACCGGACTCGGAAAAAGTACGCCATGCTGCTGATGGCATCCTCAAGTGTGTCATCGTTGGGAGAAGCAAGCGAGTGTCCAAGAACGGAGACCGGGACCACTTTGTCCTCATCATCGGCACCGTAATAAACGAGGACGGCCATACTGAGGTGTGGGAGAGATTTGGCGTTGGTGTATTAAGGGGGACGGACATTGCCTTGGAAGGCTCCAAAACCAAGGTTTTCATTCAGTAAGGCAGACCAAACTGGACGTCGGCGCGTTGCAATAGCCCTACAATCTTATGTTTGATGGATTTCATTGTTCCAGGCTGCAAACAGCTTTCCTGCCAGATTGCAAAGAAGCTCAGCATGTGTTTATTAGCATGGGTTCCATGCGCTTGGGAGGCTCGGCAGCCGAGCCTGGCCTACATAACTGTACTGGGGGAAATCGCCCGAATGGTCCATCCCCAGGAGCCTGTAGTCCGTATACCCATCGCTAGCGTCGATATCCATTGGGACCTGTGGGTCATTCCCGGCAAGATGAGAATCCAGCGGTGAGCTTAAGGTCGTTGAAATTCGAGAGTGATCGAGAGAGGCATGGGCGGCAGGTGAATTTGAGGAGATGGCATCCTCACTGAGTTCTTCGACGGGCGCAAACAGCCAGTCGGCCTTCTCCCGCGCCAGAACAGCATCCAGGATCTTGTCAGTAGCACTGCCGGCATTGAAGATTGCCGAACCAGCTATTTGTCTGGGACACAGTCTGAAGGAATACTGAAAGTTGAATTGTCAAGATACGAAGACAAAAGCTTTGAAGCCTGAGGTCTTCCAGAGTGCGGCATGGCGGATTCCGCATGCTGCTTGGCTCGTTGCCGGACTGTATGAGGTATACCAACCCAGCTCTTTGCAGTGGGACACTGATGTGTACCCTGCCGAAGATACTCGCAACGGCTGCCAGAGGTCGAATGATAAGACCAAGGTCATAATACCATTATCTTCGGCTTGAGCTTCCACACATCGAGCCTGCTCGTTCTTCCAATCTCCTTTGCTTCCAGCCGTCCCAAGACTGTTAACATCAATCTTCTAGACGGCAGTCTTGATATCCTCAACACTGTTCTCGATGCTATCCATGATGTCCCCAAGTGTGCTCTGGCTACTCTTTACACCATTCTCGTCCGCGACGGCGGTCTCGCTCAAAGTCTCACTCGAATTCTCAGTGGGCTGCTGCACGAGAGTATCCCCATCCGAGATCTCAACCGGATCCTCGGCAGTCCCAGTCTCAGCGCAGGGAGCCAGAGCCACGACGATGCCGTCGTGCTTAGCCCGCAGGTCATCGTACAGCTTCCTCCAATGTGGCTCCCTGGTATCCTTGATGGACTTGTAGAACTTGTCCTGCACGGCCTTCTGGTTCTTGCTGGGGAAGTGATCCTGGGCGGGCGTCATCATCGTCAGTCAGTCTATCTTGAGAAGAAGCGCATACCTCCTTTTTGAATCTCGCCGGGGGCGTGGGGGGTATTATCTCACCACAATGTACTTGAACCCAACCCTCTCCGCGCGCAGCTTGATAAGCAACCTAGTCTCGCCCTCGGACCACTTCTCATGGTCGCTGGGGATAGCGCTGATATTGGCGCGAGGAGAGGACGAGGAAGCACCCGCCGACGGCGCCGCGGTCACATAAGAGGCTGCTCGAGGCACGGTGGGAGTAGTCGTAAGGGTTTGCTGGCGCGCGGGCGCGTTGGACGTGATGGAAGCCCGCTGGTAATGACACACCGAGGTCTTGCCCTCAGCACAGCCGTCCGGGGTGATGCGGTGTGGCAGGGCGGCGGCGTCCTCGCGGGTGATGAAGATGCCGCGGACCATGAGGTCGAGCTTGATCGGGTCGAGGACGCCGTAGCGGTCGTAGGCCTGCTGGGCGATTGCGGAGAGGGGCTGGGGTTTCTCTTGGGTGGTGGTGTTGCTGTTGTTGTTGTTGTTGCCATGCCCGGCGGTCGGGCTGCTGGTTGGGCTGGTGTCGTGAGTATCGCTGATGCGCAAAGGGCTATTGGCTTGTGGGGGAATACCTTGGTTCCATGATAAATATCTTTGTGATGCTTTTCTCGTGGATTTGTTCGGGACGGTGTGAAGTACAACTGTTTCTCGAGCACAGGAAGATGAAGCACAAAACGGTGGACAAGCCCGAAAATTTCGATTGAGTGGTACGAAAGCAGCGGGAATAGATGCTGTGTGTTGGTGTTGACGGGTCGATTTGAAGAGAAAAGCGTAGTTTGTACAATGCGGTGGAATGGCCGAGCTGATTGTCGTCAAGAAGTATGGAGTCTGCCTTTGTCGGTGTTTCTGGGACAATTCGTTGCCTGTGGGCAACCAGACGTGTGAAGAAATGGACAAGATGACTGCAGCAGGAGCTTGATTATCGCGCAAAAAGTTGAAATCACTTGAGCAGCCCGTATGGGAGGTGTGGCCCGCAGAGATGAGGTAAACAAGTCTGACAAAAGTTCTCAAAACCGGATGGAGCCACACCAAAGTCTTTGCTATGTAGAGAAGCACACCCAGTGGCAGATTGCAAATGAGATGAAGGGCAATACTTGGGTGCGAAACCCGTTGGAGGACGAGTCACTTCGATAACCAGCGCTTTGAAGTGTTTAATCTGGCAATTGTATCATCATCGCGCATGCAAAAGAACCACATATGTACATAGCACGGAATTTTTCGAGAGGTTCAAAGACATTGTCTTCGCACAAGACAGCATGTTTGAGATGCTTTTCCTACTCCAGGCCACGATATTCCAATGCGGGCTTTGTCAAACAAATATCAGAGAAGACTGGAGGAGAGGAGCCGGAGTCCAAGTTGAGTGATATGATCAGTTGGCGTCCAACGTCATGACCAGATTAAGCTACTGAGTATTTGGTCATTTAATTTGTTGACACCTCTGTTTCTCCCAGCCCTCAAACCTATGGCATCTCGGGGCCGGTGTGTGGATAGGACGAGCTCCAACTGGTCTGGGGGCAAATTCAAGTATGACACAGCAGCTAGAAACCAGACTTCTGAACAGTGGTCACGCCTGACCAGCATTGAGTCACCTAGCCACGAGTCCAAGTGAGTGCCAATTGTTCGCTTTGTCATTTGTCATTTATCTACAGAAAAGAAGTATGTACAGCCATCATGAAGCAAATGCTATTTTTCAACGCCGGTGACCATGCAATGCTGAGGGCGCCTATAAGATATAAAACTGCTATGCAACTGCCCGCACGGTGGCGTCCAGCGCCCTCGCAAAGTACTCGACGTTTCCGTCGTTGAGTCCGGCTATCGATATGCGCGATGTGTTGGCCATGTAGACGTGGTGTTCCGCTGTAACAACTGGTTAGCCACAAACCAAAAGCAGAAGATGGAAGGGACGACAGAGCGGTGAGAAAACAGAACAGATGAGACTCACTCTCCAGATGAGCAACCTGCGCCGGCGTCAGCCCCAAGAAGCCAAACATGCCCGACTGCTTGACGACATGACTCCAGTCCCCCGGCGCCCCAAGCTTGACCAGCTCCTCAAACAGCTTCCGGCGCATAGCCAGGATGCGCCCGCTCATAGTGACCAGGTCCTCAGCCCACTGCGCCCTGATCTCCGGGGTGGTCAGGACCGCCTCGGCAATGCGGGCGCCGTACAGCGGCGGGGTGCTGATGGTCGCCCGCTGCGCGTTCTCGAGGATGCTCTGCACGGTAGCAGCAGCCTCGCGCGAGGCCGTCACAAAAGTGACCGTCCCGACGCGCTCGCCGTACAGCCCCATGTTCTTGGAGAAGGAGGTGCAAACCGCGGCCTCGAGGCGCAGCTCGTCGACGAAGAAGCGGATGGGCCAGGCGTCCTCGTCGACACTACCCGAATTAAACCCCAGGTACGCCGAGTCAAACACGGGGAAAATCGACCGCGCGCGCACGGCATCGGCGATGGCGCGCCAGCCCTCGCGGGAGGGGTCGCACCCCGTGGGGTTGTGCGCGCAGGCGTGGAAGATGACGGCGGAATTTGGTTCGGCGGCGTGGAGGGCGTCGACGAAGGCGTCCTGGTCGAAGGACCGGGTCTTGGTGTTGTAGTAGGGCAGCCACTTGACGGCGAAGCCCATTGTCTCGAAGAGGAGCTCGTGGTTGGGCCAGGTGGGTGTTGTCAGGTAGACGGTCTTTATGCCTGCGTTTGCCTTGCGCAGGGCCATGCCCGCCAGGAGGAGGGCGCCTGTCCCTGAGAGGGACTGCACGCCGGCGACCTATGAATTTGGAAAGACTCAGCGCCTGTTTCTCTGCGTGTGTGTGCACTCAATTGGGTCCGTATGAGGGGAGTGGGTGACCGTGGCCGTGACTGTGAATGTGACTCACCCGTCCCTCTGCCAGGGCGCCCGTGTCGTGCAGCAGCAGCTCGTAGCAGGCGTCCCTGAAGGGCCTGAAGCCCATCATGGGCGAGTACTCGTGGTCCGAGCCGGCGATCTTCTTCTTGGCCATCTGCACCGAGGGCAGGAACCACGGCTTGCCCTCACCATCGCGGTACGCGCCTGCTGAAACGTTGACTTTCTCGGGGAATGGATCTGCGGCGTAGCGCCGTAGGACGTCAAAGATTCCGTCCGGCTCGACGTACTCGGCGGCGTCGAAGACGGAGTAATTGCTGGCCGATCCCATAGTGAAAGGAAGGAATGCTGTGTGTGTCGTCTCTGTGTGTGAATTGTTATGTATATCACACTAGACAGTGCCGTAAAAGACCGTTGGTTTCGGGGGTGAGGACGGATCTGATCCGGGAGACGGAGGTTCGTTGTGTCTTGTTATCGTAGAGGATCTGGCGGGTAGCAGCGGCAAAAATCTGCTTACGGCGCGGGTGGACCCAACAAAAAGTTTCCCGGGCGGCGAAGGAAATTCTCACAAAGGCGCGAGGCAAGACCGAGCCAGTCGTCACCTCACGAGACCCAATCGTGATCTGATGGCCGAGTTCGGCCTCAATTGACGTGGTTTGGAATGTGAGAAGTCAAGTGTAATACGCAATTGGTCGACCGATTCAAGCATTTAGCCAATTGACCCTGTCATCAGGCGCATGCAGCCAGCCGTTTGGGCCAAGCTCCAGGAGTCATTCATCTGGGTGAGATGTGGGGGGGGGGACATTCCTTTCGAAGGAGGGTTAGGAGTGAGGCACGGCACAGCTGAATCTATTGTGATGGGTCCTCAGTCGCCTTCTCTGGGAGACGTTGAGAGAGCAGCTTCAAGACTGAGCGTCCGTGTTGAATTTCTTAATGTCTAGCCCTACGAACCTTATCTGGGACCGACTCATTCTAGGTTCGTGCTAATCAACTGCCCAGCATGATGATCAACCGTCAGCCACTAGTTGCGCTGGGGCAACCTTCCGGCCCTTTGCTTTGTTCTTGGATTGTCAGCGGTCTCGTCTAGGAAATTCTTCAGATCTTTCCTCAGGCCTCGTGATATCATCACTGCGTAAAAAGATTCTGTCAACAGCAGCATCTGTCCTGACACGGGCCATCATCGGTGGTTGAATCTCCTGATGATCGTCCTCCCTTCGGCCCACGGCCCACACCCTCGGGACAAGCTCCACGGCGGCGGACGGGCGCGGAACTCCTTCCGCCCCAGGCCGCCTCACAACAAAGCCGAGCAGCGTTTCTTCTTTTCCCCACCATAACAGGGCTGTCCCCTGGGCCGATCCCACGTGCCCAATGTGTGATGCCCGTACTCTACTAGTCAACCCGGGCGAACTTCCGTTCCGTCCCTCCAAGATCTGAATGTGGGAGGTGTGACTGCGTCAGTTCTGTCCAGTTGGATTCAGCCCGAGTCCCCCAACTTTTCGACCAAGATTTGGGTCTAACCGAAACCAGGACAGTTTTTCTGGCAATGGTGACTTGTGTAGCATCCCACGCCGTTGCTCTGCCCTATGACCGCTGGCCCGAGCCGTGTGGCGGTGAGACAATCTCTTCCCCTCCCTCTGAATCTGGGTACACGACATGAGCTTGCACATCCGTACGGGTCAAACCGTGTACATGATATACTGCTGCATGGATACTGTCTTTCAGCTCGGTCGAGCAATAATCCGGGGTTGCAACCGACTGGCTTTCTATGTGGTCATTGAATGAAGAGCTGAGAGAGTTGACCCTCCCAGGCTCTACAGGCTCCGACTGGGCTTCTCATCAGCGCGTTCGCAATGTCTTGAACAGTTGCGTAGGCAAAAACGCATTCCTTGTGTTGTCAAGGACTCAATAAATCCAAGGTAATACAAATTGAGAACCTAATCCTCTTTACTCAAGTGTGGAGACTCCTCTCACCTCAGCCCCGCATCCCTTTGTTTATCACTACCTAGGTAGTGAAAAGAATGTTCTCGTCATGGGATCACCGGGAAAGTACTCAGTCGACATTCTATTTTTGTTGGGAATTCTTGCAATAGCATATCTGGAGTGTCACCAGTTGCTAAGAAAACTTGGATGCAATTAGACAAGTTGACTAGGAAGCAAGGGTACCTGACTTTGTACAGAGACAAACACATTCTGGTGATTCCATCTGGTTAAAACCATTAGGTGACCTTTAAGACAGAGACATGACACTCCAGGCAGCCAGCCATTGTGTTAAAACCTTTGTCGTCCTTTGAAAACCTAAGGCAGTTGGACAGAACCATGTATCCCAAGGCTACAAACTCTGCTACATTAACTCGGAACCAAGGCCACAAAGGCCTCAGCATTTATGGAAAGGGTCATTACACAACCACAGACTGATAAATATGTCGAACCTTCCCAGCAATCCAGAGACCTGCCGATTCGGAAAGTCGACATCGCTCTGAATTCAACACCGCAAATCACTCTCATATCTCTTGGGTGCAGCACTCTGATCGGCATCATGGTCTTCTCACGGTATCCTCTTGTACCGAAAAATAATCAGCAGTCTCAAACCCACCGCCCTGAGCTACCAGATTGCCAACTGGTCTGGAAGCAGGAGGATGACCAGCTTCGTACATCAGACAAAGAGTATGTTCGATGTGTCTCATTTGAACCTCAGGAGACTGACTGTTTTGATTTACCAGGCTCCTCGACACTGGGTACATGTCTGATTGCAAAGTCATTTGTGGGGATTCGAAGTGGGCTACTCATAAAGCGATCTTATGCAGCCGTAATGATTGGTTCCGTGATGCCCTCACCGGGGCTGTCGAGGTGAGGCTCAACCTTCTGTTTGACCGTTTATTGAAGTGCTGTTAACCCTCATTGGCCTTGTTGCAGGAAGGCTCGCCTGGGGTCGTTGTCATCGAAAACACAGACCCGGATGTTGTTCAGATCGTTCTCGAGGCAATCTACACTGGAGGTGAGTGTCAGCTTTAAAGCATAACGTAGGCCCATATGTTGGTCATCATCGAACCTGTGAAACTCAAAGTGCCTGCTGATACCACACGACAAGTACTATTGCCGACTACGCTGACACGAATTCTTCGATAGAGATCAACTTTTATTGCTCCACTCCTTCCGAAGTTGTTCAGGTCTGGAACGCCGCACATTCCTTCGGAATGATCGAACTTCGATGGGAAGCCGAGAACGCCTTGTGCAGGCGATTGAGGGCTTCTGCCGAGTTCCTCAAATCCAATCCGAAACCCAACACCAAGCCTCGGGAAGACCGGAACTGCAGAGTTATTACTGTCGAACACGATCAGTGCGGCCACTTCTCACGAGCTTTCCGAGTTTGCCCGGTCGATGCTACTAGATCCATTAGATCAGGAGGGGACGCTGTATTCAGTGTGTGCGAGCCACTGGGAAGCGAGTTTCGGTACGACAGCTGCAATCTCTGTGAGAAACGCATGAGGGAGGAGATGGAGCTGGACGAATACCTTGGCGGGCAGAGAGATGCTGCCGACCAACGCTCAAGACGTTTTGAACCGCCAGCGGAATCTCCTCAGCCGGACGACGAGATCCGAGAGCTGGTCATGGGCGAGATCAAGGACCTCTGTGCGGCCTTGAATTTCGTCATGGAGGAACCTTCGAAATGGACTTGCGTACATTGGACACTGATCAACCATCTGTGCAATACTCCTGTGGCGACTTGGTGGGGTTTCACGGTGTGCAAACTTCTGAAAAATGGGGCTCTGAAGAATAAGAAGAAGGCGAAATACTCGGTAACCTAGTGCCCTCTCTGCCGGTAGTCTCTGGGAGTGGAGCATCCGAAGAAGAGCATCTCGGAATATTGCTACCAAAGCCCTGGTTATTCATTTGGCCCTCCCCGTCGGGACTTTTTGTCGGCTTCAAAACAGACTTCTCTTGAGGTTTTGTAGACAAGTCATTTCGGCATGAGGCTTGAGTAATCAGACATTTTATCACTTGGAAACAATTTGGATTCGGACGCAACAGACGTACTGGTGCGTTTGCCAGAGATACCTCAGAATATGGAATGAACTTTCCGAAGACGTATTTTGGGATTCACATGAGAAGAGATGTTCTAGTTTATTACAAGAAAAAAAGAAGAAGTAGTGAACTGTACCCGTGTGTTATTCGGCAGACTCAACGGAGGTACATTCTGCATTGATCGAAATGACGAGTGGCGAGTCTGCGAGTAGCTGTACAGCATCGTGAGCCGGCAGGCCTTTTGTTGCACCCACGTCATACTCCTCTCTGCCTTGTCTTCAGCGACAAGTGCTTGGACTATTCTACTGCCACTTCAAGTTTTAGGCTGTTACTGTCACTACCTAGGAAGCATGGTGAAGCCAAGCCACACTATTATATCACGTGCCCTTGATGTCGGCCAGCTCCCACTCACCACTATTTGATTTGAACAAGATCAACATCACTCCAAACTCGATATCGCAGGTCAAACCAGCAGCCGAGATCTGGCCGGGTCGCTCGCCACCAACGGCGTGCTTCAACGTCGCGGTGCCAGCAACTGAAAGTGGTTTAAGTGGTCGGAGGCGGTACGGATCAACCCCCACTGGATGTGTCAACAAATGCTCCCGCAGCATAACTAGCATTTGGTAAAACCTAGCCGACTTGCCCTATCCGGCCTTCCTATCGCCGTTCTCGCACAGCCATTCGCTCCTGGTGGCTACATGTTCCTGCCAAGAGAAATGCGACTGCGGGAGGTATCCACTTGGCCGATTTCGCCATCGTTCGCGAAAATGAGCATTTCGGAGGTAATGCAACGTCGTGCACAGAAATTTTCCTTGATTACATTTTTGCTTGCGGTATACTTCAATACTTAATGCTTAAATCTGGATGGATGTTGTATAGGTAGTGCTTGTTTGTTTCTTTTGCTTCGTCTTTTACACGCCTGGGCCATCCTACTATTCCCACCCCTGCCTGCCACTCAAGATGGCAGACGTCGAGCGTGCCTCTGACTCTGTCAGAGTGACGGGCCGCACTTGGTACCACACCACGCTTTTCAATGCCTTCATTATCGGAGGAGTTGGCTTCATGGCCCCTGGCCTATGGAATGCCATGAGCGCTCTCGTATGTATTTTCTGCGTCCGAGATTCTCTTACACTGTGCGTGAGACTTAGCTGACGGAATCATGAACAGGGTGCTGGTGGAGCCCAGTCCCCGTATTTGGTAAATGCAGCAAATGCTTTGGTCTTTGGCCTGATGGGAATCCTCTGCCTGATTGGCGGTCCCATTGCCAACCGCATCGGCCTCAAGTGGACTCTCCTTCTCGGTGCCGTCGGATACCCTGTTTACTCCGCTGGCTTGTACACCAACAACAGATATGGAAACGAGTGGTTCGTTCTCGTCGGCGCCGTCGCCTGCGGTATCTCAGCCGGCCTGTTCTGGGCAAGCGAGGGCGCGATCGCGCTGGGCTACCCGGAGCCAGGAAAGCGAGGCAGGTACATGAACATCTGGCTGTGGTTCCGCACAGGTGGGCCTCTCCTCGGCGGCGCCATCGTGCTGGCACTAAACAACAACGCGGCCGCCAAGAAGAAGGGCAAAGTCGGCCACCAGGTGTACATCATCTTCATCGCGCTGCAGTGCCTGTCCGTACCACTAGCCTACTTCCTCTCGCCGCCGGAGAAGGTCCAGCGCGCCGACGGCAGCAAGGTCATCATCCGCGGGGAGAAGTCGTTCAAGGCCGAGTTCCGCGCGCTGTTGCAAGCCAGCAAGAGAAAGGATATCCTCCTCTTGCTGCCCATCTTCTGGGCCGCCTACTTCAACCAGTACGCGGGCAACTTCCAGACGTACTACTTTGGCGTGCGGGCGCGCGCGCTCATCGGGTTCGTGAGCAACTTCGGTACACTGCTGTCGTCGCAGCTTATCAGCACGCTGCTGGACTACAAGGGGTTCTCTGTCAAGAAGCGCATCACGATAGGGTTTTACTACACCGTTGCGCTGCATATTGTCGCGTGGGTCTACGGATGGGTCATTCAGGAGAAGTACACTGCCAACCCGCCCGCGTACGACTGGGCTGATTCCGGGTTTGTGGAGGGCTTCTTTGTTCTCTTGTTGTGGGACTTTGCCCGCCAAGCTCTACAGAACTGGCTGTACTATCTGCTTGCCACCAAGACGGACAATATTTCGGAGCTGAGCCGCTTCTCGGGCATCCTCAGGGGCCAGGAGAGTTTCGCACAGGCGGTTGCGTTTGGTCTCAACACCCAGAATTGGCATGGTGGACGTGTGCCACTGATTGTCAATACCGTGCTACTGGGTAAGTGTTGCTCATTGCCTGAGTTCGATGACCAAGTCCGCTAATCATGTTCTAGTACTTGCCGTCTACCCTACTTACCTCGTCATGCGAGACCACATCCCCATAGAAGCGGGCGACAAGCAAGCGGTTGAAGAGGCCAACACCGAAGAAGGTAGCATCGACGAGACTGCCGCTGGAGGGAAGTCAGAAGTCACGGTCCAGACGGCGCAAGCAGATAAGAATGTGCCCCGCACGAGTGTTGCAAGGGATAGGCCAATGTAATCAGTAAAAGCGGGGGTAGATTTGAGCCAGTCACATCCGGCTGGAATGATACGGCTTCTTTTGTGTAGAGAAGAGGCTTTTCAAGTCGTCTTGGCTAGTAGATATGGTATTATAAGTATTTTACTTGAGCTGGTCGCAACCGAATCTCCTTCGTAGGCGTGTGTATGGCAACTAACACCAAAGCCCGTCCTGGTCCAATTCTAGGCTTCCACTCAAGTCCAAGCTGAATACGAAGAGGTGGCGCATGTGAAGGATTGGACCTTGATCTGTATAAATCCATGCCAAGTCCAGCTACTACTGATAATTTAGCCTACCAGCCTGTCTCTAATGGGAACGCCTGGTAGGATGCGACAAGTTTAACCACCAGCTCACCGACTGTTACACTGCATGCAACAGTTTCTCCAAATGAGCTGTATCTGGAAAAGGCCATATCTAGTAGGACAAAAAGACAGAACATTGACACCTAGGCATCAACCCATTGAACAGCAAAATCTACAACTCCGTGAATATTGATGCGGACGAGATGGCTGAACAATTTGCTCCCTAGGATTACATGAGTACCTCCAAAGATGTAAAGCTTTGTCGCCTGTTTACTGTTGTGCTACCTGTTACATCATACCTTCGCCGTAGCCTGATAAGATAGTTAGGATACGGAGGTATTTGCGCAAGGCTCTGCTGACCACCGTCTCATTTCAGCTCAGGCACTATAGTGGCTATGACCCAAGCCACAAACTGGATTCTAATAATAAAGGCGGATCGGCACGCTCCGACCCTTCTAGGACAAGAATATGATGATAAAGATGGGAATTGCTTGGCCTTTAGCGATGTGCTTAAGAAGGGCGGCTGTTCCTCCAATGGATGGCTTGTTGCTCGGTAAGAATATTTTCACCCCCACGAACAGGTAGCAAATCATTGCCGCTTCTGAGAACCCCGTTTCAAGATGCGTTGTTCTGTCCTCACCTCTGCGCTCCTGGCCAGCACAGTCACGGCCTGGCTTCCTCACGACCGTGATTTGCAAGCCTTTAACCAGACGGCTCGTTTCGAGCGTTTGGGAAAGCGCTTCGAGCCTTCTTTGCAGAAGGGTATCAATAAAATTCGTGGAGTCAACTTTGGTGGTAAGTCCATTCTTTCACGCGTGTATGGCTTCGTGATCGGTCAACTGACTCTGTTACGCCAGGTTGGCTCATCTGCGAACCATGGATGATGACAAACGAATGGGACAATGTCATGGGCTGCTCAGGCACAGTCTCCGAATTTGACTGCATGCGAAACAATTATCCTGGAGACAAGCGAGAAAACGGCAACCAGAAATTCGAAACTCACTGGAAGACATGGATCAATGCCGACAGCGTGCAGTCCGCCTACGATGTCGGTCTGAACACCATTCGTATCCCCATCGGATACTGGTCGTACACAGACATCGTCGACCAGAGCTCCGAGCCTTTTGCCGACGGCGACAAGATGCTGCCCTACCTGGATGCGGTAGTCAAGAAGGCTGCTGACCTTGGCATGTACGTCATCATCGACTTGCATGGTGCCCCCGGCGGTCAGCAAGAAGATACCTTTACGGGCCAAAACAACAAGCCCGCGGGTTTCTACAATGACTACGACTTTGAGCGTGCCGAGAAATGGATGTCGTGGATGACGAAGCGCATTCACTCCGACCCTGCGTACTCCACCGTCGGCATGATTGAGGTTCTCAATGAGCCCGTCTCAACACACGACAAGGATAACCGATACCCTGCGCCAGGTCAGGACCCCGGGCTTGTGCAAAAGTATTACCCTGGCGCATTGAAGGCTGTTCGTGACGCGGAAGCTTCGCTCAATGTCCCCGATGACAAGAAGCTCCATGTGCAGTTCATGTCTAGCGAGTGGGGCTCTGGCAACCCTCGCGACAACTCTGACGTTGCCAACGACGAATTGACCGCTTACGATGACCATAGCTACATTGGCTTTGATCCCAGGGTCAATAATGGCGACCAGTCTGCTCTCATGCGCAGTGCGTGCACGGGTAATCGTGTCGTTGACGGCCAGGTTTTCGCCATCACTGGTGAATGGAGCATGACTTCAAACGTTAATCCCAGTGATGCCGACTTTTTCAAGAAGTTCTTCACTGCCCAGCAGCAGTTGTACGAGAAGCCAGGCATGAGTGGGTGGGTCTATTGGACTTGGAAGACGGAACTGAATGATCCTCGATGGACGTACTCTGATGCTACTGCTCGCAAGTTGGTTCCTACTGACGCCGAGGAGCTAGAAAAGAACGTATATCAGGATGTGTGTGCTGGTTATAAGTAGATGATAGCCTAGAAGGACTACTTTATAATAACTTTAATACTTCTTATTGACATGTCTCGATTTTCGGCATCTCAGAAAATCGATGACGACTTGCCTCCGTGGGAACACTCGATCATAAGTTGGGTTCGTTGAGCCCTTGGTTTCTTGCCTCAGCGACAAATTCTCAAATTAGTGTTCAAAGTTCATCAGGAGATGCTTTTGAGGCCCGTCAACGTAAAGTGATTGACTGACGTGGCCATGACTGTTGGTAATCTCTAGACGCAGAAGTCTTCAGCAAGCCCATCCGTTCATAGGCTTCACTCGTAGCATTCGAAGCTCTCCCGATAACCAAGCATAAAAGTTCAGACCTATTGCTATAGACGGTTGCACCCTCCATTACGGCTATGAGAAGATAATCCCATGGTACCCAGTTCTCAGTTCCCGTCACAAACATGGTGTATATGTCCGATTCTTTCTGAACCATAATTGCCTTGCGAGCATTTTCTGTCGACTCGTCAGAGACATCAAAGTCAGGAAACCAGAGATCTCCATCTTGGGGATTTCCCTGGGACGGGATCGGTCCGGAAGGGACAAATTGAAGCCTCTTCGTCCAGACTGTAAGATTGAGCTGTGCCGATTGTATCTCACCATAGGGATTGGTGCTGTCAACCAGGCTCAGCTTCCAGGATTCGTGCAAGGGTAAAGCAGTGCCATCGAATGGGTAGTGAGTGGTGTCATAAAACCCGACTTCATGGTCTGATTTAGCCCACGACCAGCTGGGCGCTCGATAACTAGCTGGTAGAGGCTGATGTCGGCTCGATCTTTCGTAAAACCAAACAAGACCGTGATGCAGATCTGCAGTCCAAAGTCCGGCTATATAGTCGCCCCCAATGGCAGGATGAACGCTTCCAGCTATCGCCGAGAAAGCAGGAAGTTTGTCAGAGCTTTTTGTGAGTTGCCGAGCTCCATATAATTCGACCAACTCATAGTAGGTTTTCAGGAGTTCTTGGCCTCGCGACTTCGAACGCGGAAAGTGGGCATGCATTAGCGCCCAACTAGTAAACTCGTTGAATTCAGGCATCGGGTACATGCCACCCGTCAATGTAAATCCATCCATTGTTTGTGTTCCGCGTAAACACTCCCAATATACTGTCCTTGTGCCGAAGATGAGCCGTCTTGGTGCAAGTACATATTCTTGAAGTGCCCAGCCTCGGCTTGCCAAGATGCTGTTCCGAGCGAGATTGAGCGAGTCCTCTTCGCAGTCCTCTTCAGCATGCACCAATTCCAACTGCGCTTCGGAATCGGTGTCCCTTCCTGATTTGTAAACAGGAACACATACAGGCTGGGCAAAGGACATTTCTTTGATCATGGCCGAGTTTCTTGGTGTCAAGATCCCATTGTGACTCGTCTCAGATGCCATTGCGTAAATAGTCAAGGTTGCGTGTGAATATAAACTCGCCATTTTCTTCGACTGTTCCAGCCAATCTGAGGTCGAATCTTGGATGATACATAGGCAATCTATCCATAGATATCGGATCCCGAGGTTTTGCGCAATTTTCATGGCGTCTTGAAAGTTTTTGGCTAGTTTTGAGATGGCAAGACCGCCACGGAAAGCGTCAATGGTCTTCCTCTCCAACTTAAGCTCGATCTGGCCGCCCCAGCAATGACTGAGAGCTATGTACTTTGCTCTCATGCCCCTGGAATCGATCAAGCGCCACTGTGTCTTTCCAACATCGATTACTCGGTCGGGAAGGGCAGGTATGTCGTTCTGGTGGCAGGCCTCATGAGACGCGAGGCATTCTTCCAGCCGCATTCTTGCTAGACTGTGACTGCATGGCACAACAGCTTCTCGGAAATGGCCGGCTCGAAATGAATCGACGTCGAATAGTTCTTTTATCAAATCGTTAGCTATTCATCTTGATCTGCTCAAGTAGCCTCTAGGGGATACGACGGCGTACGTCGAGAGGTGCCTAGCCGAAATACGAGGTTTACCAATTCAAGTGCCATGCTTTTCAATCGCATTTGCTTGATTTCCAAACAGATTTCGCTTTCGCGTTCTTTCTGGGTCTTAAAAGTCAGATCAAAATACGCATGTTGATTTTCGCTTTCTTTTCGCAATAAATACGAGTAAAGCTCGGGTCGTTCGTCGTAGGTTTCAGAAGTGGGGAGCCGTTGATTCTTGATGCTGGCGACCATCAGTTGACACATGTCGCATCCTGACGTAGCACTCCTACACAGATCGCTCATCGTCTCATAATGAGGGTAGGAGTAGTACAAGTAGTCCCCGGCGAGGCGTTGAGGGAGCTCAAGAGCGAGCTCAATACTGAACGCTGCACAATACCGACAGCGAATGGCCATGTTGAGTTCTGTCAGAATCGTGTGTGTCCTTGGAGCAAGTGTCCGGAAATAGTTGGAGGAGTCTGGAGCGTAAGAGACAACAGGAAGGGTCTACTTCTGTATGTGAAAGGCAGACTGCCTGAGACTGGGAAACTTCATTTTGTTCAGCGGCCTCTGGAGCCTGGATTTCTACCCCGCACCAATGGCTGTTCCAACTCGGTCAACTTCCATCAATGAATCCGCCCTGAGAGCCGCAGACCCGCCCAGCCAACCCAGTGGGGCCGATTACCTCAGGCATGCGAGTAACGACTTTCCAAAAGCACATCTATCATAAGTGTCCTGAGTTAGCTGACACCCTCATTCATTTCATCCGGGGCCATTCCCGGGGGCATATTCTTCACAACATGCTCTACAACGGTCACAGCAGTAACAAACGCTGGGTCGGGCCTCGGAATTTGATGACTTGGGATTCCGCCATAAATTTACAGCTGTCTCCGTATGGAACCATGATCTAGAATACCCTACCCCTGCTCCCCATACCTTTCTCCCTCTCACAAAGCCGACCCGCTCTTATTCGCGCCCGGGTACGACTCCATCACATGATCCCAGAAGTTCGTCCCACCGACCGTCAGATCCTCAAATACCGGGCACGAAAGATCCACCAGTGGCGCAACAATCTTGCCCAGCACCTCGATCGGCTCCGCAAGGGTCTTGAGGGCCGACGACAGGGCGTTGGGGCCGGCGAACTTGACGACCTCGAGCGCGAAGCAGACGAGGTTGTTCCCCTCGAGCAGGTTCGCCGCGTTAAACACTCCACCCGTCAAGTCCTCCAGGTCGATCCCAGCAAAGGAGTTCACCTTACCCGTGTTGCCGCCCACGCTGAGCAGCTCAGGCTTCTTGAGGAGCAATTTCGCCTCGGCGGCGTTAAAGTCGAGGATAGTGTAGGGCGTCTGGCGCGGGAACCAGTTCTCGGGGATGCGCTCGTGGCCCGGGGTGTACGACAGGGAGCCATTGTTGGGGTCTTCGGAGACGGCGTAAAAGGACTTGAGCACCTCCTTGGAGAGCGTCTCGTCCGGGTTGTCGTCGGTGTGGTTGGCCAGGACATCGTTGGCGAGGACGTAGCCGACGGGCCGCATCATGACGTTGGTGACGGGGCCGTTCCAGAAGTAAGGGTTGTTCGCGATCGAGTGGTTGAAGCGGCGGATGGCGTGCTCGGCCATCTCGTCGCGCGTGAGGGCGTCGCCCTCGATGGACTCGTACAGCTCGGTGAAGGCGTCGAGGCTCAGCGTCCAGGCGTCGCCGGTCTGGTATAGGTCGTCGCGCGTCGGCGAGGCGTCCGACTCGATGATGTTGTGGCTGTGGTCGAGGCCCTCTGGCGTGCCGAGCAGGCCGCCCAGGTTGTCCAGCAGGTTCTCGACCTTGTCCGTGGCTCCGCCGATGGAGTAGCTGGGGTTGGCGGACAGCGGGTTGCCGACGAAGAGCACGCTGATCAGGCCGAGCACGGTGGCGAGGTCGACGCCGAAGTTGAACACCTGGGTGGCCGCGGTGATCTGCTCGACGACGGACATGGCGCCGTCGTGGCTGACATAGTTGTGGTTGGCCAGCGCGTTGAGACCCGGGCAGGGCCCGCGCTGGTCACCTTCCGAGGGAGGCACGAAGGCATGCTCGCCGGAGACGTCGATGGGGGTCGGGTTGGAGCTGCGCTTCTTTGCGAGCACCGCTTGCTCGTCGCGGAGACGGAGCAAGGTGGCGTGGAGGTCTGAGAACGAGCCTACGCCAGCGTGATCCGTCCCGGCACTCCGGGCCAGCTTGGCGATATTCTCGGGAGTGGGAAAGGCATGAGTAGCTGTCGCGGCCAGAGCGGCGGTCAGCCAGGTGGCAGTTCGGGCCATTAGAACGAATGTAGGAGTGGGGATGACTAAAGAGTGACTATGATAAAAGAGTGACTAAAACATTCGGAATGAGTGACTGACCCGAAGGGAAGGAAAAGCCAAGAGCTCTAGATACAGAGAGACAAAGAGTATTCTAGGGACATGAGGTTCACCAGAGAGAAAGTCAACCTGTGAGGACTCGCGCATTTAGCATTATCGCCAGCCTCTGGCCCCCTTCTGAGCTCTGGCCGACGAGTACGATGCGAGGGATTGCAAATCACGCTGACGCCGGCAAGGACCGCGATACTAACTGTCCCCCTAACTGATCCCAATTTACTGTTCTCCAGCTTTCATTGTAGTATACTAGGTGCGTGCCTCGAGTCCACAAAACCGCTAAAAGTCCGTATGTCTGTGAGTCCACGTTCTTGATTGCCGGTGTGCCATACTGGCAGCAGGGTCCAAGGAAACAGGCACAGCCCCGGAGAGGGAAGATGTCTGTGTGCAAATGCGGCTCTCGTGCCAACCTTGGAAGCGAAGGACAGGGGGGCATGGGTCCCTAGTGGCAGTTGAAAAGGGCTGGAAAAGGGACCCACAACGGAGCTTCCAAGAGATCCACGACGGCACTCCAAGAGATCCATCGAGTATTGAGATCTGCCAATCCTGCAGGACCCACAACCACTGCCACGGCGAGTTCTTTACTATGTTCGGACTAGTGATGTAATTCTGAGCCCTCTTCTAAGCAAGTTGGCAGTAATGTGGGTATGGTGAAAATGCAGTGGGAAGCTTTACGGTGTACGCACTACATCGCATTCGCTTTGACATGACGTCTGCTAGACTTTTTTGTGTATCACTCAAAAGGGGAAAATTTGCAACACGTGGTGTGGGCGGGCGTCTTGCTGCGCGCGACAAGACGATTGACCTACCTATCTAGGTGCATGTGGACTGGATATGTATGCATGGCGGGAAGATATATATACAACACCCATGAGATTCAGCAAATAGGCAGGTATAGATAAAGAAGACCCGGTATATACCAGGGAGAAGTTTTCAAGATTATATATACAATTAATGCTTTAAGACGCCGCCAAAAACACCAAACACCCATTTTACGCTACTTAACCAAGGCTTTTCAAACCGACTCCTTGTATCCCATCTCATGTTTTTCCGTGGACCGGTGTAAGTTGGTCGTCGAGTTGAAGCCATCCGGCCCAGCCGCGCGCAGCTCCACAAAGTCCGTCTCGTCGTCACGCGTGGGCCTCGAGGAGAACTTGCTCTGGATCTTTGTGGTGACGCGGATGCCCGGGCCCGTCTGGCCCTTGGACGACTTGACGGTTGTGCCAAAGACGCGGGGGCCGAACTTGGTCAGCAGGGTGCGGCACTGCGGGAAGCAGGCGCACATGATGCCGACGTAGCACTCGACGTTGGACCAGATGCTGGTGGCGGTGAAGTCCTTGGTGACGTTTGTGGAGGCGGCGAACTCGAGCAGGTAGACGATGCGCAGGACCTGCACCACCACAACGAAGACACCCGTCGCGAACATGGTCATGACCCCGAGCTTCTTGCGCAGCGACATGTTGAGCGCCCAGAGCTCCGTCATGGGCAGGAAGATGGTGGCCACGTCGAGGATGATGGACGCGATGGCCGCGATAAGCGCCTGCAACTGCACGTCGCGGCACGTCGCGGCGTAGGTGCCATCCCATCGCAGCCACGCCCCCGGGATGGGCGTGCACTGGAAGATGGTGACTGCGATGAAGCCGACGGCGCACAGGGCGGAGAGGCCGATGATGGCGAAGACGCGGACCCGGAATTCCTTCTTGGGGAAGATGCGCAGGTAGAAGAAGCAGATGCAGATCTTGGTCATGAAGATGATGACGAGGTAGAGGATCTCAGTGTAGTAGTACATCTCGAGCACGAAAGTGATGTCGTCAAAGTCCACCATCCACATGTCCTTCCCCAGGCCGTGTGTGGCGAAGAGCAGCGACACCACCGTCAGCGGGATGGAGGCCACGGTCGTCACGAGGCACATCCAGTCGTCTGTCTGCCACGAGGCGGCCAGTCCGGTGAGCGCGCGCGCCCACACCCGACATAGACAGAAGAGTACGGCGAGCACGCCGAATAGCGGCGTGATCACTTTGAGGCCCATCGAGTCGTCGGTCACGGGCGCATGGCACGTCTCGGCGTTGAACCTCTTAGTCGACAGGGCATCTCGAATCGAGCAGCCCCCAAGCACGCAGGGTTCCAGCTGAGCCGTGAGTTCGGCATTGGTGCAGATGCACGTGATGTTGGTGGCCACATGGCATGCTGATTTCGGTAGGTATTCAATGAGGCACTTGGCAGCGCACTCGGGCATACCTGACGCCCTCGCCACCACGTGGTCTTGGAATAGAGACATTGCCGCGTCCATCTTGTAATGGGATGCAATGCAAAACGAGAGAAGACGTAAACGAACGACTAGAGTAGACGACTATTGGGTGACAAGTTTCAAAATTGTGCACCTCCTGCTTCGTAAACATACGGGTATACTATTTGTATGCATCCTACACTTGTCCTTGTTTCGAACCTCTTCTCCTGGGCCTGGGGTCGGCTAGAGGGCAGACAGAGTATCTGACTCTTGTGAGTGACGATCCTCACAGCCGGGGAGCACCACGGTATATCCGGTGGTCCTCTCAATTCCATGCTCTAGCCAGGGTGGCACAAGGCTTGTGGGAGCCGACCTTCTCTGCCGGTTATCAGTCCTCTCATCGTATTCTCGTGTGTGCTCGCAAACGATGGAGATTGGCAATGACAGGCCCGCGCAAAAACCGGTGTCGAAGACCTTAATCTCTCGCTTCAATGATAATCTTCCGGTAATTCACCGACGATCTCTGGTCCAGAGTACGCAGGCGAGCTCGGGATCGCCTGGGGGAGACTCCACGCGGTGCTGTGCGAGCTTGGGCTCTGCCCAAAAAATGATGGTCAGGGGCAAAGAGATCTCCCGCGAACAAGAAGTCGCTTGGCGGGTCCGCATTACGCGGCTGAAAGCTTAGAGGATGACACCCGCGTCGGCTCCGCCTTTCATCGCATGGCGATCCCGACACTCTGGGGCAGTAAATGAAAATGACGACAGGCCGGATCCCCGACTTGGACCCACTTCCTCTCAGCTGCGCTCGCTGCGATCTAGATTATCGCCAACTTGACCTATCACCTTCAACCCAAATTCCCCCTGACTGGGGACCACTCTCTCGGTTACTAGCTTGGAGCTTACTACCAGTCCCCTAGTAGCTAGCGCCGCCGTATAAGAGCTGTCAAACCCTATTTCTTCTGAGAATCGATACAACGGCTTTTAAGACTCATTTTTGAAAAGAGTCTAGCCGTTGCGCCGTTGCGGCCTGGTCGTCGGGAAGTGCCGTCCATGGCCAGGGCATATGTACTTCAGCAATTCAAACGCCTATGTAGCATTTCTGTAATATACTGCGAGTTGTCTCTTGAGTGTAGGCCGCGTACTATGGAATCTAGTAAGAGTAAGGCTTACGAGCATCAAGATAACTTCTAAAGGCAGTTAAATTATTGAGGCAGCCGAAAGAGTGGGTCGAGAACTCTGGAAGACTGAGGAAGATGCGAATAGACCTCCGGGACTTTTAAAAATAAGGGATTCGTGGGTCCTGTTGGCCCCGGCGTTCAGCGAGAGAGGAAAGAGGAAAGTAGGTCGTGCTTCACGTGGTCGATCACTGGAGAATGAGAGCAAGCCGTGCCAAGCCAGGTTCGCCTGCAAAGGAGCTTTCCGTGGACCGCGGATGTTGAAGTGAACTGCCGTGCTGACGATGCCGGCAAAGGTGGGGCGGGCGATGGGAAATACCCCATACATGTGGGCAACACGATGGGGCTCTCCGGGGCTCTTTTCCACAACCCCCGTCGAACATCGAGGAACAAGTCCTAGTTGGGAAGATGCGCTAGACGGGAGTTGCGAGATGGTGATCGGCCGGCACTTCAGGAGCTTGTGAGAGTCGGGGATTTGTGAGATCGCGAGTAGGGGCTGGAAGAATCGCTTGCCCTATGGAAGCCGCCTTGTTCTTGACGCCGCATTCAGATACTTAATCAGGAAGCGACCGCCCGTCACAGGCATCTTGGTGACAAGGCCCATCCCAACGGCGAAGCCAGTCACTCTTTCAACCCACAAGCTTCAAGCCCCAGGCTATCAAAGCCGTTCACTCATTCTCTCAGCCGCAACTGTGATTTATTCAGCATTGTGTTTTTCCCCCCAGTTCCTGTCAACACCAAGCCTTTCATCATGCGTATGACGCAGGTAGTGGCCAGCGGCGCGATCCTCGCGCACGCTGCCACGGCATTGACGGTGCCTCGACACAACCCCTTCGTCCACAAGAGGCAGTACAGCCATGAGTACCAGAGCAACACGACGACCGAGTACGACTTCGTGTGTATCGGCTCTGGGCCCGGCGGTGGCCACATGTGCTCGAACCTCGCCATCGCCGGCTTCAAGGTGCTCCTGATCGAGGCAGGCGGTGACAACGGCGAGGACCTCATCCAGTCGGTGCCTGCCATGAACATCGCCTCGACCGAGGATTGGAGCATGGAGTGGGCCTACTATATCCACAAGTACGACGACCTCGAGGAGGAGAAGCGCGACAGCAAGATGGTCTACAACACCACCGACGGCAAGATGTGGTCGGCGTACAACGCGACGGGCAACCTCGGCACGCCCGCCACGTCCGCCGAGATCCCCGAGGGCGCCGAGCCCCTGGGCATCTACTACCCTCGCACGGGAGCCCTTGGTGGTTGCTCGCGGCACAACGCCCTGTTCTCGATGCAGCCGTACGAGATGGACTGGGACGACATGGCGGAGCTGACGGGCGACGAGACGTACAAGTCGGACAACATGCGGCAGTACCTGACGCGCATCACCGACGTCAACTACGTGCCGCACTCGGCCGACGCCGGTAAGGGCGGCTGGTACCCGATGCAGGTGACGTCGCTGCTGACGGCGGCGACGGACCTCAAGATCGTGAGCGTCCTGGCCGCCGCGTGCACCGCCTTCGGCAAGACGCTCATCACCGAGGTCCTCGACACGGCCACGTACCTCGCCAGCGTGCTGCTCAGCGACCTCAACGCGCCCGGCCAGACCATGATCCCTGAGGTCTACCAGGTGCCCCTTGTGATGCGCGAGGACTCCCGCCGTGGTGGCGTGTACGACCTCATCGTCGACACTGCCATGGCTACCAACGACGACGGCAGCCGCAAGTACCACCTCGACATCATGCTGGACACGCTCGCCACCAAGGTCACCTTCGACACGACCGGGGACAAGCCCCGTGCCACCGGTGTCGAGTACATGTCCGGTGCATCCCTCTACCGCGCCGACCCCCGCAGCGGCTCTGCTCAGCCCGAGGGCACTGGCCACGTCAAGGCCGCCAAGGAGGTCATCGTCGCCGGCGGTGCCTACAACACCCCCCAGATCCTCAAGCTGTCCGGTGTCGGCCCCAAGGCCGAGCTGCAGAAGCACGGTATCGACGTCGTGCTCGACCTCCCCGGCGTCGGCACCAACCTCCAGGACCGTTACGAGCAGACCATGGTTTCCAAGACCGAGACTCCCTTCGCCCTGACCGAGAAGTGCACATGGCACCCTGACCCTGAGACAGACCCCTGCATGAAGACGTACGTCGAGGGTGAGGACCAGACCTCGCGCGGCGCCTACGCCTCCAACGGCATCGCCATCTCCGTCATCCGCAACACGACCACCTCTGCCCGCGGCGAGCCCGACCTGATGGTCCTGGGCGGCCCCGCCAACTTCACCGGCTACTACTCGGGCTGGTCTCAGGGCTGCACGGCCGACTCCCAGCACTGGGCCTGGATCATCCTCAAGTCCCACCAGCGCAACAACTACGGCACGGTTGAGCTGCGGTCCTCGGACCCGCGCGACACCCCCGTCATCAACTTCCGCAAGTTCCACAACGAGTCCGAGGCCGCGCTCGACCTGCAGGCCATCCGTGAGGGCTACGACTACGCCCGTGCCATCATGAAGGACGTCCTGCCCATCGGCGGTGTCCTGTCCGGTGTCAAGGGCTCCCTGGAGAGCGGCGTCGACGAGATCTTCCACGGCGCCTTCGACGAGGTCTGGCCCGGCGCGGACGTCACGGACGAGGACCTCGACCAGTTCGTCAAGGATGAGTCCTGGGGCCACCATGCCTCGTGCTCGGCGCCCATCGGCGCCGACGGGGACCCCATGGCCGTGCTGGACGGGGACCTGCGCGTGCGCGGCGTCGACGGCCTGCGTGTCTCGGACCTGAGCGCCTGCAACAGGCTGCCGGGTTTCTTCCCCATCCTCTGGATCCACCAGCTCGTGGAGAAGGTGTCTGAGACTATTGTCGACGAGTACTCGTCCTAAGGAGTTGCTGATTTCCCGGGGTGCTTGATCTGAGCAGCCCCTTGAGATCTTAATCTTCTGGCAGTTGTTGTCGCGCACGTGGTAGATATTATTACGATAGCTGCTGTTTAGTACTGTAAATAGCTGCTGTTCCGCACTGTAAATAGTTAGTTCATAATCGGAAAGAAGCAAGCGTTCTGCTCTTGTCAAGTCCCGTGGCGTTTCTCAACACCCGCCTCGTAATCGTGACTTCTTTCATGCTTGTGCTGTTCTATGATATCTATGAAGTCCACTGAAGGTTCCGGCGGATTCACGATATGCTAGTGTCTGTTCTTCGAGGCATGAGCGTGTGTGGTTGTGTCGGCGTCGTAGTTGGTCAAACCACCACGTTCTATTCCTATGCCAGGATAAACGAGCCGAAAAGGGGGCTCTTATAAGACTCCACATTAGTCCGGCCCTAGTGAAGAGTATATAATGAGTTGCAGATCCACGGCGGAGTCGCGGAGATGTTCTTCGTAAGTACTCCACCACCCATATAGATATAGGTGCAAAGGAGCCTCTCTTGCGTACTGCCCTCCCAAACCTTTACTCACACTCTTCAAACATCCCAACATCGTCACAATGGAAGCACAACCCTTCCGAGTAATCATCATCGGCGGCGGCCCCGTAGGCCTCACAGCCGCCCACGCCCTCCTCGCCGCGGACATCGACTTCGTCGTCCTCGAGGCCCGGCCGACATTCACACCCGAGGAGGGCGCCAGCCTGCTCGCGTACGCGTCCACCCAGCGGGTATGGCACCAGCTGGGCCTACTCGGCGCCATGGAGGCCAAGGCCTGCCCTGTCGACACGCGCAGCTCAGCGGACCACGACGGGAACGTCTTCCGCCGGGGCACGCCCAGCGCGGTACACCGGAGGCTGTTTGGTGGGGCGCCGTGGAATTTCCACCGGAGGGAGCTGGTGGAGGTGTTGTATGAGGGGTTTCCAGTCCAGGTCAGGGAGAAGTTGTGCGTAGGACGTAAGGTGTGTGGGATCGAGGTTGATGAGGAGGGTGTGACGGTGCGGTGTGAGGACGGGAGGGTGGAGCGGGGGAGTATGGTGCTTGGTGTGGATGGTGTGCATAGTAAGACGAGGGGGCTGATGCGCGAGTTGGTGTTGGCGTCAAGACCAGAAGAAGGAGGCAACGACAACGATGCGGGAAGCATTCCACCAGAGCGACCGTACAAGGCCGAGTACCGGTGCTTATGGGGCACATGCCCAGCACCATCGGCGTGCGAGCCACACTCAAACACAGAAAACCACGGGCCGGAGCGCAGCACCATGTTCATGACGGGCCGCGACGGCCGCAGCTGGTTCTTCCTGTACGAGCAGCTGGACAAGGCGCGCGACGAGAGCCAGCGGTACACGGCGGAAGACGAGGAGGAGATGGCGGGGCGGTTTTCTCAGATCCACCTGGTGCCGGGCTTGCCCTTTGCCGACGTCTGGCCGACGCGCACAGCTTCCGGCATGGCGGACCAGCTCGAGGGCGTGCTGCCGCAGGCGCACTGGCGCCTCCCCGCCGCGCAGGGCGGCCGCGTCGTGCTCGCGGGCGATGCGGTGCACCGGATGACGCCCAACTTTGGATGGGGGTTCAACTCCGGGGTCAACGACGTGTGCGCGCTGGTATCGCTGCTTCAGGCCGAGGTGGTGGGGTTTTCATCATCGCCGACGTCACCCTCAACTGCTCAGCTCGACGGCATCTTTGCACGCTACGCAGAAGCGCGTTGCGTGGATGACGATGTGGCTGATGTTGTCAACATCAGCGGGAAGGTGACGAGGCAGTGTGCGTATCCGCGTGAGCGGGGTGTCATTGGGGCTGCGATTGCCTGGCTGCTCACACGTGTGGTACCGCTGCTGGTCCCAGACTTTGAGGCGAAGATAGCGAAAAAGTTGCTGGGCAATGTTATGCGGAGGAGTCGCGTGCTGGAGTTTCTGAAGGAGGGTGGCGATGGGTCGGCTCATAAAGATGAGAAACTAATTGTTGGTGAGGTAGGATGGGACTATCCGATTCCCACTGTGGATGCTGCCATGGGGGAGAAAGAGGATGAGAAGGAGAAGGAGGAGGTGGCCTTGTTGTCGGAGAGGGAGGCCGGGTCATGATGCTAAAGCTTCTGGTTGTTTCGATTTTCCTTTGGTGGTGGTAAGGGGGGCCGCGGCGGGGAAACGGAGTTTGGAACAGAACCTATGTACTTTGATAATAGAATAGTTGTCTTGTATTTTTTTTTTAACCTCGATTGCGCCCACCAACCTTGTCGTCTATTGCAATTGGAGAAATGAATGAGAAGTGCTTGAGTATTAACGGAAGACGTTGCACGTGACAGGCGGTACAAGGTGTAGTGTTCCCTTCTTCACATGTTATCAGTCCCGAATCGATACATGGCGGCTACGGGAACAACTTGCACTGCAACTGTACGAGTTAGCTTAGCTCAGGTATGCGGCGAGCTCCTCCTGTCGGGGGATTGATTGACCCTGTCCAATGGGCGAAGACAACCTCCAGCTAAGTGCTCTACTAGCCCGTATCATCATATGTAAGCACCTAACGTATCGATTCCGCGCGGGGATAAGTGGGAAGATCCGCCTAGGCACGAAATGCGGCGGCGCGGGAAAACCCCAATAAGTGGCCCGAGACGCAGGCATGTGTGTAAGCAACCATCCCCTTGCTGGGGGTTATTCCGCTTTCGTCCGTCGTTGGACATGCGAATGAAGACAACCAGGGGCAGTTTGGTCCTGCGAAAGAAAACAATACCCCTGACGCGAACTTGCAGGATGAGGGGCTGGATGACATATCTATCTGATTGAAATGCATTCTCACGCCCTATTGTGGATGGCTTGTAGATATATAAGATGACAGCTTCGGGACTCCGAGATGGTTGTCAGCACTTATCACAGCCTCCGGCAAACACCATCCTCAAGACTCCATCATCACTCGAGAACAGCAGTAGCCAAAGATAAAATTCAAGGATGGCACCAAAAACAGACTGGCGGGCAACGGCCCAACAAAAAAGACAATCCATCCTCAACGCAATCCCCAAACAATGGCGCATCCCCCAATCCACCATCGACACCGCCCCCTCCGACCTAACAGTAGGCCCCTTCATCCACCATTTCCTCACTCCCACCGAGATCCAAATCACAGAGACCCCCGCCCCGGGGATCCTCGCCAAGACAACAACAGGCCAGTGGACCGCCACCGCCGTGGCAGAGGCCTTCAGCCACCGCGCCGCGGTGGCCCACCAGCTGACCTCGTGCCTGACAGAGGTCCTCTTCGACTCCGCCCTCGCCGACGCAGCCAAGCTCGACGCCTACTTCGCGGCCTATGGGAAGCCGGTGGGACCCCTGCACGGCCTCCCTATCAGCCTCAAGGACTCGGTCGACGTCGCGGGCGCGGGGACGGCTCTGGGGTTCACGAGCTGGGTGAATCATCCGCCCGCTGCACAGGATGCCGTCATCGCGGCGGCGCTGAGGCGTCAGGGGGCGGTCTTTCATGCCAAGACGGCCGTGCCGCAGGCTTCGTTTGCGGGCGAGACGTTTGGGGCTGTGAGTGGGTATGTGGTGAACCCGCTGCGGCGGGATGTCTTCTCGTCTGGGGGGTCGTCGGGGGGCGAGGCGGCGTTGTTGGCGCTGCGTGGGAGTGTGCTTGGTTTGGGGACTGATATTGGTGAGTTTATTTCACTATTGGTCGATCCTATCCAGAGAGGAGTGCTTCACATTTTCATGAAGACGTTACCACCGTCACTCTCTCAAAACCTTTCGGAAGGCTGTCCTGCTTCATATAACCCCATCCACCTTTCGTCCCTGAAATAACCCAACGCCTAATGACCCACGACTAACCACCCCTCAAAAATCAGGCGGCTCAATCCGCTGGCCCTCAGCAGGCGTAGGCGCCTACGGCCTCCGCCCCTCAACAGGCCGCCTCCCCTACGCCGGGATAGCAAGCGTCGTCGGCGGCCTCGAGAGCCTAACCGACGTGCGCTTCGCCGTGGGTCCCATGGCGATGGGAGACGTGACCTCGCTGCGGACACTCGTGACGGCCGTTCTCGCCGACGAGCCCTGGCTGCGCGATCCGCTCGTCGCGGAGATGCCATGGCGCGGGGACGTGTATGACGCTACGAGGGCGGATGCGCTCGCGGGTGGTAAAGGAGGTAGTGGTGGGAAGAGGAAGCAGCTGGTTATAGGCATCGTCCCGACAGACGGCCTCGTCACCCCTCAACCGCCCGTCCTCCGCGCGATCGAGACGGTAGCTACCGCCCTACGCAACGCAGGCCACGTCGTGATCCCCTTCTCCCACGGCCCCACGGAGGAAGCAATCGACCTCTGGAGCAGCGCCGCCTACGCGGACCTCTCTCACGCGCACGCGCAGTTCCGCGCGTCGGGCGAGGTCGTCGACCGGCTGATGCCCCCGGCGTTCGACCCGGACAAGCCCGAGTCTGCGCCGCTGGGGACGGGCGAGGTGCAAAGCCTCAACGTGAAGATACGGAAGTACAGGGAGGAATACCTCCGGAGGTGGGGGGAGACGGCGAGGGACCCTGGGAACCCGACTGGACGGCCGGTGGATGTGGTCATCACGCCTGTTGCGCCTTATAGTGCGGCGAGGATCGGGAAGATTAGGTATATTGGTGGGTGAAACCAGCTCCCCGTTGGCAACTCATCATGGTTGGATCTTTGATGACACTAACATGCCTCTTGTGGTCCAGGCTATCCCCTCCCCGTCGTCCTCAACGACCAGTCCGCCGCGGTGCTCCCCGTCATCACGACCGACAAGGCCATCGACGTCGTGCGCCCGCTCGAAGTCCCCGAGGGGATCAGGGAGGAGTACGTCACGGCCAACAAGAAGGTTCACCAGGACTGTAAGTTTCTCGCCTACCAAACATCCGCTCGTGTCTGAATTTCACGTGCTTGTGATATCCTGTCCGCGAGATGAAGTAGCGCTGACTTATTTCCTGCCCACAGACGACCCAGAGCTCTACCACGGCATGCCGGTAAACGTACAAGTAATCGGGCGGCGGTTCCAGGAAGAGAAGGTGCTGGCAATCACCGAGTACATCGATGGCCTGCTCAAGGGCGGCGAGGTGGAGCACGGCAGTGGACACAAGCTTTGAGACGTGGGCCCAACCAGAACCACCTTAGATCCACAATATCAGGGATGCATCAAGGAGGGAACGAGTCAGTCAGGGTAAGAGATAGCAAGCAGGTGCACCAAGACTGATCAAATTGCTTGATAATTATATCTCTCTGATTGTTTTCCTTCTATCCAGCCCGTCTTTTCTATCTCTATCGCGTGGCTTGCTACCTCGCCCGAGGTCGTATGAATATACTCTAACCATAGTCATCCTCAACAAAAAGACCTGAACAAGACTGGAGGAACTAGGAAGTCGAAAAAAAGACACAAAAGCTTGCCCATGCTGTTCACCAACAAAAAGTGCCGTGTTCTTTCCACGCTTGATGCCGTAATCCACACACCAATGCCCGAACTGTCCCGCCCGTTGAACTCCTCAAAACCCAACACGTATTCCCATGCATCTTCTCTTTGGATAACATGAGCGGTACCGTCTAGTTAATGTTAGGGACGTGGCCCTCAACAGCACTGAGTGCCGCAAGGTTGACCTCCCCCATGCTCAGTGCGCCTCCCTCTGCACCTGCGCCGTGTGCCCCGACGCCGGCGAGAAGCGCCACACAGTCGATGACGTCCTCGGGTTCCAGCAGGTGCCAGCGGGCCAGGGTAACCTTTGTGCTCGCACCAACAGTGACAGTGTAGACATTCTCCGCCTTGACCTTGGCCTCCTCGCCCTTGTCCGTGGGTGGCGCGCTCAGGCCGTTGAGGGCGCGGAACATGTCCTCGTCCGTGAAGTCATCACCAAGACACAAAACGAACTCGACCTTGTCACTACTGGGTTTGTCGACAGAGACGGCGCTGCCGGGGATGTGGCTCATGTCGTTGTTATACTGGAGCACGAGGCGCTTGGAGATCTCTCCCTTGTTGATAAACGTAGGGCGGACCTCGATGTTGGCCTTGCCTGGCATCACATCCACGTCCCACCTGCGCGCAACCGTCGCCTCGAGCTCCTTTTGGCACTCGTGCGCCAGGTGCGGCCCTTGCTCCGGGTCCGCAAGGCGGTAGTGCCAGGTGAGTGCGCAACGCTTGCGTTCGATGAAGGAGCCTATTGGAAATTCCGTCAGCTTTAAGCCGCTTCGCGACGCGGGTAATCATGGGCATAGACTCACCAGGGCACCTGTCAGTGTATGCCTGGAACACATCCATGACCTCGGACTGCCATCCCATATCGAATTTCTCGGCCAGGTTCTCCCATTCCTTGGAGCCAGGGTGACGCATGAAGCTTCCATGCTCGGCACTGAAGCCAAGCTCTTCGATGTGTCCAAGGTGCTGGGTCAGGAAGGCCTGATCTCTACCCGAAATGATCCAAACTGCGTTGCGGTGATCAGAAGCCAGTGTTCTCAGCGCGGTGATAACTCGTTGACTGGGGATGGCCGCGGATGGCTCTCTCACAATGGGTGTGAGTGTGCCGTCGTAGTCGAACATGAAGAGGCGCTTCCCGGCATCCCTGTACGACTGAAGCATGAGGGCCCGGTCGAGAAGCGGGGTAGAGACGGTGTTCTTGGAGCTGCCGAGGACATCGACCAGCCTGTCCAGGAACGCACCGATCCAGCTCTGCACATTCTTGGTGGTGACGTGTTTGTACAGAGATTTCTGCATGGCTTGTCGCTTTTCGTCGCTCATTGTAAGTGCGTTGTTGATCTCGTCAGCGACACCGGAGAGGTCCCAAGGGTTGATGTGAATCGCGTCCTTGAGGCTGCCCGCAGTACCGCTGAATTCGGACAGGATCAGGGGTCCATTGTTCTCGCGCTGGGCGACAATATACTCCAGGGAGGTTGTGTTCATGCCATCTCGAACCGAGGTTATCAGTCCGATGTCTGCAGCCCTCAGCAGCGCGAAATATTCGTCCTGGCTCAGGTATTGGGGGAAGTGCTGCACGGGCTCATACCCGAGGTGACCGTATGTGCCAGATATGCTGCTGACCAGCTCGTTTACTCGGCTGGCAATCTTGTTCTCGTCTCCCTCTACGTTCTCCTCGATCGAGGTCGGGCTGGTGACCTGAATAAGCACCACCTTCTCGTGCCAATCGGGGTACAGCTCGAGAAAGCGCTCGAAAGCCATTAGCTTCTGTGCCACGCCCCTAACGCTGTCTAATCGGTCTCGGCCAACGATTATCTTTTTCCCCGCATACATCTTCTTGAGCGCCTTGACCTTGTCGTTGACCTCGGGCGCGAACGCCAGGGACTCGACCTTGCCAGCATCAATACCGATCGGAAAGACTCCAACCTCGACACGGGAGCCATAGCACTCGACGCCGCCAGTATCCGAAGGGTATGACAATATCCGGGTACAGCAGGAGCTGAAATGCCTACTATAGCTGTAGCTCTGGAAGCCAACCAGGTTCGACCCGAGCATGCCCTCCAGAATGTCTTTGCGTCTTGGTAGGCAGCGCAGGAACTCGCTTGACGGGAAAGGGCAGTGCAGGAAGAAGCTGATGTACATGTGCGGCACGCGCTGCCTCAGCATGCTGGGCAGGAGCATGAGGTAGTAGTCGTGGATGACCACAACGTCGCCGGGCTTGTAAAGCTCGAGGATCTTGTTGGCGAACTTCTGGTTCATGCGGTAGTAGTCGGCCCAGTAGATGCGCTCTTTCCGGCCGTCGGACGGCATCTGGGTTTTGTAGTGGAAGAGCGTGTAAAGGTCGTGCTCTGCGTAGCGCCTCCATCTTGACTGGTCCTTGAGCAAGATTCCGTCCTCTTGCCCGTCCGTGTCGTCCGCGAGCCACAAAGGCACCGTCTTGATCTTCTTATCATGCGACAGCTGATACTCGAGCCTGTCCATGTCTTCCTTGGGGATCCAAAGCCCATCTTTTGAGGGCGGGGCGGGCGACGACTTCTCTGCGCCGACTTCGACTGGGACCGGAGCGGAAAGCTTGTTCAGACTTGGCAGGTTCGTGGTCGTCATGGGAGGAGTGTCGGGAGGAGAAGGGATATCGGATGGTGCCTCGATCTCGCCTGTCCACGCGACGCAGGTGTGGTTCCAAGAGGAGTCATTGGACGAAAGGTGCGCAAAGGCATCGAAGAGAGCGGATTGACCACGGCGGGTTTTCAGTTCCTGCAGAGCGAAGAAGAAAAGTTAGCACGAGAAGGACAGTCCGGTCAGATGCGGCGAGTATATGCCGCAGCCGGTCTCTCGTGGCGCACTCACCCAGTCGTTTCCCTTGCGATACCTCAACGAGTGCGGCATATTGAAGGTGGCAGATATGACGTTACCGCTGAGCGACAGGGCAGGAAAGGCGTTCTTGATTTCGGCCAGGGTCTGTCGCCTGCCGCGACTGGCCTTGCTCATGCGGCGGAGGATGTCATGGCCGGACATGGGGTCCGAGGGCTGCTGGTCCGCCATGCTGTCGTCGATAGCGTTGGGAGAGGCGACGACCTCTTTAGCAGCCTGAAGGGGTTTAGAGGTAAAATAGTTGCTGCCGGCGGATGCGTTGGAGTCGGCGCTGGTGCCGGAGTCGTAGGTCTCGACGCCGATTCCTGGGGTGACTGGAATGTTCACGTTTGACTCCTGGTGGTGAGGGAGGAGGTCGGAATGGGTGACAGCTCGGTCGAAGGCTGGTCTGTGGGAGGATGGGGTTCTTGAGTCGTCGGGCCTCGTTGGTAGAGTGGAGAATTTGACGGTGCGCCCCGTATCGGCCGCGCCGTCTCCTTTCCCCGGACCTCTTTGGTCTGCCATTGTGACCTCGTGTTAATTGGGACCAATTTCGACAGTAACCAGCAAGCGAATTATTGACACTAATTCAATCAAGTCATGTGACGGAGGACAGCAAACAACAGCGACACAAGTGAGGCAAAGCGGGCGCAAGCTGCAAACAACAAGGAGTAACGAGACAGGCAAAGCAGGAGTGAGTCGAGTCGGCAGAAAAGTCAAGCTGAGTCGGCCGCGGAGCTTATCAGGTGTGTCTGAATAGGTGCAGACCCGGAGAGAAGGAGGAGAACAGGACCCAGGGCAGAGTAAGTCGACTACTGTAATAGTGGCCTGGCAGGTCGAGGAGGGTATAGCCGAGGGAATCGAAGGCCTTGGAAGGAGGTGAGAGTGCTTCGGTTGCAGTGTCGCGTCTATGTAGAGACTGTTCCAGGCCGTGGTGGGGTGTTGGACTGTAGTATGATGCGCCCGTGGGGCTGGACTCGGACTGGCTGAAGGACGTTTTGCTCCTTGTCAGACTCGTCGATCCTGCTTGTATCCCCTGGCCCCTGTCGAAAGCCCACAGCTGCTGCTGTGCCTGTACCCGTGCGTGGTGTGTGGACTCTGCACTCTGGATCGGATGCTTGACCAACGGCAAATCGGCTGGTTGGACGGCACTCCGAACAGCGTGTTGGCACTTCCGATGCAGTACTCCGTGCCTGCCCCTGAATAGCTGACGTTCTGAGCTCTGCACCAGCCCTCTCTGCTTGACTTTGTTGGTCTTGAAGGGGGAGGGGAGACACGACGAAGAGGCGGTGGAGGATAGAGTCGTCTTGGGAGGAGGAGATGTCGTCTCGTCGATGCAGGCCCGAGTCGACGAAACCCAAGAGAATGTCGATACAGCCAGTAGGGAGGACGGATCCAGATCCAAAACGGTGGACACGCTATGCGATGCAGCAGACTATAGGTATGAAAATCCTGGCAGCGAGCAATATAGCGGACAGATGTCGTCCGTCCATGTCCTTGCAGTCAGGCCAGCAGGCGTGGTATCATGCAGTAGTCTGGGCAGTCTGGTCTGGCGGTAGACAACCTGACAGCCTATGGCCACAAGGCAGGCAGACAGGGTAGCGTGTAGGTGTGGCCTGTCCTATCCCGGGATTGAGGGCTGGGCAGATGGAGCTGGGTGGATGCCAGTCGCGATGACATACAGGTGAGCGCAGCAGCGAGTAATGGCGGGGGTGATTCCCAACGAGCTGGTTCTATTGGCGAGGCGAAGGGCGAGGCGAGGCGAGGGGCAGGGCGCCGATGCAGGACTGGCAGGCAGGATGCACAATGCAGAAGACAGGCAAGACAGACAGGCAGAACACGCGAAGAATATGCAAGTACAGTGCGATACAATGATACACGGCAGTGCAGTACGTACAGGATGCAAGGCAAGAAAAGCAGCAGAGGCAAAAAGCCGCAGTCGCACACACAGTACAGCAGGAAGCAGCAGACTGCCAGGGACGAGAATACTCGTCGCACAAGGTGGGCCAATGACGTACCAGGTTGATCAGGAACACTGCAGCCACGCGATCCTACACGATGGGTGTACTGTGATGTGGATATGAGATGGCCGATCCTCTTGATTAGTAGGAGAGGGAGGAGGAAGAAGGGCCAAAAAAGGCAGAGCAAGGCCAGGTAAGATGATGAAGCTATCTCCAGAGCACAATCCACGAACGGTATCTACGAGTAATGGGCAAGGAGAAACAGGAGGGGCTGCTACCACATCCGTCTTTTCCTTCCCCTTTTCCCTAGCTGCCTGCTTGCTCAGCAGCTCAGCTCATCTGTAGCAACCCTGCCAAGAAAATTAAAGGGAAAAGGGCGAGGGGCAATCAGAAGCTCGCTCTCCGTCCGTCGCTCGGGCCAGCAGGCGGCTCTGACGTAACCCGCACCCCTTCCATGCCATTCCACCTTGCTTCCACCTTCCTTCCCATTTTGTCGGGGTCCGGAGGAGGTCTGGAGAAACAAGCTGGAGAAGGTCCAAACCTTCCAACCCAAATCGGGATGCGAAAGTGGCTCCCACCCAATCTGCCTGCCACTCGTGCGAGCCCGACCCAACCAACCACTGCAACTCTAAATCCCGTCCGAATGCCACCCCCTCGATTCCATCCCTCCCGTCCATCCATCCATCCCTCCCACTCGCCTGTCAAGTGTTCGGTGCCGCTGTCAATCAATGCCGACCAAAGTCCCCACGTGTTCATGACTGCCACACTCTTCAGGGGCAGATGCACTTTTTGGATGGATGGGTGTGCCGACACAGTCGCATTCCATCTAGCCTTACCTGACCTGGTCGGTCTGTCCCCTTTCGACAAACGACCTCGACACCTCCACCGTCAACCAGGGGTCGCAATTCCGGGGCACACGCTCCCAACCCTATCAGGCAAGACCACAATGGATGCACGGGCGGCATCGAACATGACACACACGTGTAAACGTCTCCGTACTACCCCTGAACAGCAGTCCAAGATCATGAAGTCTATCTCCCCAGATGTCGACTCAGCTTGTGAAGCGGCCACACACCAGCCGCGACTCAAGCTGCGTAGGGCTGCGTCCGTGTCAACTTTCCACGCTGTCGGGATACTTGTCCACGAAACAAACCTCGAACTTAAATATCCGTGCAGTTGACTCGTTTCGACTGCGTGGGCGACAAGTGTCACCGTCCGGGTTCGGCCCGGCCTGCCTCGCACCAGAGTCACTGCGCGCATCTGGCCGAGTGGCCACCATCTGGTGGCCACACACCATTCTCAACATCAGAGAGATTGATTTGGCAAAGGAAGAGGTCTGATTGGTATCTGGTATATTCTTCTTCTTCATTGACTGCTAACTAGACGATCTATGAGATGGCTCGCAAGTGTGCGCTAGTGTCCATTCTTTTGTCTTAGAGTACTCCATCCCCGTCACTCTTGCAGTCCATACCTCCCTCGAATCACGATGTCGTCGCTTGACAATAATATGGACCACAGGACAGGAAAGCCGTCTGCCCATCCGCTAGAAACATATGCAAAAGACATGAAACTGTTTTCATCTCCCTTCTCGGACGTTGAACTCTCCATCCCCAGGCCGTGATGCCCTCACTCCTCTGTGTCGCCTCGAACTTCAAGCCCAAGCCTGCACATCACAGCAAAAATACTAAATCTCTTGTTCAATGTCCCTTGTACATCAACATTACTCATTGGATAGAAATCGACCTCACCACCGCTAGGAGAAGAAAAGCGTTCCGTCCTGTTCCGCAGTCCGCCGAGGTACCGGCCTTGCATTCGATGCAATCAAACGCCACGGATCCACCCTCCTGAAGTTAAACGGCGCGCCTGGGTACTCATCACGTGGCCAATCGGAGTCTGGTTCCGCCATCCTTTGGTGAAGATCAATCTTGAGTCCCACCGGACTCATTCTAGGCACAAACGCCTGAAACCAATTCAGCTCGAACAGGCCCAAGGGTGCGAACCGCATACACAGGTCAATCATGGCGGGCCTGAATGCGACGGAAGATCGGGGCGTGGGATCAAAGTCCTCCAAGCTTTCGGTATAGGAGTCGTCGTCATCGGATACGTCTGTCGTGTCGAACATAGTGATCTCCCATGCCAAAAGGGAGTTACCGTGAGCAGTTCGGCCTGAAAAAGACCAATCATCGTCTGAATAGAGAATGTCAATAAACTCTTGCCCATGCACCGGTGATTCGTCAAATATCTTCCACACGGCCAGGCAAAACTCCCCAGCAAAGCGAACTTGCTGCCGCGTCATTCTTGTCGCAAACTCAGATGTGCCTTCTGCCGGTTCTGGGGCTATGGCCCCGCGGTGATTTAAAATGGAGTGCCAGATGCCCGTGTAGAAGTATTCGAGGAAGGCCATTGTAGCCCGCTCCTTAAGCTCATCCATACCGAAGAAGGCAGCCGCGTCCCACAGCTCGAGCAGGCCCCAGGCGATCGACCGCGACCGCCTCTCCGGGTGTCCTGCCGGCATCTCCTCGCTGGCCAGCATGCAGAAGCTCGGGACCCTGCCCTGATACATGTACTCGAGCACCCAGGCAACCTGCCACCACCTGATATGCTCCGGTACGCGGACCGGGACCCCCCTGGCCACCTGTTCCCTCAGCCACGGGCTCTGTCGCAGCACCACGGTGTTGTGCACCCTGGCCACGTGCCTGCTGCTGGTGCCGCCGCAGCGGATGGTGAACGTCTCGAGGTGGCTGTAGGAGTCGTTCTCCGTCATCGCCCCCCTGGGGGGCTTGATGCCTGGGTAGATGCGTTGCGCCCGCTCGCCTACGGTGTTTTTGGTGTTTGCCAGGATGCGGGCCCATTTGGCGGATTGTTTTGGTACGTTGGGGGGTCTGGGGGCCTGGCGGGGGCTGGTTGTTGAGATTTCGCCCAGGGGTTGTCTTTCTGGTAGGTTGGGCATCTTGGTGGTTTGGGTAGTGGTGATTCTAGTGTTGAGGTTGTGGTGGGTGGTGATTGATCACTTGTGTGAAGCGTTTGTTTGGTGTGGTTGTTGGGTTGTGTTCTCGGGACTTTCTTTTGCTTCTTGTTTATTTAGACTGGGGGACAGTTGTAAGTCAAATATGAAATGTTTAGTCAAATTGTTTTGA
>JACBFG010000046.1:871561-921957 GCA_013435955.1 Diaporthe sp. HANT25 | reverse complement strand
TTGTGGTAGTCAAGTTGTGGTAGTCAAGTTGTGGTAGTCAAGTTGTGGTAGTCAAGTTGTGGTAGTCAAGTCTCTTGATCTTTGGTGATGGTAGGATAGGGGTGAAAGAATAGCAGTTCTAGTAGGGCCCCATAGATGGGATTATATAGCTGGAAATCGTCCATTTCTCGCATTCTCTTCAATTTTGCTATTAGGCCGGCCAAAATATTTGTTGCACGAAATAGAATCTATCTCTATTCTCTGACTGCGACTAGTGTTAGTTAGCTTGGTGCCGGAATGTGGTAGACTCGTTCTCCAGGGGACCTTGTTGGACATGCTGTGGTTATTTCACAAGGGAATTTCTATTCAGTATTGGCTGAAGTTTGACTACCAAGTAAATTTGTTGAAGATGTAACACCATGACAATATTTCCATGCCATGAGCAGGGCTGATCATGCTTAGCTCCGTCTCCACTTACCCAGGGACATAGTTATCTCTATTCATCATCCCAGCATTTGCCCACCTTTCTGCTTGTGTCAAGAAGTGCGACCACTACCTAAGTACTCTATTCGCAGAAGAATGCATCCTCAACTGTCACAGACACACTGAACACTAATATAGTTCTCCTTGGCTTGTTATCACGGTTTTGAAAGTGTATCGTTTACTGGTCCGAGATATATGGAGGAAGAAGACCCAAGAGTAAAGCAAGATTGAATGAGTTCTTGTACACCCCATAAAGCCTGACAATCTACAACGATCCCGAACTTTTCCATGTCACGGAATTTCTTATCGGGCACTAAATCGGTATTGGTAAGTCTCACAGGTACAAAGTTGATTGAAGAAGTACCTAGATATTTTATCCAGTTCTCATCAAGTGCTAAGTACGAAAAGAAGCGCTTTTTGAAGAAAAGCTGCCGTGACACAGAAATGACACTTGTAATACAGCATTGGGCCAGTCGAAGCTGAAAGAGGCAGCCATAGTCAGCCTACCCAGCTTCTTCCGTCAGCCTACCCAGCTCTAAGCATACACCTACCTAGTACTTATTTTTTCTATATAATTTATTAAGAAACCTAAGTATTCTTCTTAGTTAGTATAAAGTCTGCCCTATTATTTTAGAAGCTATTTTCTTATATTTAACTAGGAGAGCTACTTTCTCTTCTAAGAGATATCTTTAAATATAAAACTCAGGGAAGCAGAGAGTCTCTATTTCTAGGGCCCTCTGCCCTCTACTCTTCTTCTACCCTCTACTCTCTGCCCTTCCTCTACTCTCTGCCTTCTACCCTCTATTCTCTGCCCTCTACCCTCTATCCTCTGCCCTCTGCCTTCTGCTCTCTGCCCTCTACTCTCTGCTTCTAGGGCTCTCTGCCCTCTACTTTTTCTCTACTCTCTACCCCTAGAAGTAGAGAATAGAGGGCCCTAGAAGTAGAGGATAGAGGGCTCTAGAAGCAGAGAGTAGAAAGCAGAGGGCCCTAAAAGCAGAGAAGGTAACTTAAAGTATAGAGTATTAATTAATTATGGGGTAATTTGTACTGACTAAGAGAGATACTTAGATTTCTTTATAGCTTACTTAGAAAATTAAGTACTGGGTAGGCGTATGCTCGGAGCTGGGTAGGCCGACGGAAGAAGCTGGGTAGGCTGACTGTGGCTGTGAAAGAGGGGGCCCTGCCCAAGTGGGGCTAAACATCAGGACGCACGAGTGCCCGCAGCAGGCTGTCCTGCATGACAGTTACCTGGCCTTCTTTACATTCGTTGTTCAAAATCAGGCTGGCCACCATGGCAGACAACGCCTGGGAAGGGCCGCTGCAAGAGTTCCGCCACGCAGAGCTCCGTTCAAGCACCTGCATTCGCCTGGTCCAGATTCACGCCGAACGATTCCGTGGCGACATATCCTGCACCCTGCAACAATACGAGACCGACACTCAGACCTGCCCGGACTATGCCGCACTGTCATATAGATGGGGTGACTCTACCCCGACGCATACCATTTACGTCAACGGCCTGGTATACAAAGCCCACGAGAGCCTTTGGGAATTCCTGAGTCACCGTCGGACCAAGAAGGACACAGAGCACATGTGGATCTGGACTGACTTGCTCTGCATTGACCAGGCTCACCACAGCGAGAAGAATGAGCAAATCTCACGGATGGGCGATATATATTCTCAGGCCGCGTACGTCATCTCTTGGCTGGGGAATAACATGGAACAGGTGATGGCCCTGAGGAATTTAGTTGAAATCTGCAAGCAGATTGACTCAGGGTGCGCGCAGAGACATACTTTGAAACCATCTCAGATTAAACAGGTGATCAAGGCTTGTTCTCTACTAATCATCCCTGAGCATTACTGGGAGCGAGTGTGGATTGTGCAGGAGATAGCATGTGCAAGACACTGCATGGTGACCTGCGGCGACTTTTCGGTCGAGCTCGAGCATCTTTGGCAAATGATGAAGGCCGAGATCAACCATACTTGCACGGTGACGGTGCACATCGAAAATCTCGTGGACCTCAAGACCGGCATCCAACAAGGGAAAACCATGAAGTTCGTTGGACTGATACAGAAGATGATGTTTTGCAAAGCTACAGAAGACCACGATATAATCTACGGCTTACTAGGATTGGCTCGCCGGCTTGATCCTGGATTCGACTCCCATGCTCTCGGAATCTCACAGCACAAAAGTCTGGAAGACGTGTGGTGGGACATAATATTCATGATCATAGAGCGAGAGTCCAATGTCGGGATAAAACGTGACCTGGTGGCTTTGCAGCCAGTGGCCGGATCGCTGCCCCCTCCTCGCGATCACTGGAAGCTCGAGATGGAATCCAGCATTCGAACAACTTGCGCCGAGACAACCTGTCTGGCCTCCGAGGCTGCTTTTTCGAGAACAATCCAAGAGTTTCTGGGTACCGGTCTCCCCGAGGTCAGCGGGGAAAATCGAATGTTCATGCTTGCAGCAGAATACCAAAAAGCGTGGGACGAGATAACAGCACATGTCTCTGAAAATGGCGTGCCTGGCCTCCACGAAAGGCTCTTTTGGTCCGCATTTGCCGGCCTATCATTTATCCCACCGTACGAGGTTTGGAAAAACACCTCACAAGAATTTGAAGACTCTCTTCCTTCGGGATGGTTCTGTGCTGCTCACTGGCCCTACATCCTGGACGATACCACACGAATCGCGAGACATCGAATCAAAGGTATCCGTTCGCTCGAAGATCTGCCACCTGACTCCCGCCGCATTCCATCTCATTGCTCCGGAGCAAAGCACGACGGGCCCCGATGCGACCTGTCCTTGGCTGTACTAAGGATAGAACCCTTGGGCGTCACATGCCTCGTTCGGTCACGGAACAGAGTCAAAATTGACTTTTACTGCGACTGCTGTGATCCAGACGTCGGCTGGGCCAAATCACTTGCCCAGGCCGAAATGCTTTCGCTAGGTTCGTTTCTGCCCATACTGACTAGTAGTGTCGACGCAAAAGAAGCTCTGACAGAAATCCAGAGCGAAACATATCCGAATGTGACAGTGACAGTGAATTTGACAGTGAGAGTTCATCTGATGATGAGTGGTAATTTTCCGATACCGCCCTCATCACCGAAAAATTATTCAGGCGTCTGAGGGAGTAGTTGCGCATTCCAGCATGATTCGAGGATTAGAAATTGAGAACAATGGTGGAGCTCTTCTTAGCCTTTTCCAATCAAGACTTTCACATTAATTGCCTGAAATTCTCGCAGCAGTCGACGGACACGGAAATTCAGAAGGCTGTTAATCAAATTGTTTCTGAGTGAACTCTGAAAGTTGTCATTTCAACGACGTCGACACTGAATAAGCAGAAGCTGTGATCATCGGCACCGCTTGTTCAAAGAACCAGTGAGCTTACTTGCCTACCTAAGTAGGTACCTAGGTATTGTATCAAGATAAAGCGGTTTTTTTTCAACTGCACTACAAGGGCACTATAACGATTCGATACGTGCGAGAGCGCCATTTGGAGAAGCGCAAATCTGTCGGCCATATCCATATTGGCAAGTTCCAGCTCGTGTTCTCAGTGATTGGCCTTTCTGAGCACGTCTGCCTAATCTGCTCCCCGTGTGAATTGCATTGTGTGAGTCTAAGGCAGTAAGGCTCAGTATTTCCTCAAAATGCCTCCTATGAAAGCACAAAGGACAGCGACGAATTTTCCATGCTCATGAATCAATCGCCCACAAAACCGGCCATCGGCTACCCACGTGCCACACGTGCCAAACGTGTCTTTCTCTCCACTAACAGCCTAGCTCAAGGCAGCGTAAGTCATTCTGAAACGCGTGGCCCAAAGCAATTCCAGGTGGCATGGCACAAAAGGCTCCTGTCAGGAATGTTCAACCCTGCCTTCCTCCCCTTGCCACTCAATCAAACCTCTCCAGCCTCCAACTGAACAGCACCATCGTTGTCCTCTTCCTTCAACGTGACATCGCCCGTGGCCTTGACACGCTTCACAGCCTTCTTGGGCCTATCGCCTCCACCCATCCCCTTGTTCTCTCCAGTATGGTCACCATCATCACCATTAGCTTCCTTCATGGTCCGCTTGCGGCCAGCAACTTTGCCACAGCCAGTAGCCTTTTTCTTCTTGGACGCGAGCAGAGATGGAGAGCCAGGATCAGCAGCAGCCACAGCGGCAGCGCTACCATCGCCGGGGGTGGCAGGTGCGGACGGCGTGCCGGGGTCACCAGCGTCGCTGCCAGACGGCATCGCCGCCTCCTTGATCTTGGCCTTGACGGTGCGCCACGCGCGGCCGGCGGAATCGGCCTGTTTGATGCGGGCGAGCTCGGCGAGGGTCTGCTGGTTGACCTGTTTTGGTTGAGGCGCGAGGCTGCTGTCAGTGACTTTGTTTATTTTGCGAGGCGCGTTGTGATGATACTCCTCATCCTCTCTGGATGAGATGTATTCGTAGGTGTATGTGTTTGTGTGTGGTTTAGGAGTGGACGGGTGGGGTTCGTTGCTTGCCTTGCCGTCCGCGTCGACACACTTCCACGCGAGGATCGCGATCTCGGCCTCGCGAGCGGTGAGACCAAAGGGGTTGCCAGTGGATTTGGGGGTGCCCTTGGATTTGGGAGTCGACATTGTGAATGAAGATGAGGAAGAAAGTCAGTTGTGTTTGGTTGGTTGATAAAATGCCAGTCAACAAACGTGTGTTGACGCGATGGTGTTGCTGTTTGCAGGTGCGTGTTGTGACACAAAGGTGCAAGAGTCCAGGCTCAAAACGTTGGTGGGGTTGGGGTGAAAGAAGCAGCTGTTGTCCCTTGCAACAAACTCTTCTGGTGAATCTTGCCAAAGCCAGCCAGGTCACTAATAAATGCGGTCAGAGTCTGGATGAAATGACAGAGTTAGCATTAAAAGGCCGAAAATTGCAAAAGACTGCAGCCGCATCTCAGCAAGGCGCCGTATTTCTCTGCATGGCGAACTTGGTCTTCCCAATATACAACTACCTGCAAATTCGTTTCATATTTTTTCAGTAGGCATTTCATGATAATTCTAGTGGGTTCTCTTTTACCTGACGGCAAACGTCACTCATAAGGCAGTTCATTTCCCAGACTCGTCCTGCAAATAAGGGCACTCTGAAAGATGAGTACTTTTCTCGCCCCAGAACTTGTACCTTATGCATGGATTTCCAACACTGCTATTGGTGGTCAGTCCGACGTGACAGGACATTTATTGTCAGCCGTGCGGATGATGCCACCTCTAAGTCTCATGACATCCCTAGCTCAGATTTGGCCACGGACCTTCAAGGAGATCATCCTTGGATGATCGAAGAATCAAATCACCTCAGCTGGGAGTCCAAAAGGCTTTAGGGTTATACACGTCGAGCGAGTGGCACAATGCGATGCCAGCTGAACGTCACGGATAAATCGCTGTCCAGCAATGACGACACCTTCAGATAGCCGGGGTCGGGCAAACTATGGGGGAACAGTAAGGAGGCCGCTGGTTTTGGGAAACCCGACGAGTGGGCCAGGAGCGCAAGCGCCTTCGCAGCCAAGGAAGATTTTCCCGAAGAAAAGAATCAGTGGTCGTGTCTGCCTCTTCTATCGCCGTCTTTACTCAGCAAGCGGAGAGTGGCAATCTTTGGCTAGTGACTTGCGTAAGCACTCCTAGGTTGCCGAGTACTGCTGCGACGCTTGAGTCTCCTGGCGCATCATGTGCGAGCTGCGAACCGGAGAGCATTAAGGCGGGCCTTCGCAAGACCGCGGCGGCAGCCCAGAGGCGTGCTCTAGCTGGCGATGCTGAGATTATTTCGCTATACACCGATGGTTTCGGCTGGTTATAAACTATTCTCAGACTTCAAGATCGTCGGAAGCTCGAACATAAGCGTAAAACAAGTTGTCGTACGCGGCAATCTAGAATCACATGCATTCTCCAGCACCAAAGAATCGTTGTTTTATAAGAGGCTGGAAACGAAGAAGGCGTGTCACGAAATGAAATAGAATATGACTAAATCTATTAAATTTGATAGTGTTAGTATCACTCAAAGCCTGATCAGACTGAAGTGGAATGCTCTCATTGAAAGACTCAAATGTGTTTCCCAGCACACGTGTATCATGAGCCTGCGAGCCGGCTGCTATTGTCCTCTTTTGGATTTACCAAGTCTAATACTCGTTTCTTGATGGACCCGAAGCTTAAAATGAAAGGATATATTCCAGAAGTTGACGGCAACATACAATTGTAGTAGCTCTGGGTTGGTGTGATCTAGGGAACACGAGTCTTGTTCGGACGTCCGTTACGCAGCCACGCAAAGATTTTCCAACAGCTCGCTACATTTGAAATCAGTGGACTTTCATGTGATAGCTCTACAACCACGGCAGTGATTCCTACATCAGGAAGGATTTGCGTCATTTGGCAGTATCCGCGGATAGCGACAGAACAGTTGACGCTGCCTACCTAAATAGTCATCGAGCCACCCAGCCACTGCGTGATTGCGCCTCTTCCTGCCAGAATGAGCAAGTTTCGCCTTTGTGACCTCCACCAATGCAGGGGTCACACGAAGGCCCTGCTGAGCAAGTTTCGCTTATTCACTCCACCACTGATGCATCAGCTGAGGGCAGCCGTCAAGAAGACGACCCTCAGCATGATCTAAAGCTGCCGCTTCACCAACTGAAAATTCGGAAGCCAAGATGACCTGGCATCCTCGCCTTCCTCCTCTATTCATCTGATCATGGGGACCAAGATCGATGCACTAAGCCATGCCTCTGATTTCTGCATTTCCGTGACGGCGTTTGGTCTCTTCTTGACTGCTTTCATTGGAAACTTTCGACAGGAGTTATGGCAGAAAGGCGGCGCCGAGGGCTGGAATTCCAGCCCAAACGAGCGAACCCACTGCGACCCACCTGGGCACTGTCATGAGGTGCCCGAGCCGCTTGTCTGGTCCCAACAGTAAGTGCATTCCTATCTATCTTTCCTGCGCTTGCGGAAGCTATGGCTGATGGTTGGAGTCTTGTTTCCTTTTTGTAGACTCACCGAGGCTATGCTCGCGGTGGCCCTATTGTCTTTGAGTTTATTCGTCACTCGCATCGTCTTGGGAATGTCCCAGCAGCTGTCTCGAACCCTCTCAATCTTATACGACAGCCTTCTCGCATTTTTCTGGTTTCGCGTCCTGCTGTGCCAGACATCAGGCGATTTCTCGGACCCGCGACACCCGAGCCCTCGGCCATGGTATCTGATGCAGAAATGTCCAACAGACACAGCTGCAGCGTGCTATACTGCCCAAGCGAGTCTCGCGGTATCTGTTCTCGCGGCTCTTTTCTACGGCGGACGATTCGTAGCTGCGGCTATAGAAGTAGCAGTGGTCTGGGTCAAGGATCAAGAGACTAGACATCAATTCGTTGCCATAAATTCAGACCCTGTGGACGAGGAGAATGACCTCTGTCTCGAGGACGCCACCGCGAGGGAAAAGGAACGATATCGGCATCTTTATGAAGAGGCTTTAAGTCCTGTGCTTGCCTTCTTCCCACAAGATTCGAGGTAAAGTCGCACAAGTTAGGGTCATTGTGGACGAGAACCAGGTTCGGAATACTCTCGTCATACTGGTCTCTTCATTATGACCATGAAAATTGTAAGGTGAAGGATATGGGAAGTCTGGACTGGACTTTTATACGTCCAGGAGACTGCACTAATCGGTGGCATAACTATGTACCAATGGCTCAGACGAGGACTGATTCATTCTGACGTGATAGGAACCTGAAGGTTGAGATGGAACAAGATTGAATGATAACAAGATCCTCTGCTAGCTGAATAGTTACGTTCGTTCGCGCCTAGATCCTTTCCTTGACTTACTTGGCTTCGACTTCAGGCTCAAACTTGGCTAATGGTTCCCACGCGGCTGTACTGAAGCGCCGAGCTTCAGGTAATTATCTGTTCACCAGCCATCCAAGACACTCTTAAAATGTTTCACAAAGCAAAGATCAATTTGCTCTAATATTCAAAGTAGTTGTGGAAGTATTGGAAGGGTCTATCAATGACCGTCATCGATGGACTGTTTTCTACTTTCCAATAGCCGATACGTAGACCATTTCATAGCTCCCAGTCAAAGACCCGCGACCGATTTCTAGTGGTCTAGGGAATGGTAATGCTGATTTGGACACCCCTTCAACGAGAATCAGTTGGTTGTAGCTTACCTTGGTAGGAGTGTCTTCATTGGACATAAAGCAGACTCGACCTGTGCGTCTACTGCCCCTGGGGTCAGCATTCAAGGTTCTGAGTAGAGAGCAAAGATTTCAAAGGGTCCCCTTAATTCTACATATATTCAAACCTCCCTCTTCAAACTATCTTCCTTTTTTACTCCTGGTATAGTATCCGGATGTCCGTGCTCTGATCCGACCGTAATCACAATCAACAGCGGTGAAATTCTATATGCATGTCCAGCATTGCGCCTCGGCCGCGGTACCGCAGCCCTTGTCGAAAATAGCCTTTTTGGGGTAAGGACACAATATACGGTGCTGTACGGCTCCGTTGAGATCTGTGATCTCCACCGGTGTGTTCTCCGGCTCAGTCCCTTCCTCAACCCACGCTCTGAGCTGATCAAAAAGGTTCGTCGGGTCTCCGCTTCGGCCTCCGGTGCAATGACTCAATCCGGGCACCTCGAAGTGGCGGTAGAAGTCGTGGACATCCGGAATGAGGCTCGAGACTTCATCATAGTACTTGACCGTGCCTTTCGGAGGAATTGTGACATCATTCTGTGGACAAAGTCAGCATTCGAGCCCTCGAAAGAAATCGAGGGAAAAAGAAGAGAAACTAGAAGAATGCAATGGGTTGCGCACTCACGAGACCATGAAATGTGACAAGCTTCCCACCAGCGTTGCGAAAGGCAGATAGATCCGCATCCCCAGTACCCATAATGGAGTCATATGTTTGGCGACCCCGGTGGGCCATCGTGTCGAACTCGACATGGCTCAGATTGGTCAAGTCAAAGTCCGCGTCTCTCACAATGAACAAGGTGAACCATTGAGCCGCAACAGCAAAAGGCACACCCTCGCAGGATTGAGCCGTACAATTAGTCCCCGCGACGCCAACAGTTAGATCGGTACCTGGATTCAGTCCGAACCACGTCTGAACGCCTTGCGAATTCCGCATTCCCTGCCAGGTCGCGTTGACAACAGCGGCAGCCGCCGAGGTGACAACACGTGCCTCAGAACAGTTGGTGGCACTTCCTACCAGGTCGAAGGGTCGAAAGCTAGCCAGGCAGTGGTCAACATCGATGATGATGCCATCGACTACGCCATCTAGAGCATCGCAAGCCGACACCGCAGCTGCAGTAATAGCCTGCAGCTCGCATGGATGGGGGAACTCGCCCAGCATGTTCATGAACTGTTGCGGCCACAAGAAGCTGGGAAAGATATCGTTCCATTGGATTGCAGGCGCCCCTGCTGCGATGCCGTCGAATGAAGTGGGATAGCGCTGAGCAAGCATCAGTCCCTGTCGACCGCCTTGGGAACAGCCATTGAAGTAGGAATAGTCAGGCACACGCCCGTAGTAAGACTTGATCAGGGATTTTGCTATCATACCCTATAATTGAAATCAGGAGCGGGTCCGGTTTACAATGCATGATCAGTAACTGTTGAAACTCACCTCGTCTTCCAAAGAGACCGATGCAAGGTTTTGCAGAGCATAGAGGTTCACATTCCCAGGACTCAGAAGTGCCCAGGGGCTAGCATCGAGGGCACTTCCCAGACCGGCATCGGTTGTTATCGTTGCATAGCCGTCACCGATCGCTCCAGCCATAGCAGTGTAGAAGTCATCCCATCGCCCAGCTACCATCCCGCCGCCCCCCACGGCCTGGAGGCGGCCATTCCATCCGTCGGAGGGAAGCCAGGCTTCAACAATAACGATATCGTCCTGGCCAGGATGGGTATACGTTACCGTGACGTTGCAGAAACTCGCGCCGTTCACCTCCACTGCTGGTTGAGTGAACCGAACTGCCGACGGAACGGAGATGCTATAATTGGTGACAAAGCTTGTCTCCAGAGACAGAACCTCGGCACCAAACCAGGCGACGTCGCCGAAGGTCGCAGACACGCAATCAAGTGCCATGATGATCAATAAGATGGAATAAAGGCGCAGGTAAGTACGTATCAGATCACTCACAGAATGAGAAGAGACGAATATATAGCCATGATACCCACCTACACGCATACGTGAAGAAGTCTCGGTCCACTCAAAGTTCGCCGCTGTCTATCACTCGCGTTCCATTTGTGGCTTGTTTTGGATGAGTAGGATCACCGATGACCGTGGCCTGCATAACTAACTATCCATGAGATACATGTGATTGAACAAACAGAGCTACAAAGAGCTTCAATATTCGTGTTCCAGTGAGTGATCGTGGTAGCGCCAAGACCTCCACGTCTTTAACGAGGTGCTAAGGATTCTTGGCGTTAACAAGACAAGTTGAGCAAATTAATCAATTAGCTCAAGTAAGCTGACCCAGCTTCCCTAGCTGACTTGTATATTAGAAAAATAAGGAGTACTCAAAAAGTGTCTCCATGTTATCACAGTGAAAAGATCCATGGTTAGGAATGGTAGCATTTGTGGGCGTCAAGGGTGGTCCGAATCAGGGGATGGGCCAAATTCGAGCCAGGGATGTTGTTAACAGGAATTCCCCCTTGTGTCCTCTCGAAGATTTCCTTGCTTTTATTTAAGGCCGAAGAAACCTCCGGTACTTGTGACAATACACTCGCTGCTTGACTCTCGCCGGCTTCTGACTGGGAACTGTGACCTGCTTCAGTACCGACTCTACGTGTTCACATGATGGCGTCTCGTTTGCAACTGAGGAGAATAGCACACTTGAGTACTTTTATATTAGACGGCGAGTTCTGTAGAAAAGAATTCAACGGTTTTGTACATGCCTGCACGGCTGAAACGATAGAAATAGAGCTCCCGTCACCCTGATCATTTGCGTTTCCCAACAACAACGACCAAGAGGTCAAACGCCCGCCGCAGCCGTAACACCGAGGTCCAATCTACGAAAGAAAGGGTCTGAACATCCAAGTCACGCCAGCGGGGCAGAGAGGGAGGGATATCTTGGATCTAAGCAGGTAATCTCTCAGCCTCAGGGCCCCTCGCATAGTGTCATCGGGATAAGAGGCCAACCAAACATCGAACGGTCACTAGTTACGTTGTGGATGAGTCCCCAGGCTATCAAGACAATCTACCTTCAGAGTAATTGCGTGCTCACCTTTTGCAAAGCCTGTTTGCGGAGTTACTCACTGCGATGAGCACATGAATCGTTAGTTATCCACGCCCAAAGGATCATCGCGGGCAGAGCATGGCTTCATATTGTCCTTTGCTTGCCGCCACCGTCGAGGTCTGCCCTGGTCCTCTGAACACATCAAGCAATAGCTGTGACTGCCCGTCTGCACACCGCTGGCGGTCAGGTCCGCCCGCTTTTCTCCACTCACCACGCAAATGCGGTCGATAAGAAGGCCGTTTATTAGCAATTCAAAAATGGCCTCGGAGGTAAGATCCGTGCTTTAGAGGCAGTGAGTGTGGAAGCAAAGAATAGAAAAGCTGCCTCAGCGCTTTCAAATCGAAGAAATTGTTGGTTGGAAATACCGGAATACAATATCTGAAAAGCACATTTATTTACCGCGCTCTCAGCTCAGTTCGAAGAGCAGCACTCATCACTCCTCCGTAATGTTGAGCATAATCATGCACTTATCCCATGTCTCTTTGCTCTCGAATCGTGAGTTGGGACTGACCTTGACCAGTACCGGGTGAATAAGTATGAGTGTCTGAATTTTGTAAACCCAGGTGTCGTTGGGTTTGTGATATGCTAAGGTTGCAGGTCAGACATGCACCTCTAAGTTGTTCGGTGGGCCTGATATCACATGATGACGGAGTGAGTCGGGGAAAAACACAGAGCACTGGGTGCAAGAGAGCAAATCTTCGTAGCTAAGCTTTTTCCAAAAATAGGACAAGAGACTCGACTGGATCAAACTCTGAAATCCCCTATGAATTCTGAACATATTTTACTTCATCCAATATCTCATTCTACGTTCTCCAATACAACGTAGGCTCTTTGTCAGCCGTCACTCCCAGCAGCGCTGGGTCCTCCGTCCGGAAAGCGGGCAAAACCCGGCTGGATCTGCGGAGGAGCACATTCATCAGCTCAGAATACGCACGGTCGCAAGTCGGTCGGCCCCCAAAAGTCTTTGCGTAGGACGTAGGACGAACGCACCGTCCCGAGACCCTGCAGCAGGGCTCAAGTCGAGCCAACCAGGAGCGATATAATGCCCGCCTCCCTCATGTCGACCGGCACCCACCATGAGCACATTAACTGCGCCGTGATTGGCCCGCCGTCCGCTGTGGGATAAGCAAAGCAGGTCCCTTCGCGGTTGGCCCTGTCTTAGCCGCATCCGTGGGGCTCCCCCGTGCCGGTGAGGGAAACTTGCTCAAACTATCTCACACCTCTGAATCCTCGTGCGTGCGTGCCTCTTTTCTTTTTTTTTCGCTCGCGGGGTTGTTGGCTGGACTCGAAACGCTGACTCTGTGTCTGTGTGTCTGTGAGGCGTATTATTGGGGCGGGGAAAGCAACGTATTTATCATTTGATTCAACCGGGAGCTTGTATCGGCAGGGGTAGCTCCAATGTCACGCCCCTAGCTCCCTCGTGCTCTCCTTCGTGTTGTTTCGTGAAAAAGTAACCTTCCCCTGCTCTGACAGGTACTGTAACGGTTCTGTGGCGATCTACTGGGAAAGCCCGTGTGCCTCCTATCAGACAGAGCGGTCTGGACGTAACGTTTATTACTTGCCCTGATACCCGGGAGGAGTGTACAACCTCGGCCACCCAAGGCCGTGTTGGCTCCTTGGGCGCTTCCGCATCAGATCATGAGCACGTTTAAGAAGCCACTTGGGATTCTCCCGGAGATGGGGTCCCCAGCCTCACCAGCGGGAGCTTGCTCGCCAGTGGGGTAATTAAAATGTGTAGCTTCAGCGGGCCGCCTCCCAATGTGGGACGGGGCGGATTCTGTCTCGAGGCTTATTACTTGCTCGTGTAATAAACAACCTTGGAAGAGCCCGGGAGCCGGGAGCACATAGGGTAGCACTTACCCACTCACCTGGGCCACATTGGCCACCATCCGACTTTAACTGTGGGTGATCGCTCAACGCTACGGTCTCACTTAGCCGGCCTCTTCTGTGGATTCCACTTCTACATCCGTTCGCCCTGCCTCTGCTCTGCCTTGCCCTGCAGATTCTGACTCCGATGATACGATAGCAGAAAGCACGAAGATCCCTGAGACCTGCTCCGGAAGCATCTCACATTGAGTTCTCTCACTCAGCTCAGAATTTCGTCCTTTCTCCAGACTGCGAAGCGATCATCCGCGATCCAACGCCCATGATGGGTCTCACCTCCGCCATTCTCGTCGTCTGGTCACTTTTCAGCCTCGTTCACAATGCTGAGGCCCAAGTAGGCAAAAATGGCGTCGTGGGTTTCGGCATCTCGCTGTACGAGGACCTCTGCTGCCAGGCATGTCACGATTCGCTCTCCGCCCTCTATCTAAACTGCACGACCTTCATGTCCAGCGATGACATGGCCGGTATGGACGGAATGGATATGAAGAAAGTGAAGAGGGACGACATGGAGATGGACATGATGGGCATGACCAGCGACGAGTGCCGTGCCTCCAACACGCCCTGGCTGCAAACGATGGCGTACTGCATCCAGCAGAACTGCAAAGCCGATGGGTATCCCGCCGACAAACAAGCCACGTGCTTCAGCAATCAGGCTCTCGCTGGGGCATCTGAGCCGACTCTCCAGGACAGCCTTCCCGCCACGGCTCCTACCGTCGAGCTCGAGGCTGACGCCATGTGGCTCAATGTCACCAGCCTGGTGAACAGCGAACTGTACTATTCTACACATGGGACTCTCGGCGAGTTTGCGAGGTCTGAATACTTCCACACGAGATATTCGTAAGTTTCCCATAGCAGTGGTCTCCCCCAGAGTGTGCAAGGATAACGCTCACAAGCCACCTGTCAGGGTAATCCTCTACCTCGTCGTCATCGGCATCTGCCTCATCTGTGGTACACTGACCCAGATTACGACAATCTCTCCCGGGCTGCAGAAGAAACTCCAGAACTCCGGCATCGTGACAAAACTTCGATCCGCCGTCTTCATGCCTGCTCTGTTTGGATCCCGGCGATTGGAGCCCCTCCCAGCGCGGGCCGGCTACCTCCCAGGAAGGACACTGAGCATCTTTATCGCCATCTATGTTCTCCTGAACATCGTCTTCTCCGCGGTCAACTTCAAGAGCTTTCAGCCGAACATCTACTTTTTCTCCAAGGGCTTCGAACTCTGCGAGTACGTCGGGAATCGGACAGGCACCCTCAGCTTCGTCAACATAAGCATCGCCATCTTGTTTGCCGGTCGAAACAACCCCCTGATCCCGTTCACCGGGTGGAGCCAGACTACATTCCTCACATTGCATCGCTGGGCTGCGAGGATCGCCACCCTGCAGGCCATTGTGCATTCTATTGTGTACACCATGGCGTACTGGCAACCGGGCTATGAGGGGGCGTCGGCATATGCTGCAAAAGCAGCCGAACCTTTCTTCGTGAGTTCCCCTGACTCCGCTTCGTGAGCTAGACGTCTTGAGATTTTGAACTAATTCAATTTTAACAGTACTGGGGAATCATCGCGACAATAGCCATGAGCCTGGCAACGGCTTTCGCAGTCCTGCCACTGCGCATCATGCTCTATGAGACCTTCCTGATACTCCACATCATCCTGGTCGTCATCGCCCTCGCAGGATGCTGGTACCATATCATACCACACTACGGATACGATTGGGGGTACCAGGTCTGGCTCTACATCGCCTTCGCCTTCTGGGCCGCCGAGCGGGTTGCAAGGGTCGCCCGAATCGTTTATCTCAACCGCCTGGGAGATTCAAAGGCAGTCGTGGAGGCGATCCCGAACAGCAACATAATACAGATCACGGTCTTCCCGAGGGTAGGCTGGAACTTTGGCCCGGGTCAGCACTGTTTCCTCTACTTCCCAGGATTGGAGAAGCTGTGGGAGAACCACCCCTTCAGTGTCGCAGGCTGGAGGAGGAAAGGCCAGACGCTACCAGTCGTATCAGCCCGTCCCAGCACCAACGAAAGCGACGTCAAGGAAACATCCAAAGTTCAAACAGTCGCTCAAGAACCCGAAGTACAGGACTGCGTGGCCGTGCGCTTCCTCGTCCGCGTCCATTCCGGCGCGACGGCTGAGCTCCAGCGGCGTCTTACCTCCTGCTCGCCAGGTGTCATGGAGATGAGTGTCTACACGGAAGGCCCATATGCCGGCCACAAGTCGACACTTCAGCCACTACTTGCTACGGACACGGTATTGTGTCTTGTCGGTGGCATCGGGATCACAAATGCTCTTGGGTTTATCCAAGAGTATGCGAGCGCTGGTCGACGGAGTGGTGAAAGCCAGGGGAAGAGCCGGGGGGTCATGAGCCAAGCAAAGAGATTCATCCTTGCGTGGTCTGTACGAGAAATGGCACTTCTAGACCATGTCAAGCAAAACTTCCTCATTGGTGTTGAGGGGGTCGAGTTCTTGTTCTGGTGCACAGGAGACATTCCCACTGGCAAGAAGGAGGATTCAGCACAGGATGTGGGAAGCTTGAGGACGAGTGCAGAGGCAGCACCGACGCTGGGTAGGATGGACATTGGGAGTGTGATAAGATCCTCCGTGGAACCTGGGCACCACACGACCGTTCTCGTTTGTGGCCCTGGTGCTATGGCGGATGAGGCTGCGAAGGAGGTGGTAAAATGTGTAAAGAGCGGATCGCATGTGGATATTGTTGAGGAGGCCTATGCCTGGTAAATCTCTAGATTGAGTCCATATTTTGGTCTGGAAGTAAATAATCGTTCTACTCTACGATGCAAGATAATTTGTGTCTAATGCCTATGGAAGTTCTCACGTAGATTCTCAGAGTCAAAGTTCTGGAAGAAAATCTCCGGTGAGAAGAGCATGCAGATTTTGGTTTGCTATGTTACTGTGAGAATGAGAACAAGCAATGGAACGAAATCAGATGAACCTTACCATTGCTGGAACCACCTGTCGAGGCAAAGTCAATGTGGCCGATCCCCAGGGAGTGGTCCCGGCTGTTTGGTTTCACCCTGTGGGATACAACACCCCGTTCACCCAATGAGACCTGGCAGGTTACATCCAGCAGGATTTTACTTGGCCTCAGACGCTCAGCTCCTGGATCCAGAGCACGTTTTCACACGAGAACTTGGCAGCCCTTCCCCCAAGTGGCAGTCGGACTGGAGCCAGAAGCCCAGCTCGCATGCAGGAGGGTTCAACAGTGGGGGGGCCGCTCGGTTCCAGATCTACTGGTACAGTACAGAGCGCCGAGGGGGATTGGTATTATTCATTTCTGGTAAGGGAGCGGGGGTTGATAGCTGCGGGGTGGTCAAAAATACGGAAACTTGCTCAGGTGTAGATCTATAATCCCGGGGGGTGTGGGCGTTGCAGTGGGTGTTTCGCGGACCTCCCCTGTTTTGTGAGCACGATTCTGGGGTTCACCTTGGCCCGGTATTATTGAGGTCTGGAGTATCAGACACTGAGTAGCTTTCCTGCTCAAACTTGACATATATTCATGTTCCAAAATCACACAACGATAAGCTGTCGTCCGACAAATCAGTCCATAGTCACACCCTTCCATCCCCTTGTCGCACACACTCTCACATATCATATCGTTACATCAAGAACAACAGCCAACTGTATCCGAAAATGGACATGCAGCTTCCTGTGTCGATCCTAGGCGCAGGGCCAGCTGGCTTCGCCCTCGCCGCCGATCTCCAAAGTCACGGGAAGAGCGTGCTGCTCTACTCGCATCCAGATCACACACGACATGCCGACAGTGTGAGGGAAAAGGGATGCCTAAGGGCGACGGGTGCGATGCAGGGCACAACGACAGTGCAAATAACAACAGACATAAGTGACGTTGTCGCTTTCTCAAGAGTCCTGGTCTTGACGGTCCCGTCCACCGGACAAGAGACACTCCTCGAGGAGCTGAAGGGGTTCGACCTGCGCCTGCACACCATAATCGCCATTCCAGGCAACCTATTCTCGCTCGTCGCCGGCGCAGAGATCGAGGTAGAGAACATCCTCGAGACAAACATATCACCATACTCGTGCCGGATGGAGGACGGAGCCCTGCGCGTGATGGGGAGGAAGAACCTCGTCTCCATCGCGGCGCTGCGTAATGACCTCGGACCCGAGTTCTACGCGGGGATCCAGGGCATATTCCCCATGGAGCTGAGGTGGTGCAGCAGTGTCGTCGAGGTCAGCCTGTCCAACATCAACGGCGTCTTCCACCCGCTCATGATGCTCATGAACGCCGGGCGGATCGAGAGCACCGGCGGCGAGTTCCTCATCTACCGCGATGGGCTTACCCGCTCCGTCGCGAATGCGATGCTCGCCGTCGACAGGGTGCGCATGGAGGTCGGTGCGAAATTCGGGCTGCGCCTCAAGAGCACAATCGAGGTCTCCAATGAGTGTTATGGCCAGGGATTCACCGACCTCGTCGACCTGGCGCAGAACTCGCCGCCTCATAACAAGCTCAAGGCCCCGGCTGATGTTGGCAATCGGAATATCTCGGAGGATGTCCCGGATTTGTTGGTGGCGTGGCACGCCCTTGCTGAGAAGCTCGGGATAGATGCGTCCCCCATCACGGCGGTTATTATTCTCGTCGAGATGGCCACGGGGATCAAATACATGAGGTTGGGCCGGAACCTGCGGAAGCTACACCTGGAGGATGTTCCGCGCGGGGAGCTCATTGCAAGGTTCAGCCCATGGCTGATCGCGCAAAACGAGGTTCGGTTGTAGATATTGTTGCATCCATCAAATAGCAGCAGCGTTGATTTCATGCATTGGGCAATAAAAAGCGTATTCCTTTGATGATACTTATTTACAATCTTGTGCCATGTGATTGTGTACAAATTTGTTCTATATTATACTTGTGCCCTGAGGTGTAGTTACAGAAGACAGCCAAATGCTCACAGCTGTATTTGGTTGATCCGTGAATTGCGGAATCTGGCCCCATAAAAGCCAATTATCAAAGGCACAGGAGCAAACGCCAGTGTGAGGAACCCCAACAGGCTATTTCCCCATCCCCATCCAAGGGCCTCATATAATTGCAGACCACTCAGTGGGAGAAGCGCTCCAGCAGTGCCTCTAAGAACCGCGTTGGCGCCCACCACGCTGGCAGCGTATCCCTCAAACGCATCGATGAGGTATGTCTGGATGCCTACAAAGATAAGGATAGATCCAAATCCAGTAATTGCCGTCCCAATTTGAGGAACGATCCAGTGTACCTCATATTCCACGGTCCATCCGTACAGGAACAAGCCCATCGGAAACGTCAAGGCCCCGGGCAGTGTGATGATCAGAGGAAGGCGGTCCTCGGGCCTCACAGTCTTCCCAGCCGCGGCACGTCTCTTCAAATTCCTGTCGCTGAATTTGGCGATGTATGCAAGACCGGTCAACGTGCCGATGCCCCCTGCCAAAAACACGAGGCCAGCTGCGAATGTCGAGTACCCGTAGACCTCCTTGAAAACAAAAGAGTACGTTGCAAAGAGCAGATACAATATGCCGTAGAGCACGGCAACGTAGGTGCACATGAGCGTGACGATGGGACAGCAAAGGAGCAACTTGGAAGGCCGCATGATGCTCCTCTTGAAAAGCTCCCGTGGCGTGATATCAGGAGCGAGCTTAGACCGGTAGTTGGGATTTCCGGTCTCCTTTCTGAGTCTGGCTGCTTTCCGCTCCAGCAATACAACGGGGTATGTCTCCCTCAAAACAGCAAATGCAAAGATGCTCACCACGCCGACCTAGTCAATAGTTAAAATCAGCGTCTATGATTTCGGCTTCTGAATACTCACCACGATCGAGATGACCCAAAACATCCATCTCCAGCCAAGGACCTCAGTCACATATCCGCCAATAATAGGCCCGACCATCGGGCCGAGGATGGTACCAACAGACCATATCGACACAGCCTTGCCCCTCTTCTCACGCGGCATGACATCCGCGATGGTGCCCGAGCCTATGGTGATGGTAGCCACGCCGGCGAAGCCCGACAGGAAGCGGAAGGCCAGGAGCATCGACTGGTTTTGCGACAGGGCGCAGCCGATGGTGAAGCAGAGAAACAGCGCGTTGGTGATGTTATAGATGAGCACACGGCCGTAGAGCTCACTCAGCGGAGCGAGAATGAGTGGGCCGCAGGCGAAGCCCAGCACGAAGATGGACACGACGAAAGTCGCGAAGGTGTTGGAGCTGGTGTTGAATTCCTGCATTATTTGCTGCACTGCTGGTGACAGCATTGATGATATGAGAGGCCTAGCCAGGTTAGACGCGTCGTCTCAAGGACATTGCGTACTGACTGAGTGGTGCTATTGACTTACACAAGAAAGCTTATTACAGAGATGGTTATGATATTAAACCACTTCTTTCTCGAGGACCAGTTCATAGGGTTCTCGGGGTCCTGGTCCGCTGGCTCGTTCCACCACACCACAAACTCAGCGCCCGGCGCCTGCTGGGAGGTGCCGCTTGTAGCTTCATCCTTTGGAGGCAGCAAAGCCGAAGGGGTGTTGGTGCCAGATTCTCTGTCCTTCTCATCGCTCTCAGAGCTATCTCCAGCTTCTGGCTGTCGCGGTCCAATTTCTGACTGGGCCACATACGAGAGGCTGGGCGAATTCTTCAGCGACGGCTGAAGTGTTGTCGCCTGGTGCGGCATGGTGAAAATAATCACACGCCTTGTGTGTTTTGATAATGGAAGTCCAGCTGAACTCAACCACCACCGAAAGCATGCTGCAATGACAGAAACCCTCTGAAGACCAAAAAGAGCAACAAGGGTACGGGAGGATCAGGGTCTGTGCCCAAGAAAACGGCCGACAGCTAGCGTGTGAAGGAGCCGTTGCGGGTATGTCTGTTCGCGGACAATGTTTCATTGCTGCTGGTAGCTTGAGCATATTAACACAGCTACTGTGGGGCAGAAGATGCAGGTATCCATGCACCTGCATGGGGGAGGGGGGGTGTGAGCAGATTAATCTTTGTGGGCTCACACCGATATTGCCGCCGCGATATTGACTTACTCATGAGAACCTCTTGAGGGCTCCTTGGGGATTACCACTGTGAGGTCCACCTGGGTGATAGTGCGCAACCGTTTTGTGCTCAATAACTGCTCAAACCGCCTCGTTACGCGTTGCATCGTCGGGCACGCGCAATGCCGGCTTCGTAGTCGCTACAATGTTGGGGCCGTAAGGTCTTGTTTATCCTGTCGCTATTGACAGGGACACAGCTCAATTGACGACGCCATTTTCATCAAGGACAAACGTGATCAATGTGATGAGCATCAGTCACCGAGCATCGCCATGTCACTGGACCGATTTGTCGCCAAGACTTTCGTCCTGAGACGGATCACAAGTCACGAAGCCAATGGAAAGACGAAAACGCAAAAAGAACAGACCAGCACTGAGCCAGATATTTGCTGAATTCTAATCTATTCGCACGTGTGCGCAAAATGCTTACTCCTTAGTAGCCACAGTCACCAACAAGTCCATATCCATGTGAATCCCATCTTTTGTAGTGATCTTCTCCCATTCCACCTTCATCTCCTCCCGCGCCTTCGGCCGCATGTCCAACGGGATACCACCGTACGTCTTCCCCGACGAGCTCGTGTCCAACCATTCGATCATCGCCTCTCCATCCTTAGCCCACTTGACGATCTTGTTGATGACAATATCTCTCGTGGGAAACCCAGAATCGTCGAGGAGAGCCTCCAGGTCCCGCCGCTTGATGAACTTGGGACCGCTCTGCTCCGGGTAGTTTCGGTATGGCTCCCTCGACAGCACGTCCTCCTTGATCCTCTCGTGCGCGGCGACAAAGTCTCCAGACCCGCCGGATATGCCTAGACGCCCTCCTGATTTGAGCACGCGGGAGAATTCCTTGACTGCAGCGGGCTGGTCCTCCACCCAGTGGAAGGTGGAGTTGACATATACAATGTCAAAGCTTCCGGAAGAGAATTGTGACAGGTCCTCGGCCCTGCCGACGTGAAATGACAGGTTTGGCGTTTTGATTTCTTGTGCGAGGGTGATGCGCTCTTGACTAGGGTCGATGCCGACCACGCTTCCCTTCTCGCCGACGATTTCGGCGATGTGGGCTGTGATATTGCCGGGGCCGCAGCCGACGTCGAGGACGTGGAAGCCGGGTGTGACTCCGAGTCTGTTCAGGAGAAATAGCCCGGCGTCGAATTGGGTATTGTTGACAGAAGTGTAACCCTTCGCTAATTCCTCGGTGTCGGCCATGGCTATTCCGGGTGTTATTTTCTGGGAATACAACGAAATTGATTGACCTACCAGAGACGCTCACCGATTACAGGTCTCGCCAAAGTACATTCCCGTCCTACATATGTGCGAGCATAGCGGGTCCAACGAGTTGAATCTTGGTCCAGGCCCAGGTCCAGGTCAAGACGCATGGGACACTCGTACCCCGCACGACTCATGGGGTGTCTGCAACATGGCGGTAGACTGGGAGTGACATGCAGTACATTGAGCATGTTTTGAGCATATTTGGAACCAATATTACGGGTATCCTACGCCGTATCTAACCGTTGCGTAAGAATGCAGGCTGCAGACCAACGATTAAAACACGAGAAAACAGCGAGCACAAAATTTCTGCGTTATTTTCCAAGGCAAATTTATGTATGTAAAGATGGTACAGACCTATGAGGTAAGACATAATCTCAGCTTACAAAGCCTATCGCCCATTTTGAGCTTCCATTCCAACCTTGTCTAGGATCAAGAAAGCTTAGCACCAGAGCCTGACCAAGAGAAACACGCATTTGGATTGGAAGCTCCTCCCCTCCATCTGAGAACGCACTCGGTCGACGCATGCGCCTGGCTGCATCCTCACCATGATAAATGATTTCTTCTCCGTGACTTCGATAGTCGCCACCCTTGGAATCCTCGTAAGTCAATTCTTCCAATTAGGCCCAGAGCCCCTGCTTACCTCTAATCTCTGCCAGCTCTCCGCGAGATTCGTATACCAAGTCTTGCAGCGATGCCTGTGGCATCCACTCCGCGCGGTACCAGGCCCATGGGCCAACAAGATATCAGAATTACCAGCCGCCTTGGCCCTGGTCACGGGAAACCAGCACGTGTATTACAGATCACTGCATGACAAGTACGGCCCAGTAGTGCGCGTGTCCCCTAATGAACTCAGCTTCGTCCGTCCAGAGGCTCGGGAAGAGATCTATGGTCTTCGAGTGGGTACATGACCATAACCCAGGCTGTTGAAAGGATGCTAATATTCTTGACAGAAAGGTGGCCTCAACATGGAGAAGAGTCCGATCTTCCTCGGGGCAGTTGGAGGCGTAGACGGACAGACTGGCGTGAGTCTGGCTCTGAATGCAGACCATGCTCGCCAGAGGAGGGCGCTAGGTTATTTGTTCACGAACAGCGCATTGCTACAATTTGAGAACTTGATGAAGATCCAAGTTGCAAAGTTCATTTCTGTGCTTGGGGGCAAGGCAGATTCGAAGCAACCCGTGGATCTGTCGAGCTGGTGTAGGCATTCGCTGAACTCTGGCCTCTCTTCTCATCTGTACTAACAATACATTTAGACACATACCTTGCTTTCGATGTCATGGGTGATCTTTGCTTTGCCGAGCCGTTTGGATGTCTTGAACAGGCATCAGCTACAGAATGGTCCACATCTGTTATCAACGTCTTCGTTGCAGCGGTGCGTGCAAGCTCCGTACTCAGTCTCTCCTGATTCCACAACTCCCGGCTGTCTGCGCATCCACTCCAGATTACTGATACATAGCAGACATGGACGCAAGGTGTACGCAGACTCTCCGGCGTGGGGACATGGCTTGAATCCATCATGCTCAAGCTCTTCGTCCCACCAAAGGCGGCTGACTGGGCAAAGATACACCTGAGGAACTCACGCGAGAAAACACTCCGCCGCCTCGCAGACCCCGACAGAGACCACACTGACTTCATGTACCACGTTCTTCTCAACAACGAGTCGAAGAAGTTCCTTTCTCAGACCGAAATAATTCTGAACATGGCGCTCTTCATCAGTGCCGGAACGGATACGACCGCTACCGCGCTCACCGGTTGGACGTACTTTGTGTGCACGCATCCGGAAGTGTACCGTCGTCTCATCAACGAAATCAGAGGTGCCTTGGCAACGGAAGAAGACGTAAGATGGGAAAAGGTAAAGGACCTCCGGTATCTTGAAGCAACCATTCACGAGGCCCTGCGTCTCTTCCCACCATCGCCAGCGAGTCAGCAACGCATAGTCCCTCGAGGAGGCGCTACGATCGACGGCTACCACGTACCTGCAGGCACGACGGTTGCTGTCCCACCCTGGGTGTCGACACACTCGCCTCTGAACTTCCACAACCCTTATGAATTCCGGCCGGAGCGCTGGCTCGGAGAGGAGAATGAGTTCTCGAATGACCGATTGAACGCGTCGCTGCCATTTGGAACGGGTCCAAGGGTCTGCATCGGTAGGAACCTGGCATACATGGAGATGCGGCTCATCTCTGCAAACCTTCTCTTCAACTTTGATATCGAGCTGGATAGAGGGGAGTATGAGGCGAAGAATGATGTGTGGGGACTGGACGGTAACCTGAAGACTTTCAAGATATTCCACTCGATGACGAAGCCAGAACTATGGGTGCGGCTGACAAAGGCTGAGGCATGAGGTCGTTGGACACAATATCAATTCGGTCTCTATATACTTTGATATTTTGGTATATTTGTAACAGCGTGTAAGAACCTCAAACAGGCTATCCCTTGAAATATAAGGTGCCTACGATTCCACAATGTTCTTTACCCTCCAGTTGTCGAATGACTGCGGTTTATGCAAGTGGACAGCCAGACGTTGGGGCGTACGGATTTGCATCGTCTTTCCGGTAAATTCCCCTTGACTCGTTTCAGAACCGCCCTCCCTTCTTGCCACCATTCCTGGCGCAGAGCAACCCTGCCGAACCTTTCATAGGAAGGATAAGCCGACTGTATAACTTTGAATCAATATAGTGGGGCTCGGTCGCACCCGCCTTTACCGGGTCATAAGGTGTACGTGTTATGCTCTGTCACATTGTCTAGACGCTTCAGTTACATGGTAACCTGATGCAGGTCGAGCAGCGGGAGTATGAGTGCTTGAATGATGTTAATTCTGCAACTAAGACACCCTATCCGAACCTGTTCCCCAAGCTAGCCAAGATAAAACAAGAGAAGCCAAGTGCGACAGGCGACACTTGTGGATTGAATGACGGAGGGAAATCGATTGAAAGAACTCAATTTTTTGGGCAAAGGGTTGCCGCATCTTCGAGAGCAACGTCTGATTCGTCCGACAGGAAATTTGATGTATCACAAGCATTCTTCCGTCCTTATCTTCCCACTGCTGTGTGTCCCTCGCGGGTGAAAACCGATATATGTAGGGTTGAAACCCCTGTGCAACATCGGAACGGTGAAGCCATTTTCCACAAACTCAATCAGCTCAAAACAGTTTCTCCACCTCCGCGTAGCAAACGAACGCGCCCTCCCCTTTTCTCTACGCGTTTTCGCTTCAAAGCACGCGTTTGTTTGTGCAATATTCTTTCTCTTCATCCCTCATCATGGCTCAGACTCCGGGAAGAGGCAGCAAGAAGCTCACTGTGGAGGACATGTTCCGAAGCCTGCACAGGGAGCTCGCCTCATTGCGCGAGCAGAATGAGGATACACAACGCCAGCTCAAGTATCTGCGGCGCGACCTGAGTGCGGCGCTGCTTCCCGGACGGTCCAACAATGCCCTACAAACCTCGACCTACACTCAATTCACGAATTTCGTACGTCTCCCATTGGAAATCAGGGAGATGATATGGGAGTTTGCGGTGCCGCGTCGGCTTCTCCGCTTCATAGACGCGTCCCAGCGCTCGCATCGGGTTGTTCCATCAGCTCTATCCGTCCCGAGTGTCGCACACGTCTGCAGAGAATCCCGACGCGTTTTTCTGTCGCCTAAGCGACTCGAGGCCCTCTCGGGCAAATCGCAATACTTCGGCGGCGCCAGTCAATTGTGGCGGCTGCATCATTTTTTGAGACACGAGCCGGTCTATTGGTCCTGGTTCACGCCGCACAAGGACGCTTTGCTGGTTAATCCGGACGCTTTGATGATTGGGCTCAAGGAGGACCACTTGCTCCTTGAAGTTGTGGAGCACATCATCATCGAGGACGCCGGGATCTGGGAAAATTTCTTACGAACGGATGAGAGTCGTCAAGACGAGGAAGACATGTTTGCCCGGCTCCGTATTGAATGGGGTGGCGTGCTGCCAAAACCAAAATGTCCTCCTCTGCCAGGCGGCCCTGCTTGGACCTTACGCACTGTGGACTTCGCCGTGAACAGTGTAACGAAGATCGACCGAAACTATCCTCCGAACTTTGCTCGTCGTCTGTTCGCCGGGGAGTCTGTCAGAGTTGTTGATCTCAGAGACGCAGAGGCAGTACGTGGAATTGAACAAATGATGGTCGACGAGGTATCTCAGTTCATGAGTCCAGACAGGTGTTGGCAGTGGTGCGACGGCCTCCAAAAAAGCTTGGAAATCTTCAACGCCGGCGGAGCTACGCTTTTCAAAAGGGTCAGAGAAGAAACGCTGAAATACCTGATCGGCTTGTACTACGACGGCTCGTTCGTGGACGGTCAACGATCACGTGCAACTCTGCCATCGCCTTGCAAGCTGGTATCCGATCAGCTGGACGGCGAGCTGGACGGCGAGCTGGACATGGAGCTAGACGATGAGCCACCCCTACCCGACTATGAGCTAGATATGGAAGTGGCCTGGGTGAAAGAATTCGTTGAACGGTTCACCATCCGGCCTGTCCACGTTTACGTCAAAGTCGATGGTTGGTCGTATGAAAACTGGTGATCACGAATAGTTCTTAACCACGTGATCGACATACAAGTGGGCGTGGTGGTATTCGGGTTTTTGTTGATTCATTTCTCGGATGTCTATAGGCTACGAGCCTAGTTGAGCAGTTACAAAGCAGGCCTGAGGGCTGCCTCCTCCTAAGATTGGTGGATACATTGGTTAATATAACGTGCGCGTCAATTCAATCTTGAACAATGGCACTCTAAGCCTGAGTTGATAGCATGTGACCACCGGCAAATAGATCGTGCATGCTTCTCAATGAATACTGTCTGACACACGTGCTGTCCGTGATCGACGGATTCATGGCTACAAAATGGCAAGCGCTTCACCTAGGTACGATGGAAGTCAATTATGAGGCTGTTGAGGTCGTAATTTTGATCAGCACCTATCCAAGTCTGGAACGAACGTTGAAAATATCCGGGGTTCCGTCCCCGAAGTTTCAATCCTGTCGATGACAATGGTGATAACTGACCCGACATTGGCAAGCGAGGCGCCTCTCACAATCTACCTTGCACGCAAGTACCTTGCACCAGCTCTCAGATGGGATATGACTCTAAGCAATACTTGGTTAAAAGTGCATGAAAACGACAAGAGCGCCTGACAGGCATTCCATCTTTGGAACACCGTCCCCAAGACTAGTAAGCCATGAGATGGAGCCATGTACCAGAAAGTGCTGGACGGGCAGCTCAAATCATGGCCAGATATGCGATGTCCCCTTAAATTTCGGGCTGGCAGCAAATATTAGCCGTGCTCATCGCGATATGGTTAAACGGAAGACCGAAATGGCGTCACAACACCCGAGATGTGGGTCCCAATTTGTGTAGGCCTGCCCAAACCGGAAGATTCAGCCCACCCCGGGTCGAACTTATGAGCAGAATTGATATCGGGTCCATGACCTACCTGTTTCTGAATAGTTCACGGTGTTCACACAGTCGTTACCTGTCAAATATGAGGGAACAGCCTGGCTGGGAGTGTCACTCAAGATTTGTCCAAAGACTATAAGTGATCTCAGGGAAGAATGCATGAAAAGGATACAACTCTCCATCTGAGAACAGACAAATTGGCAAATCGTATTCATGGACTTCTCTGGAGTGTGTTGCTTCGAGATGATAGGTCAAGCGCTGGAGAAAAAGACGCAGCGAGATACATCTCCCTCCCTCGTCTAATTTATTAACTACTGCGAAGCTACAGCGGTTTGAAAGTATTCAATATCCATTTGTCACGAGTTTGGCCGCTATACTATGAGGACAAAAGTGACGCCACTAATGCACAATACATCCGGGTCCTTATAACGCGACACCATTTTACGAGAGTCTTGTGATATCATGTCGGAGTCGATGGGGGAGGCGTACGGTCCGTCCTAGTCCAAGGAACCAGACGCGGTTTTGGAATTTCGATCTCGCCCAATGTGCCAGCCAAGCATGCTGCGAGGACAGTACGGGCGTCCCTTTCGTCCCACTCGACAATCTTGTCTTCTTCCCTGTCCTCCCTCTTCCATCTGACAAAGGTTTCCATCTGCGCACTCTCCTTCTCGGATAAAAGATGAAGCCTCCCCTTGTACCTGCCCCTCTTGAGCAGGAGGCCGTTCTTATTCTTCCCGAAGAACTTCTTATCGACAAACTTCCAATAGATCGAGTCAAAGCCATAGTTTCTTCTCGCGCAATAGTCCAAGAAGAACCTGCCATTGTCCCAATTCTGCTTCATCCGTTTAGAAATTGGTGTTGATTGGTGCCCGTGACTGCCTGCTTCATCAATCCCGTCTCCTGCTTTCTGCGCGGTTTTCTTCAGCTCTGCCTCCTCGATTTCCATAGCCTTCAGGAACAAGGGCAGGTGGCGCTCGTACTCCTTGGCCCAAGAACTCAAGCCCCTTTTGAAAAACTCGGGCCTATCGATGATGAGCCACCAGGGCGGATTATAATGGAAGGATGCGGGAGCAAAGTATGACATCTCCCAGTCAATGACGCCGACTACGTCGTTGTTGTCGTTGAGAAGTACGCTGGTGGGACGCATGTCATCGCACCAGAGCTTGAAGACCTCGTCCTGCTGTGTTGTTGTCGTGGCATTGTCGTCCTCCTCGCTCTGAGCCAGCCGTCCTTCCCTCGCCAGCTTCCGGAACAGCTGGCGCGCGACGTACGATTCACGACCGTCCGGGAGACTCAAGACGGCGTCGTTATGCTGGAAGGTCAAATGGGTAAGGTGCATATCTGCCATGGCTTGGTAATACTCGTGGGACGTGTTGTACGTCTTTTTATGGACCGGGAGCACACAAGGCGGTATTCCGCCCGATAAGACTAGGTCATTGGTGCTCTGTGTTACAGGGCGATGCTGAACTTCCCAGATACGAGACTCTGGCTGATGTGTGGACTCCGACGAAGCAGGCACCTTGGCGGATGACGAGGAAACTGGCGGCTCGTGTGCTTTGAGTCTGGGTATGGACGGGTAGCCTATGGCTGAACCTTCGATAGTGGAGAGCTGAAGCATGATGTTTGCCATCTGGCGATAAGCCTTGAGCAGCGTGCTGTCCAAAGGGTCCTTCTTCGGACTACTGCTAGTCCCCGCAGCGTCGAGCTGATCCCTGATGACGTGCTCCAGGAAATTGGTGTGCTCGATATACTCCATGACTATTAGAGGCCCGTAGCCGGTGGGATTGTTGGCTGAGACGCACCAGGCGTAGATCTCAGGGACGGGGATTGTGGTGTGTTCGCGGACGAGCGTCATGGCAGCAACCTCGGCACGTGTCTTCTCATCGGGGAAGGCGACGCTATGAGGAATGGGGACATGAATCATTGTGGAGAAGCCGTCTTCGAACTCCAGCCTCCAATTAACATTGTAGCTACCGCGTACAGCCTCATGTAATCTCTTGGGCAGGGCGGATCCAGGACGATGCTTGTATACAAACTCGACCAGCTTGACCTGGTTGTCCCTGTTGAATGCAAATGAGAGCCACTCATCGGCCAGCTCTGCGCTTCGGTTGGTGAACAGACTGTCGATGAACAGTCCCCGATCCTTGTGTCTCATCTCACTCTTGAAGTCGGGTATCAGCATTGTGGCGACTCGAAGCAAGTCTGTAATTGAGCTCTGGATGGTTGGGCTGAGATGAAAACAGGGACAGGGAAGAAAACAGAGTCAGGGTGCGTGCGAAATGAATCTTGAGATGGCATTTGATCGTTTGGAGGTGCTTTCAATTGCATGTGCTGTTGATATGTTGTTGCCTCGAGAGCTTCAGGCAAGCCAATTTCAAGCGTCGATGCTCGTGTCTCGTCGCGCATTATATGGACAGTCTAACTTGGGAGAAGCAAGTGCCCAGGTGTGAATGGATGCCTGTGCCGCAGCGCCTGTTTCACGTTTCATGCTGTTTGTTATGTAAGCTGGAGGAAGCTAAGCCCAATCGGCTGAACCACTACCACTATACTTTTTATAGTTCAGTTGCCAACACCAACACGAACAGAGAGCCGTAAAGGAAACAACCAACAGACATTACTGTGCCGCCTCGCATCCAGGCGGCCTGAATTGGAACAGGCTTCCGTTTCGACTGGACCGCCGCGACCTCTTCCCAGACGTCTTAGATTTGGTCTTGATTCCGACGCCAACTCATCCATCGCAATCAATAATGACGACTGAAATCATGTCACATCTAATGCCGTTGGTTTCCAGCTCAGAATTACTAGCGCTTGAGTACGGCCGCCAACAGTTCGGATGGGAATGTCCCTCATAATCATGCCTACCAAATGAGATCGAGGCTCAAGCAAGGCAATTCCGTGTGGAAAGACCCCGTATTTTGCCGTATAAGTTGGCATGGAATCTTTGAGATGCCCATGTATAATGTTCGTATGAGCCCAAAGGTACCTCTGAACTTCTCTAGGGGTTGAAGACGGATCAATCTCCTCATTTACCAGTTTATTGCCCATCCCTCCCATCTCATGAGTGTCCTCTTTCCCTCTTTGTTTATTATCATACTGCTTCTCTTCCTGTCTCTATCTCGCATAGTCTGGTGACATTCGACTCTTTACATGAATGCAAAATGTACTGTGCCGCAGACCAGGAACGGCCTAAGAAAATGGCGACCGGGTCGGGAGTACTGCCCTTCTGCAGCCGTAGTGTGTTTTCATATCCGTGCAATGGGCAACAACATCGTTTGAAAGGCTGGGGAAAGTGGCAAGCTTTTCCCTTGATGTCGGCAATTTTGAAACATTGTCTAGGAAGAGGCCATCCTAGCAGTTCCTGATGAGTTTCATACCAAGGCAATATCGCTGTTGTCAAGCTAGAGTGGAGTTGCCTACACCACTTCAACCAACAGAACCAATTGAGCCAGCGCCGAACCAGTCTCCGGGCAACAGGAGTAAAGCAAGTATAAAGCAGCCGTTCATTTTCGTTCATGTGGTCTATGTCAGCATAGCTTTTCACAACAATCATCTGCAAGCTTCTTCTGGCAAGAACTTGAACCTTTGATATTTTTTAAATATTCGGAAACCCTGTACTCTATCCATTATCAACCTGTGTTAGCTTCTGCTGGACAGAAGTCTTTATATTATTAACACATTCGATAATACTATTCTTCATCCACTTTCAGTCCCTTGATTCCGAGGATCCCGGCATACTTCAATTCTATTCCCCAGGAGACTTGTTCTACCTAGCCATTTTTATTAGCAAAATCAGGCAATGTCCGACTCAAGACACCGCAGCAGTCAACGTCACTACAGTAGTGCGCAGAGGACCTCTCATTCTGGCGCTACTTATGCTGGCTCTGACAACAGTCACCATGGATCCTCATCCGGTGCTTCGTCCCGAGCGCGACTGTACGCTTTGTACGGCGGAAGCACTCCGTCCGCAACGGGCTCGCGGGGATCCGATCCGGGGCCATCCGGGACCTACGACCGCAACGAGCCTCAGGGCTATTCGGCATCCCATTTTGGTTCTCAGCACGCGAGCATGGGCACGATCAACACTAATGCCTCAAATGTAGCCGTACCAGCGGGAGGGCGAGGATACGGTGGCGGCCCTTCACAGACCGGAGATCTATACTTCCGCCCCGGAAGTAGTACTTTTGGCTCATCTGATCCGGGATCTCGCCACGCCTCAAACCCATCACGGCCGCCTTCTAGCCGCGTTTCTAATCCATCACGACGCCCGTCAGGTCATGTATCCGACACACCACGACCAGGATCCACTCACGTCTCTTATTCGGATCCCAGAGAGCTGAACAATATCAACAGCCAGCCAGTGGGCAGCAGTAACTTTTTCTTGTCTGGCCAGGCCGGGGAACCGTCGAGAAATCACCAATTTCCGGTAGGCTCGAAGTCGTGGGATGCTTTGCGGAAACGTCAGGCAGCCGAGGCGTCAGCTGCAGGTGCAGGTGGGAAAAGTTCAATCAAGAAGATTATACAGAAGTCGAAGGAAGAGATTGGTAAAAGATTTCGGAAAAAGAAATAGAGGATATGAGTTGATGACGTGCGGTGGAATCGTTTGAGAAGTTAAGTCACCCTTTACAACAGGGCACACTGTATTCCTGCGTTGAGAAATGTTCGACTAAAAATTTGGAGCAAGCTCGATGAAGAATAGTCTATACTGTTTGCTCTACATTTAGGCTTTCGGAAGTAAGGTATGAAAGTGCTTCGTGCTAGATTATGCGACCAGGTCGACCTTAAATTGCAGAGACTGTTTGAACAATGAGAAAATTGAAAATGGAGCGCAAATCGTCATGAGTCTATGTATGAGCCAGTCCTCAGCAAATGCTGCGTTCCAGCGGCTCAGTGGACAACGATTCTGCTATCCATAATCATTGCCAGTATGACATTCTAGATTGAGAACAAACCTGCATCTAAAGTGTAGAAATATCGCATTTTGTTACTAAAGTGGAAGGCTTTCCTGGTCTTCTAAGTATAAATCGAAATAGAAGTCATCTGTCGAAGCTGTGCAAGGCAGTGGCGACGCGTCGATGACCGGGGTCTTCGGACGCGGTGAGTCTGGCTCGTCAACATATTAGCCCACGTGCGCCTGTAGATTGGATGCTGGTTCCTGTGGTGGAGATCGCCGTTGCCCGCACCAGGTTCGCCCCTGGTGCTACCCGGCCGGCGATGTAACGGTGCAACGGTGTGGCTGCGAGGAGACCGGAAATCTATGACCCCACAGATAAGACGGCAGGCGGCAGGGGTTGCCGGCTGCGCTGAACTCAGCTCCAGCTCCCCAGGTCGTAATCACTTCCGCGTTGGTTGTGAAAATATTCGCTCACTCGGTTCCTGCGTCTCTTGGCTTCTTGGCTTGTTCACGGCGCAGTGTCACTCACTCACTCATTCGTTCCTCTTGGGGTCGCGAGCATTGTGTTGTCAGAGAAACGTGTGACAGACAGCCCCAGTTGCCAAGATGAGACACCAGACCGGCATCCTTGCGGCCATCACCGGCTTCGTCGCCGGCTGCCAAGCGTGCGGCAGCTGCTTCGGTCCCATCAACAAGGTTGAGCATGTCCGTCATGTGAAACGCATGCAGCCTGATGCCCACAATGCGACATACGGACCGACCCGCGGGTCGCTTGAATGGGGCCAACTCAATTTCTTGCATACCGTAAGTTTTTGGCTGTCTGCTGAGGGCCTTGATGGGCAGCTAAGGTGACGGTGCTGACAAGAGACCCAGACGGACACTCACGGATGGTTGGAGGGCCACCTCACGGAGACCAACTATGGTGCGGACTGGGGAGATATGGTGAGCTTTACTCGCCGGATGCGAGAAAAAGCCAAGGAACTTGGCGTCGACCTTATCCTTGTGGACACTGGTATGTCTGGGAAAGTGAGACTATACAGGTGGGCATCGCTAATACTGGAGTAGGCGATCTTCACGACGGTGCCGGCTTGAGCGATGCCACTGCTGTAGATGGCGAATTGTCCAATGTTGTCTTCGAGAAGCTCGACTACGACCTCTTGACGATCGGAAATCATGAGCTGTACTACGCAGACATCGCCTACCAAGACTACAATGAGTTTTCAAAGGCTTGGGGCGATAAATACCTTACCTCGAATGTCCAGATTCTGAACACTACCACCAATGACTACCAATATCTGGGCAACCAGTACCGGTATTTCACTACCGAGAATGGCCTCAGAATCTTGGCGTTTGGCATCCTCTTCGACTTCACGGGCAACACCAACGTGACCAAAGTGATCCCCGCCTCCACCATGGTAAACGAGACCTGGTTCACAGACCTGGTGGCAACCCCTCCAGGGCCAGTCGACCTGTTCTTGCTCATCGGTCACAACACCGTGGCCAAACAGACCTCGACCGGCACATTCGGCTACGTCAGCGACGCCATCCGCAAGTCGTACCCCTCGACTCCTATCCAGATCTTCGGCGGCCACAGCCACATCCGAGACTTCCAGGTATACGATGAAGCCACCACAGCTCTCGAGTCCGGGCGATACTGCGAGACTCTCGGCTGGCTGTCCATGAGCGGGTTCAGCGCCAACAACAGTGGTTTCACCGGCACCTCCGCGCCGGTGGGCGTGCCGAACCCTTCGAAGAAGGCGACGAATACCTCCACTGCCCCCTGGACCTACTCACGCCGCTACCTCGACTGGAACCGTCTGACGTTCGAGTATCACGCCTCCGGGTCGCAGACCAACTACACGACGAACAGCGCCGCCTTTGACACACCGCTTGGCATAAATACAACGGAGCTCATCACAGAATATCGCGACCAGCTCAATCTCAGCACATATCTCGGCTGCTCCCCTCAGCTGTGGTGCCAGTCGTGCGCCGAGTTCAACAGCTCGGGGAGTATCTACAGCCTGCTCACTGAGGCTATGAGCGCGGTGGTGGTGAACGAGAACCGGACGGATAAGGCACGAGTTAGCATCATCAACACGGGCTCGGTCCGCTTCGACCTGCACAAGGGGCCGTTCCTATACGATGATGCTTTCATTGTGTCTCCGTTTGACGACATCTTTGTCTATATCCCTGATGTGCCCTACTCCGTGGCCAGTGGCGCATTGGACTAGTAAGTGCCTCCTGCTCCGATCTCGACATGGCACCCGTCATCCCCTTGTGGCAGCATACATATATATATATATATATATATATATATATATAGAACCAATGGCTAACCCGTCCACAGCATCAACAAAAACGGCGACGTCTGGAAGCGCTCCTCCACACCCACCACCCCACTCGTAACCAAAGACACCTGCGTGGACCCCTTCCTCTCACCGCTAGCAAACATCGAGACCCGCGACTACGCACACAAGCACGCAGGCCACACGCGGCGGCAGACCACCGCCGTCACGACCCAGGGCTACACCACGACCGACGCCTTCGGCACCGACGGCGACGACACGGCGCACTCGGCCATCGCCAAGTACGACTACCCGCACTTCTTCCAGGCGCTGGGCGGGTTCCCCGAGGACGGCAGCGTCCCGGACACGGTGGACCTTATTTTCATCGATTACATCCAGCCTGATATCCTGGACTACCTCGGCGATGCTTACTCTGCGGATGATGTGTCGTATTATATTGATGAGACCTTCTCCACGCGGACTTATCTCCCGCTTTATGTCCAGTCATCTGAGGCGTTCCAGCAGAATGCGGACAACTGTACTATCTACTGACGCGGATGGCTGAGATGGTGATGGGTATTGACACTGAGTGTGTGAGACGGACGACCTGGTTTAAATTCTGATAAACGTACATATTATTAGATTCATTGTATCTCCCGATTATATCAGTGTCAGAGTCATTGCAGCATCGCGTGAATCACGGAAGGGGCACACAGCGTGCCGAGGTACTAACAGGCTAACTTATTAGCTCTGAGCTGCGTAGGTACTGATGCTGGATGGTCTCAAAATAAGAAATCAGAGACTCGCACCTGCAAAAACGGAGGGTATACCGGTATATAACTTGCCTGCTCATACTCATTTGAACAACACCACACACACATACACACACGTGGATATTAGGTCTGGGTATGTGGGTATGTTACCTTGTAGGTTTGGATCTAGGTGGATTAGGTCTGGGTATGTTACGTCTGGGTGTGTTACGTCTGGGTGTGTTAGGTCTGGGTGTGTTACGTCTGGGTGTGTTAGGTCTGGGTGTTTTAGGTATATCTGTATTCGAGTATCATCAGGCCGACAACGCAGCATCCAGTCTTTTCGTCTAACCCCGACTTCCCTGTCCCTGAGCTTTGTTTATGACGGCCTGTAAATTTTCACGCCACGTCGTCTCCATGGCGACTCGCTCTTCCCAATCCTTCCTAATCCTCTCACGGTTGCCCTTGTACCATTCCACCTCCTCATGTAGATTGCAGACGTGCTTCTCGTACTCTTGGATATAATCTCTCATCCGTGAGATCGTTCCCTCCAGCTGTGTGTTTTTCCCACTCAGCTCTCTATTCGCTGCTTCCAGTTTGGTGATCTTGGCCCCGTCAGTCTTGCTGGACTCCTGCTTCTGGAGATGGAGATCCCTGACTGTGGCTTCCAGGTCCATGCACTTCGTCATCTGGTCATCTAACAGCTTCTGCAGCTTAGCCTCCTGGAGCTGACTAGTGATGAGGGACTGATTTGCATCTTCCTTCTCTTGAGAGACCTCGTCGCGTAGCTTTGTGATGCTTTTATTGAGACTGTCTTGCTCCGATATTAGGGCCTTGATCTGTTGATCACGAGCCCCTAGTTGTTGTCTTAGTGTTGATAGTTCCCTCTCGTCTGCCAGCTTGCTTTGACTCGTTGTCCTAGACAGCTCCCGAGACTGTCTCAGCTGCTTAGCAAGAGCCTGGTTCTCGGTTGCCTGCTCTTCAAACTTGCTGTCGAAGTAGGTACAAGTTGCAGAGGCACTGTCTTTGCTTCGGCTACCTGTGGACGATGATGTCCGAGACGGAATCTTTGCCGTTGCTTGCTTCTTCTGCTGGGTTCCGGAAGGATTCGGTGTGGTACTGGTCGTCTTACGCTTGCGAATCACAGCCAGAGGCTCGTCATCGGAATCAGGCTCTTCATCGTCGTCACTACTAATAGCGATGACCTCCAATCTTGCTAGAGTATGGAGAGATTCCGTTTGTCCAAGATTCTTGGCAGACACTGCTCTAGAAGCAGGTGATGGCCCCTTGCCGGCAGTGCTTGGTACAGCTATGTTCTTGCCCTGGATAGATCTATCAGCTGGCGTCTTGCTTCTAGAATCAGTAGACATGATGAGAGTATGAATGTGTCTTGATTGAGTAGGGAGTGGGAAGAAACCTGGAGCGTGAACGGTGAAGAGACGGAGGCTGAAAAAGCCGTCACTGGGCGGAAGCTGCTACTCAGATGCAGCGCGATGTTCATCAAAGGAATACTCGACCGATGGCTGTGTCAGAGTATGCATGCCCTTTCCAGGAGCAACACTCAGGCTTTGACAGGCGGTGTCACTCAGAAGGGATCCACCAGGCCAGCCACAGGGAAGCAAGGGTGATTTTGCAGTTGAGCAGGCAACGAACAGACGCGTTCAAGATAAATGGTCATAACTTACCTGTGTGTGTCTCGATTCAGGGATTGCAGCTGTACTGCTGGAAGAAGACTTGTTTGCTCTCTGGTTCTGCTCGGGTACACCACGAGCTGGAGCTGGGGCGTGGACCTTGCCAGCAGCATGATTTGCAGTCATAGAAGGCTTGTTCTCGGGGGCCATCGTCGGAGGCGCGTCGGTGGAAGTTGCAACGACGATACAGTCAAGAATGGGCTCGTCGTCCATAGTACTCATGGGTATGGAATGCTGGCCGAGCCGACGATGTTTGTTGTTTCGACAAGGAATGTGGTTGTGAGTTCGGGATGCGGAGCCTGAAGTGTTGGCTGGGTGGAGTGGTCCCCTGTGGCTTCCTTGTTGCTGTGAACTGCTTTAGTTCAGGAAGCTGCCTTCCTCGCCGACTAAGCAGAGGGAAGGTGCTAGGACCGAGCCTGCCTGCGCCCTTATTTTGAGGAAAGAGGAAAGGGCAAGTCCTGCTCGGGCCAAGATGTCCGTAGCCCTGGAAGCCAGCCAGCCAGGTTTTCCCACTGCCAATTGACTGCCCATTCCTTTCTGTACTTTGCGGGCAAGATTGCCTTGGCTGTATCAGAGTCATACTCGTCTTCGGGTCACGACTGTTCGTCCCATCCGAGGTGGACACCCTGTCGATCACTCCCTGAGGGTCGAGTACCAGGTCATCCAAGTCATCGTTGAGGTCTAACAAAGACAAATCAAAGCAGCGGACGATGTCGTCAATTGTCTCTAGGATGAAAGATCAAAGGTGTTCACTTTACAATCAGAGTCTGGCAGGAATGAAAGGATTTGGTGATTGAGTATTTCAGACAGCAGGGGCTTCCATATGGAGGTCAGGGAGAGCTGCTGAGGTAGCAGCACCTTCCTCCTGTTGGTCTTCGCAGCTTCCACTGGAGGCGCACCAGGCAAGTAAAGGAATGTGGGCTTGATTTGACAGCAAAGTCTTCTGCGGGCCATCAGATAGAATCAGAGCTCCTTTGCACTCACAGATTGTTCGCACACGACGTTCAACAAAACAGTGACCCATCGTGAGCCCTGAGTAGAACAACTCGATGATTGCTAAGGCTATGAGCGACAAGTTATTTTCCAGTACGGCAGCGCACGCAGTAGTTGGGATGAAACCCTCACAGTCAAATATTGGTCATGCAGCTATTTGTATGGATTAGATAGGTTAAAAGCCACCAACTCCGTTCTGTAGAGAATTCCTCTTTCCCTGAAAAGACATGGCTCCTGTCTGGAGCCGATTACACTATTTCGTATCCTGAGATGGATGCTTGGATTATTTGCTGCCGTCTCCAATTCAACCCTTTTCAATCCTTAGTCGAAAGACTCCAGAAACGATGCTCTCAGAAGATCCCCACTACTCAGTACAGGGGTTGCCCTCAAGTGCCAGCGTAAACTGCACCACACCTCCTCCTCGCACTCCCCTCATTCCACAGACTGATCAAACTCAAACAGTAGGGGTGGGCGTTGCAGGAGTCCTAGTCACAGTAGGTGCCGGCACAGAAGCCAGGCAGGTCGGGCAAAGGTTGCAGCCCGGATTGTAGAGCGCCTCAGCAACCGCCGTACACGCGCCCGGCTCCGGGGTGACGGTGCCGAACACAACCGGCTGCCGGGCCTCGGGGTGCGTGGGCTCGCCGGCGGCGCACGTCCTGGTGGGCTTGATGCAGACCACGCGGCGGCAGTATAGGCGCTGAACGATGTGGGTGGTTGTGGCTGTCGGGACGGCGCAGGTCGTGTTTTGTGTTGTGTTGTGGGCGGAGACACTGTGTTGTGGTTTGGTCAGCATGGATGGATCTGTTGTTTCCCGGCTGAGCTGTGGATTGAGGGAAGACTCCAAAGGTGTGAGAGGGGACGGGGTGGACTGGCGGAGGTACTCACGTCTGGGAGGCGGCCAGGGCAGCTGCAACGGTGGAGAAAAGCTTCATTTTGGAGTTGTGACTTGGGGGTGGTTCGTTGATGGTTCCCAGTCGGTTGTCTGTCTGAGATTGGCTTTTCGAGAAGAAATTACGGTTATTTTGGTGTAGTGATGGTACTCGATAGTTTGTTGGTGATATCGAAAGTGGAAAGAGAATCTACAGGTTTGCTGGACATGAGTATATGTTCAGGCACTCTATTGTTTTCAATTTCAGAAATGTACAAATTATACAACAACCCATTTTGCAACGGACCTTCCCTTAGCACCGCACGCCGCGACTTTTAGCAGGAACTACGCAAAACGCCGGTCAAAGCCTTGGTCATGTGGCTTCGGTTTAACAGCGGTTTGCGTGCCATACTGGTTCTCTAGTCAAGTCGTTACCTCCCTCGGGTGGGTTCGTTACGTGCAATCAACGAATTCGTTGTTGCAACTTGAGACATCCGGGAATGACACTCATGGGCGACACACAGCTAACTTCAGTCCATATGCTGTCTGCTCGCATATCAATACCGGACAGAAAATACCAAAATTCAACGAATTACATAGACAGGTAATTATTGAAGCTCTTCCGGTTGCTCTCTCACCGCTTAAACTAGTTAGATCAGTAAGTTAGTTTGCTTCCTGCTTACTGGAAGAAAGTAAGCACTGAATGCCGGGAATAGAATTTGACAACACCCCGCTCCTCGCAGCAAATCTCGATACTTTGTAAATTGTAGATATATCTAGACAAAATGGCAGGCCCGGCATTCTCATCCCCGGAGTGGTACCGCAACCTCAAAGACACGGACGTAAGCACCGACATTGGCCGGCTGACAATCTACCACCTGGGCTTCAAACAAGCCGCGGGCGGCACCCTGATCTTCCCACCGCTCGACTTCTCAGCCGCCCCAAGGGCCGTCCTCGACGTCGGCACCGCAGACGGCCTCTGGATGCGCGACGTGCAGTCCTCCCTGCCCGCCGAGCCGGCCCACGGGGCAGGAGCACACACCTTCACAGGCACGGATCTGAACGCCTCCTTCTTCCCCAGCACGGTCCCGCCGAACACGACGTTCATCAAGCAGGACATCAACACGGCGCTCCCGCCATCCTGGCGCGCATCCTTCGACCTCGTGCACCTGCGCATGGTCCTCATTGCCGCGGGGTCCAGCGAGAAGCAGCGCGCCGTGGTGGACGAGCACATCGGCCTCGTAAAGCCGGGTGGCTGGATCCAGATCGGGGACTGCGACCGTGTCTGCCCCACGCCAGTGGAGGAGAACCCGCGCTACCACGACATGTTTGCGTGCATCCGGGCCGTGTGCGAGGCGTCTGGGGCGGCGGCCCTTGAGGCGCCCAAGATGAGGACTTGGTTGGAGGAGGCTGGACTTGAGGACGTGCAGGAGCGGAGGGTTATGCGGGCGGTTGGGAGGAGGAATGTGGAGGATGAGGATCTGGGTAGGAAGGGCGTTGGGGCGGACTTGATGATTGCGCGGGCTTTTGCCGGAGCGGCGAGAGGTGAGTGATCGTCTCTCCTATCACATTGTTGATGTGTGCAATATGTGACGACATGCTGATTGTTGTAGCTTTGGATAAATCTCTAAAGCCCCTAGCGGACGAGCAGTTGGATACTCTAGAGGTAGACTTGGAGAAAGAGCTGAACGAAGTAGGGGCATTTTTCCCGATGCGCTTTGTCTGGGGCAGAAAACCGCTTTAGTCATTAGATACGTATGCAGACTTACATGGCGAATTTTGTATACGTTATGGTGATGATCAAGGCAGCGTGAGAGTTTCATCTTCTTCTCCTTACTCTACCTTTACCTGTCTTGATACATCACTTACTTTGCCTACAACTCGAAGACATTGGTGGTAAGTTTATTAACGTAAAATTATCTATGAAATTCGGCACTGCCATCTGAGCCTTTCAACAAGCAACGCAGCAGAAGCGTACGGCTAGATTTCACCTGTGGTCTTCATTCCAACTGTACTCGTTGCGATCCCGTCTCAATTGCAGGCAGTTGATAGCACCTTCCTCCATCGACTACCTGGCTACTCAGGCATAACGTCGTCATTGGAAGAGCATCCCAGGGATTTGTGATTCGCACCAGGCAATCGTGATTCAATCCCATGCGTGGACGGCCTTGAAAAAATTTCATCACCTCGGGATGCTTTCTCTGGCTCCAAGATAGATTGGCGAGGCCATCTTGTCCGAGACAGGTTCTTGTCAAGACCCCACGAGTAAGGCGAGCTGGTACCATTGGTTACAGACTGCCAACGCAGACCAGCACCAGGCGTTTTGATTGAAGTTGAACACATACAAGACCAAGGCTTGCCCAGATTGAGGTACGACGGCTTTGGTGGTGAATTGACTCTGGGCCAGTCATTCCCCAAGCAAAGATGCTCCTGCCCGGCCGGGCCATAACTACCCAGGTCTACCAGGAACTACGCAGCAAAGAGTTTTACAGCCCACAATTCAGCCTCACAACAACAAAAAACACGTCAGAGCATCCCCCAAATTGTGAGGCCATCGAAATCCAATCAATCCCCCATAAATGAAATCTCATATGGTGTGATTCGCGGTGTGAAGTCATCAGTTCCGCGCGGTCAGAGATGTCATGCAGAAACACGGTGAGCAGGCGGCAGGCAGGGCAGGCATGGTCGGGGAAGCAGCAGCGTCGCATAATAACAGAGGGCCGGGCCCCCCCACGCGCGGGCGAGGGTTGGTTGATGCAAGCTAGTCTCGACGGGCCGTCGCAAGTTTGGTGGATGGTGGTGGTTGCATTGCATTGCATTGCGCTGCACGCCTGGGCATCCACCATCTGCGACACCGCAACGTGGGCAGCCAGCCATCCACATGTCAAGCAACGGGGAAATGTGAAGAACTTTTCGATGCATCTTTCTACAGTATCATCTATTCTCTATCGACGATTGAATGTATGTAGTTGTAAAACAAGAACGCCCGAAAACATTCCCAACAACAAAAGACAAAAGCTCTATCGCATCTATCATCTCAAGATAACCCTTATCTGTGCAGCTATGACGTAAACCCCCCAAACACCATGCATCCTCTCGTGCGTCTATCCCGCCCATCTCGTCTAGAGACCAAGCCGACTGACTCCCTCTTTTTTTGTATATGGATTACAACATTGTAGATCGTCCCCAACCTCTAGTGTAAAAGTGGCTAGATCGAATAGGTCGCTTCCCTCCTCCTGAGAACGCGGAGGACCCGAGCTGGCCCCTCCGGTCGGCTCACTGTCCCCGCGGGAAGCTGGGGGAACAGGGCAGGGACCTCAGGGGTCTGGTGGGTACAGCACGTACATGTGTCCCACCAAAACCCCCCGTAATGTGATCACTCATTCCCCGGACCCGAAAGAACCCCAGCACGCCCAGCGGGGATTTACCCCCTAACCTTCGCTTTCGAGACAAGGTGCCCAGCTGCCAGGTGTCTAGAACAGCCCGAGTGGCGACAAGTCAGCCCACGAAGCGGGCGAGCCGACTGGATCGAAAGGGATACTGAGGTCCATCGACAGCTTGACCGCTAATCATTGATCCGATCCGGGCCTGATCGTCACCGGATCATCTCCAGAATCGATCGGTAGTTTGCGCTTAGTCGACGTACTTGGCCAGGGTGGCCATGGCGCCCTCCTCGTGCAGGCTCTTGAGCGCGCGGCCCAGCTCCTCGACGAACAGCTTGTCGCCGCGGAGATCGTCACCGAAGAGGTGCTTGATTCCCAGCAGCGGGGCGGGGTCGACGCCACCCTCGCGGGCAAGGGCCTTGAGCTCGTCGGCCATGGGGTCGTCAATGGTATAGGGCTTGCCCTGCTCGTTGACGCCGCTGAGGTAGCGGAACCACGAGGCGACGGCAAGGGTGAGGCGGCGGAAGTTGTGCTCGCGCGAGTCCCAGATCTGCTCGGCGATGGAGGGCATGATGAACTGGGGCAGCTTGCCGGACCCGTTGAGGGTGAGGCGAGTGATCTGGTCCATGATGGTCGGGTTGGAGAAACGGTGCATCAGCTGCTTGATGTAGTCGTCGATGTTGACGCCCTCGATCTCGGGCAGCAGGGGCCGCACCTCCTCGTGCATCATGTTGTAGAGGAACTTATTGAAGAGAGGGTGCTCGATCACGTTGTGCACGTACTCGAACCCGGAGAGGAAGGCGATATAGGACATGGCCGTGTGGCTGGCGTTGAGCAGGCGGAGCTTGTGGCACTCGAACCGCTCGACCTCGTGCACGCTCTTGACCACCTGCACGCCGACGGTGTCGAAGGCGGGGCGGCCATTGGCGAAGTGGTCCTCGACGACCCACTGCATGAAGGGCTCGGTCACGACGGGCCAGTCGTCCTGGATGCCGAAGCGCGACGCGAGGTCGACCTTGTCGGCCTCGGCCGTGCGAGGGGTGATGCGGTCCACCATGCTGTTGGGGAAGGCGCCGTGCTCGGCGATCCAGTCGGCGACGGCCGGGTCGCGCAGGCGGGCGAACGAAATCAGCATGTTGCGTGTGATGGTGCCGTTCTTCTGCATGTTGTCGCACGACAGCACGGTGAAGGGCTTGAGGCCGGCCTCCTTGCGGCGGGCGAGGGCGGCGAACAGGTAGCCGTAGGTGGTCTTGGGGGCGGAGAGGTCGCTCTTCAGGTCCTCGACGATATCGGGCTCGTGGGCCTGCAGCTCGTGGGTGTTCTCGTTGTAGTAGTAGCCGCTCTCGGTGATGGTCATGGACACGATGCGCGTGTCAGGGTGGGCCATCTTGGAGATGACGGCGTCGACGCTGTCGGGGGCGTAAAGGAACGAGTTGATGCTACCAATGACGCGCGCCCTGCTGCCGCTCGCGGAGCGCTCAATTGTTGTGTAGAGGCCGTCCTGGGGCACCAGGGCGTCGCGCATACCCGCGTCGAAGGGCTTGAGGCCGACACCGCAGATGGCCCACTCGCGGGCGTCGCCAGCGTTGGCGCCCAGCAGGTTGTCGATGTAAACAGCAAGATGGGCGCGGTGGAAGCCACCGACGCCAATGTGCACGATGCCCTCCTTCAGGCCCTCGCGGCTGTAGGTGGGGATGACAGAGGCCTGGTGGCCCTCATCGCCGCCGTAGGATGAGATCTGGGCAAGGTTCCTGTTGCTCAGCCTGAGCGGCTCGGGGACGGGTTTGGAAGCCATGGTGGCGGTGGCAGCAGAGGCTTGTGATGATGAGTTTGTGGAGAAGAGCTTGTTGGAGGATAATCGGCTGGACAGCAGGCTCTGGGATTTCCGCGAGGCATTGGGCCTGTAAATACTCTGGAGGGCCGGAGCTGAGCAATGCACACCGCTGGAGCCCAGGGCGACAGTTCTGCTGGTGGTGCTTGGCTGGATCAAGTTTTTATTATGGGCCCGGAGGCCAGCTCTGGCTAGGCGGTTCATTGACATGTTGTCTGTTTATCACCGGGCTTTTTGATGTCACGCGGTTGATCAGAAGATAAAAAAGGGAGGCGAGGGTGAGAACGAGATCGAGCCGGTGGGGATTGCTCGTCACGGGTTGAGGCGTTGAAGAAAGTCAAAATTGATGCTTTGTTTTGCTTTGCGCTGATGCTTTCACGATAATGGGCGGATGGATTGACTTGATGGATGAGAGGGAAAAAAAGAGAAACACCAGCAACGTCAGTCAGGTCGGGATCCGGGAACAGGTATACGGTAGATAGCTGAGGCACGGGTAGATATGCAGAGAAAGCTAGAGCTCGAGCTTCTTTCTTAAAAACGTTTTCGCGTGGCGTCGGTGCTAGGTCATGATTAATTAATGATCGACGTGGGGGCTGCTTTTAACGGAGCATAGTGGCCCTGACAGGCGAGCCAAGGGGGTAGGGCCAGCGTACCAACAGGGGGACTGAAGGGGTCCCTGCAGGGTGGCCGAAGTCCGGCTGCCCGGATGCCACCCGCCTATGGTAGCAGTGGGTGGTCGTAGTATGTGGTGTACCTTGGTGGTGTAGCACCATAGCTGAGAGAGAGCTGAGAGAGAGTGTGTGTGTGGTGGTGGTGTGGGACAAAGAGGTACGTACCGTTTCTACCGTACCTACTAATAAAAGGGGCTGCCGGCTGGGCAGGCTTGGGCGGGAACGGGAAGGAAAGAACGAGGGAACAAGCAGACAAGCAGAAGGGGGGGAAGGAGACGAGGAGGACAAGGGACAGGGGACAGGGGACGGGGGGGCTCGAGCCTCAGACCTCGCAGACCTCAGAACCTGGATCCGTCCAGACTTTCATCAGACCTTCAAGGTTCCCTCTCAAACAACAGCCAGCTCTTGCCCTCAAGGTTCTGGCTCCCTCTGCCTCTGCCGTCCTTGTTCTCTGGTCCATCTTGCCATCTGGCCTTCTTTGCCCAGAAATCTCTCTGCAAGAGCCTGATGCACCGAGTCACGTCACGTCATCTTTCCGACGCTTCTGGATCGTTTTCCCCGGTTTTCAAGCTTACTCTGTTACAGCCAGTCAGTCAGTTTTTCCTCTGCCCTCGTAACGAGTACACAGGCAGGCTGGCAGGCAAAAAAAGGTTCACGGTCCCCCTCCCCCCCAGAAAACATTGAATCAAAGGGGTCGGGCCTCAACACCCGGGGCATCACCCTCACATACCGACGGACACGCCCTCTCTTGGCGCGCACGGCAATTTAAACCCCTATTCCCCGTCGCGGCTTCTATTTTATTATTCTTCGTATTGACCTTGCGACTGCGCCCAAGTCACCCAACCTGTTCTCTCTCAACACGTGGTCCTGTTCACCTGTCAGGCCTGTTCAAGCACACCACCATTCTCGCACACACCGGTTGGCTAGTTGGTTGTTGGGTTTGTTCTCTCGCTGGCCAGATTCCGACCGACAGGACCAAGCCTCTTCCTCCCCTTTCCCCGGATTGGAAAACACACACCCACAGCACAGCACTGCTAAGCGCGACCGACCAGAGCCACTTTGAGAGTGACGTGAGCAGCGTCATCCCTACGTGGGCACCAAAACCCGCTCTGGTACCCACACGGACCCCTAAAAACCGACAGCGGCCGACCGGGGCCCGCCCAGAAAAAAAAAAGAGGTGCTTCCAGAAACATCGTGGAACTTGCGGGAGCTCCAGAGCTTGCTGCATGACACCCTCGGCTATCCCAAGCGAAACTTGACTGCCGCTGCCAAGAAACACCCACCATTATTAGACCGTACTATGAGGCTTTTAGCATCTGGCATATGCCAACGACGACTAGCCTCCATCTTCAACTGCACCACAGCAAAATAGCTTCCGCGTCGCATTCAATTGAGGAACTGCACTGCAAGTGCACGCAGGACCCATGCACGGAGCTTCCGTCTCTCTCTCTGATTGATGGTGCACTAGCAAGCTCGTGTCGCGCCACGCTAAAATCTGTCCATGGGAAATGTTGTGCAATGCACAGCCTCAACCCTATCGTGACAACGGGTGGCGAGCCCATGATTTAACCAGACTTGGGCCCAGGATCACGAACCCATCTGTATCCGACTATTGACTTCCCATTTTGTGCGAAAATTGTCACCCAAACATCAGACTATCGTAGATGCAAGCCATACTGCCAAGTGGCCTCCCAACAGGGTACTGCGAACGCTTCATGCTAGTCTCTCGTCTGTCAAATCGATGCGGCTACCTTCCTGGATTGTTGGAACCCGAACTTGTGTGAGTGGACTTGTTTAGATATCTGCAACTCGACTTGCATGTTGCTTTGTGAAACCTGTGAAGTCGCTAGGAAGGCAGGTGGGTCCACTTGTTGTCAGAGTCTCCGGCATTGAACGTTGTGTTTTCAGCTGTTGATTCTCAATTCCGGCGTCGAGAACACATGTCACAAGATGTTCAAGTGGAGCAAGAGCTTCTTTGGAACCAGAATTTTGTGGTTCGAATGATTCAAGGAGAAAAGAATATGTACAGAGAATTTTGGTGTCGCCACCCGTTGCATTGGAGAATACTAAAGAGAAGGAAAACAAATAAAAAAAAAAGATATATCGCCGTGTCACCACCGAATACCACCAGTCCCCATTCCCAGAACAAGGAACAGAAAAAAAAAAGAATACATCGCGGTGTCACCACCGAGTCCAACCCCTCCCTACTACCTGACCCAGAAAAAAAAAAAGAAAGAATATAAATAACAGAGTATTGTGGTGCCGCCACCAATGTTCCACCCCCATCCCTTCAACAACGTGCAAAGAAGAAAGAGAAATGCGAAAAAAATCACATCCCGACTTCACTAGGCAAAGGCAGCGTCTTCTCCATCTCAACAAGTTCCTCGTCGCTCCACTCGCCGGACGCCTGGGCCAACAGAAACCACAGCGCCTCAGTCCGCTCCTCCTCTCGGGGTAAGCGCGGGATCTCGAGAATCACCTCACCACTCCCATTGCAGAACCTGACGGGGCCGGGGCTGGAGCAGGTATGCCAGTTCAGCATGAGGACTTCGGAGGGGTCGATGGTCCGCCGGAAGGGGTCCGCCTGGAAAGGGAAGTACCCGCCCCAGCCGAACCCGACCTTGGTTGCATTGCGCCGGATGGTCTCGAGGAGGGAGGGGTCGGACCAGATGTCCTTGTCGGGCTGCTCGGAGGGGGAGGGAGGCTGCGGGCCGGGCACGGGCGGGATGTTGTCAGCGTCTCCGGTGGGGTTAGCCGGGTCGTTCATCGCGTGTGGATATGTCTCCTCGATATCGGCCCATTGTTCTTGGTGGTCCGATATTTCTTCCTCGAGATGGACACTTGGTGATGGTGCCCGAGGAGGTTGAGGTGGCGCCAGGGCCGGCGCAGATGGGGCCTGGGAAGGCGGCAGGGCATAGCTGGCTGGTTGCGGTTGTAGTACCGCGTTCAGCTCACTCTGAGACGGGTTGAGTGCCCATGGTTTGTTCTGCCAATACTCATCAGACGTCGTCCAAAATCAAGGCCTTCGCACGAGACATTCACCTACCACAGGCCCCACCACCAAAGTCCTGCCCCATTTGGGCATGCCATCCAGCCGTGCCCAGGCCAGGACCGCAAGCGGCCGCGTCCGAAACTCCACCCAGCAGTCGCCTCGGTGGTAGCCGTAAGTTTGCGGCGGGCGGGAGTCCCAGTACACCCAGAAGCTCGCCCTGTCGATACCCTGGGCGGCCACGAGGTCCGCCACCGCGGTCTTGTCGACCTGCTGCCAGATCTGCCCCAGGTAGAAGGAGCGATACGCTGCGTCGGCGGGGAACCCAGGTAGGGGAAGGTCGGTCATCTGGATGAGTGTTATTAGCGCAAATGATCATGACGGATTGCCTTGTCTTGGAGGAGTACTGTTGCGACTGTCATGTGATCACAGGCGGTAAGGCTTGCGAGGCAGTGATTGGGGATCTTGGGGAACGATGAATCTTCAATCTGACACCATGGGACTGGATTGAACATATGAGGGTCTAGGAAAACACGCGTGCGCTTGATGTGATGGCATCGCAAGGACGCGTCAGAGCTCGCCCAGCGCGGCGTATTTGGTTGGCGGTGACCGTCCGGTTGGAAGGGATGCGTGGATCAAGAGATACTTACTTTGATATTTGATGTTTGACGGATGACAAAAGGCGCGATTGTAGGATGTGTTTGGGTTGGTGTGACTTGACGTTTTGTTTTGCAGTGTTTCTGGTCGTCAGGTGGACCAATACTATTAGCTTAGAGCTTCGCGCAAGTTTTCACTGACTTCCCTCTGGATATGCAAAGAGCTCAACCATTCCTCCATCCAAGCTCATTTAGCCTGCTTCCTAGGTACCTCGGTATTCAAGTATTGTGTTATTTCCCTCTGCCAAATATAGCTAGATCAGCAAAGATCAAATAAGTAAACTCAAAGGGCTCTTCCTCGTGCTCAAGGTATGAATCTCAAAAAGAGAGATTTGTACCAGCAAAACGGAGATAACAACAGGTCTTTGGCTAAATGAGCATAAGCCTTTAGCTGTATCTAATTCAAGCCCAAGGCAGGTCCTTCCTAGCCTTGTCTATCTGCTCCGTATCAAAGCCAAGCGGGGGAGCCATGATGGGCTCTCCACAGTCATTGCCGAATCATCGTTGGAAGGGTCTGAAAGGAGCCATCGTGGTTGGTTATCTGCAAAAAGGTCGTGTTGGTTGGAGATAAGGAAGAGGCGATCTTCTGCTTCCCCCCGGAGCTGCTTCTGCGCAAAGTTATATTGTCCAAGGTTGTCTGTTGGATGGTTTGAGCTGTCCGGGTCATATACAGCCTAGGCAGGATACCAGGTGGATGCAGGTGATGCTCGAGTTTCATACAAATGGGAAGGAGTGTTTGGCACTCGAGATCAGTACAAAAACCCTCCGGGTGGGACCACTATCAGTTGAGTTTGGGGAGCTCTAATAATGTATATTTGAATGCGGGCACTAATAGGAGGCCTAGATCCTGTGCCAGCTGTGCTCTAAGAGAGGGGAAGAGAACGTCGGAAGACGTAACTGGTGCATGATAAAGCAGATCTGCTGCTGGAACTCGGTTAAGTCCCGTCATACAAACTTTGAGGGTAAAGAGAGCTGACCAATACAGGCCTCTTAATTTCTCTTTCAGGCACGGAGCATGTCCAACACCCGCTGTCTTTACACCACTCCCATGACCAAGACAGATACTATTTAGAATGAGTTCATCGCATAATTTACCAGGTTTCTGGAGCTGCTGAAGTCCTAAGCTGAGTACAACGTAATGGGAATAAGTGGGGGCGGGAGAGAACGGGGTTGCATGCTTGCATGCCTGGCTTTGTTTCTCGCCACGCAACATGATTCTGGCCCACACTACTAGAAGAGATGGATGTGTCTTGATGTGTCTTGTGTGCAGGGTGAGCTGAACAGCTTCTTTAATGGACTATCTATAGCATTTTTCACGGATGGTTGTTGATAACCTAAACCCAATACAGCAATTCAGAATGTGTGTCAAGGTTTATCATATGAACATTGAAATCAGAGATCCATACCTATAAAAACGGAGGATATACCGGTACATACTTGCTTGCTGATAATGGTAAACAGTATCATACACTCATAGCCAATTCATATACCTACCTAGGTTTTCTAGGTCTAGCTCTGGGTGTATTAGATCTAGGTGTTGTGTTAGGTCTGGGTATTGGGTCTAGGTAATCAAGTTTTGGATATTAGATTAGTTGTTGGCCTAGGTTTGGGTATGTGGATTCTGTGTGTGAGTGTATGTAGGTGTGTGGTGGCTACGTGTATAGTGTAAGTGTAAATTGGCTATTGCCGAGCAAGATATGTGCCGGTGTACCCGCCATTTTTGCAGGTGCGAATCTCTGGTTTCCATCATCTAGTCTACTCTACGGCCGTGATTACCTCTTTGATCCTGCACAAGTCTCATGGAAGGCTGATTAGGTCACGTATCGGTTTAGCTACGACAGGGAATGGCAGATTGGCTTCTTGCATGGTCTTGATAATGTCAGGCATTCCAGAGAAGATCCTACCCCATGGCACATTGAAGCCCCCAATTTGGCGCAGCAGGTATCATCAAACAGCTCGGCCAGAACAGCCCGGCCAGCGGAGGCGGCTGGCTGATGACCTTGATGCCGTCTGCGTGCTTCCCTAGTACCGCCGAGGTCTGGAGATCATGGGAGCCAAATACAATGGTGTTTGTCCATAGGTGAGTGGAGCCTTGCTCAACAGCGGAGACAACGCCCGCCTCGTTAATCGGGGA
>JACBFG010000046.1:725135-871547 GCA_013435955.1 Diaporthe sp. HANT25 | reverse complement strand
ATGGGGGGGGGGGGGACTCTGGGGTAGTGAATGTAACCAGAGCACGTGATCCCATTGAGTCGATCCAGGTCGGGACAAGCCCGTAGACTGTGTCAGAGACTGGAGCGAAGACTTCCAAAAGCGGCGACAGCTTGTCGGAGTGTCCCGAGTAGAGCGTTGGGCCAATCGGGATGAAGCCAGGCAGCCTACTGTTGGCCAACTCGAGGATTAGGACTTAGAACTCACTCGGCTCCAGACCGACAATGTTTGTGTACCCATGGGGCTTCGTCAAAATGTATCTTACGGAGAGAAAGCCATCGAAGGCCAAGGCTAAGCAGGGCCTGGGTAAGCTCATGGCCTTATATCCAGACGTGTAGGAACAGTGAACATCGAGATAGCTAGACTTGGATGCGTCCTAGTTTCATGATAGCAACCTCCCACTCGAAGGTCGATTCTCTGTTTTCTGTGTCGCGTCAACTTGCCTTATATAGTCCGATTGGCAGTTTAAACTAACCGGTGCCACTTATACGATCCAGGAGGGTGTTCCAGCAGAGCTCACATCATAAATCACCAACCATGACGGGAGCCAGGTCTTTCGTCAAGGAACCGGACACGCTTCTAGAGGCGGCCTGCAGGGGATTACTCGCAACCCACCCCCATCTGCAGTATGATGAAAGTCACAGAGGTGTGTGCATGCCTTTTGGGTCCCCAAAACTTGCTGAGGAGTGGAGACGAGCCCGTAGCCATGGGCCATGCGCGGAAATATTCGTCCCAAGTGCAAACAAGCTAACGAATCATGCCTATCCAACAGTGATCTACAGAAACTCTCCTGGCAGCTCAGAGCGCGTCACTCTCTTGAGCGGAGGTGAGTTCAGCAACCACCTAGACATCTACCCCGTGCACCCAGCTGACACGTGCCACCACCGTTTTAGGGGGCAGTGGGCATGAGCCAGCCCACTCAGGGTACATCGGGAGCGGCATGCTCGATGCCGCCGTCTGTGGCCACATCTTTGCCTCACCAAACAGCCTGCAGATCGGCGCCGGCCTCAGCCACATCGCCTCACCAAAAGGCACCCTCATCATAGCCAAGAACTACACCGGCGACCGCCTGAACTTCACCCTGGCATCGGAGAAGGCACGTTTCTCCTCCGGCCTGCCCGTTCGCATGGTCTCACTGGCCGACGATGTCTCCATCGGTCGGCGCAAGTCCCAGGCCGTAGGGCGCCGTGGTCTTGCCGGCGTGGTCCTGGCGCACAAGATCGCAGGTGCGGCGTCCGCAGCCGGCGCGGACCTGGATAGCATAGCCGACCTGGTGGTCTGGGCGGGCTCCAACACGGGGACCATCGGCGTGGGCCTCAACCCCTGTGACGTCCCGGGTAAGGCTGTCGAGGATTCGCGGAGTCTGGCGGCCGATGAGATCGAGATCGGCATCGGCATCCACAACGAGCCTGGTACGCGCCGGGTACGCCCGCAGCCCGGGCTCGAGGACCTCGTCGGCGAGCTCTTGGCTCTTGTGCTGGACAAGGACGACCCGGAGCGGAACTACCTGGCGGCGAACCCGACGCAGGTTGAGTCGGACACTGTTCTTCTCGTAAACAACCTCGGCGGCCTGTCGGTGCTCGAAATGTCGGCCATCACCGGGACGGTGGTGTCCGCACTCGAGACTCGGTACGGAATCCGCCCTGCTCGAATATACGCCGGCACGTTCCTTACGGCACTGAACGGCCAGGGTTTCAGCATAACGATATTGGGTTTGCCCAAGAGTGACGCCCGTTCCAAGGATGTTCTGTCGTACCTCGATGCACCCACAGACGCCCCGGGCTGGTCGCCATCCATCAGCACTGAGACCTGGGCGCAGCGCGCCACCGAGAGGGTAGTCGCCAAGGAGAAGGAGGGACCACAGGCTGCAGAGGAGACTTGGAGCATCCCATGTAAGTCATCTCCATCTCCGGCCCGGTGAAATCTGTCACACTGACGTACATGGTCTTCTCTTTCCACAGGTGACCCATCTCGATTCGCCAAGATAATCGCCGCCGTGAACACCTCCATCGCAGCCGCGGAGCCGGAGATTACTCGTCTGGACACGATTGCCGGGGATGGAGACTGCAGTACCACGCTAGCCCGCGGCGCGGGCGCTGTTCTCGCCGCTTGTGAGACAGGCGAGATCGACACCGCGTCGCTGTCGCACGGGGTCATGTCCATCTCCAATATCGTCACGCACGCCATGGGCGGGACATCCGGTGCCCTCTACGCCATCTATTTCGCCGCCCTTGCCGCCGGCCTGACCGACGCGCACGCAAAATCCGGGGAGGAGGAGGCACCCGCCTTGTTTCCCTTGCTGGCGCAGGCGGCAGTGGTGGCTTTGGAGAAGCTCAAGAGCGTCACGGCGGCGCGCGAGGGCGATCGGACCATGATGGACGCGCTGATCCCTTTCGTGGCGGCGCTGGACGCGGCTAAAGCACGCCCCGCCCGGGAAGCGCTGGAGAGCGCTCTCGTGGCCACCGAGGCAGGTTGCAAGAAGACAGAAGAGCTGGAGAGCGTGTTTGGCCGGGCCTCGTATGTTTCGGCGGAGGATGAGGGGTCCCTCAAGGGCATTGCTGACCCAGGCGCTCTGGGCCTCGTGGCCCTTGTGAAGGGAATCCTAGAGGGCCTGTCGCCTTGAAGTGAGGGGGATGGGGCCCGGTAGCATTGGCCCGTAATTACTGCCCATGTGTAATGGTAATAAGGATCAGTCAAGCTGTTGGAGCCAAGAGGACTCGCAGCATGTCTCCCGTCGTTTGCTAGGTGCATTCCAGGGTTGCATCTGCAATGCTCTTGGTCACCGGTCCAGTCCGTGCAGAGCTCGCTATCGGTGTGTCTTGCAATAATGGTATTCTTGTTTCCTTTTCTCTGCTGCCCCTTTCGGTTCCCTTGTCATTATGGCAGCGACCCGGACGCCAGGTTTACGTCGTGAAGCCAACCGAGGTCAAACCACTCGCTCATGTCGCCCAGTTCACCCAAAAAGTGATCGGGCACTACCAGGTCATCCTCGGGACCCGCCATCGGCGCGACGGGCACACCAGGCATCACACCAATGGGCTCCTGGATGACACCTTGTTGGTAGGATTCCGCCGGATGTAGAATGCCAGTTGCCGCACCTGATGCATTATGGTTTCCCCCGCTCCACCAGTTACCCGTAGTCTGGCTTACCAACTGGTCAAACTTGAACCGAGCATCTTCCGCAACGCTCCATGTCTTGCCCAGGAAGTCGAGGACCGCGGAGCAGGCCGCGGTCTTCTGTGCGAAGTCCTCAAAGGACGTCGTGGCTCTAATCTTTGGGCATGTCCATATGCAATATAACATGGTAATGCCACTGACGAAGATAGCATGAGCAGCGAGCCATGTGTTGGGCATATTGGCGAAACGATGCATACTGGCGTAGATAAGCACAGTCTCCACCGCACTATTATAGCACACCTCGAATGATGCCAGCTCGGGGTGCTGGATTGCAGGCGTCGGGCGATACAGGAGCATGATACACTGGTGGTACTTTAATTGCAGGTTCTGCAGCGTGCGGTCGGTGGAGCTACGGCATGAACGCCATCTGAGGTCGTGGGTGAGGCTCTCCAGCAGTCTATCGCATAGTTTGTGGGTGTCTTGCTGCCAAGCAGAGATATTGGTAGGCCACGGGAAGCGATATGGTGACTGGGCGACGCGATACAGCATGAGCTTGATTTCGGCCGTGATCTGGTCGAACTGGAAGGAGTAACGGGCTGCCGCGTAAGGATCAGATCGTATCCGCCCAGAGCGAAGGCGCAGGCGCTTGCCGTTGCTTCTCGATGCAAAGTCCACGCTGGGACTGCAGTCATCCTCGGTGTCCTTGGCCGGGGCAGAGCCGGGGAATTCAATATCAATGGCCTCGTCACGGAGCGTGAGGGGACGACCCAGGATGACAGTAAGCGTCCGGTCCAGAGAATAGGCCGACCAAAAAAGGCCGCTGCGAAGGTTATTCTCTGTTCCATCATGGCTCTTCCGCTGAAGGCCAAGGTCTAGACAGCTCGCAATGATGGTAGAGGTCAGAAACCACACGTTTAGCCCGTCCTCGAAGTGGAACCCGGCAAGTGTCAATAAAAGCAGGACTTGGACACCTTGTAGACTATCATGGAGGGAGACCGCATGTAGGTGCTGCATCGCAGCTGTGTAATAAGCCTCTGACGAGAAATCTGCAGTCAGTCGCGACTCGAGCGTCTTAGCCCCCAGGGCCAGGACAAGGAGGACCTGGGAAAGGTCAAGACTCGAGAGCTCCTCGTCCCCCGTCGGCGCGGCATCCCACGGCAGGCTTCGCGCCACGAGTACCTCTATCTTGTCAGAAATAGTGTCTTCCTGCATGAAAGGGTACAGGGGCTGATAGGTCTCGTAATACGCCTCAGCGAAGTAGTGGGCGTCAGCATTGCGGGCTGACGGTACTGGCAACGGCTGGACGAGCGCCGAGTTGCGGCGCGTGCGAAGACGACCCGAGCTGGCCCAGTGAGCAGCAAGGCCCTGCGATGGGGGCACCGCGGCAAAGATGAGGCGGGCGAAGCCGACGCCAGAGCTGGGGCCGAGATACTTGGGTTCCTTGGAGTTGGCCAGGGAGAGGAGCCCTACATTGTGAGCGAGAGGCTCGTTCGGGCCGATCTGGCTCACTGATGCTGGGGATGTCTCCGGTACGGGGTCCGCCCTCGGGTTGCCGACGCCGTGGATTGGAGGGATATTGGCCAGGCCCTGGGTATCGTGGCTGCCCGAGATGCCCGGCGCCACCGCCGTGATGGACAGGATGGACTCGGGGTCATTCTCTTGGCTCCACTGGTCCAGGTTGCCGCCGGCGTTGCCATTAAGCTGTTCTGGAGCGACTTTTCGGAGCACATCTTCGAGCCACTTGACGCGATTTTCCAGCTGCTGGTTGTAACTGGGGAACGAGACCATCAATCAGCTGCTTGCCTCCATCGAGTACGGATCGGAGTCTGTGGGGTTGGGCAGAGAGCCGCGTGGATATGACGTGACCAACCTTTCAGCGTCGACGGCACGGGGCCTGATGCAGTTCTGACCAGTCTTGCTGCAGCTGGAACACGGTTGTCGGTCATCGCAGCGAGTCTTCTGGCTTCGACACCTGAAGCATGCGGTGCCTTTCTTCCGCGCTGGGGGCTGTGATGGAGCCGGGGCGGCCGGGGCCGTGGCCGATGTGGAGCTTTGTTCCTCGGGCATGGTGGCCAGTGATGTCAGGTCACAGCTATGGTATGTTAGAGTCAGGTTGATAGGTGTGCTCGGGGGAAAAGCCAAGACACCCGCTGGGCTCGAGCGAAGCGGCCTTTCCCCGGTCTATATACAACACACACGGCTCGACTTCGGTTGAATCCCGACCTCGGAACGCTGGCTAGTCGTTCTTAGACCCAAAAGCCAGATCCGAGTCAGATACTTACACGCAGACACCGTTTACCCAAGCAGTCCTTATTACACAGGAATTGCCCAGCGCCGACATCAAAGTCCAAAGGGCAGGCCTTCATTGATCGATAGTGACTGTCGGCGCGCATCATCGGTTGTGTTCGTTCTATACCCCCGCCCGCAGGACTTGTTTTTCCTCCTCCCATCCCAAATCAAATAAGCAATGGCTTCCCAAGCCCGCTACTATGCAAAGCCCAGCGAGGCTCAAGATTTCGCCGCGCAGCTTCTGCTCAAGGCGGGACTGCCTCAAGAGCATGCCGACCTCATGGCCAAGTGCCTGGTCCAGGCTGATGTCCGTGGCGTTGTAGGTACCCCCCCTCCCACCCCCGCCCCACATCAAGTCTATTGGCTAACCTGGGCGCGCATCCCAAAGGACACACACGGTCTCGCTCGTCTTGAGCAGTACATGGGCCGTGTGACCGACGGTCTCGTTAACGCCAAGCCGGAATTCAAGCTCGCGGAGAAGACGCCCGTCGTGGCCCACCTCGATGGTGATAACGGCTTCGGCTTTGTCGTTGCCAGCAAGGCTATGGAGGCTGCCATCAAGCGTGCAGAGACCTATGGTATTGGCTTTGTGACCGCCAACCACTCTAATCACTTCGGCATGGGCGCCACGTATGTGCTGCAGGCTCTCAATGCGGGCATGATCTCTCTTGTTTTCACCAATTCCGCGAAGCAGATGCCGCCCTTTGGTGGTAAGGATACTCTGCTTGGCATCTCTCCATTCGCTGCCGGTGCTCCTTCCTTGAACGAGGTCCCCTATATCCTCGATATGGCCCCTTCGGTTGTTGCTAAGGGTAAAATTCGCCGGGCAGCCCGCCGTGGCGAGGACATCCCCCTGGGATGGGCCTATGATAAGGATGGTAAGCCGACTACCGATGCTAATGCTGCCCTCAACGGTAGCATGGCCCCCATAGGTGGCCCCAAGGGTTCCGGCATCGCTATTCTCATGGATATCATGTCGGGCGTGCTCGGTAACGCTGCATTTGGTGGCGAAGTTGGCGATCAATACAAGGAAGCCCGGCCCCAGAACGTCGGTCACTCATTTATTGTCATCAAGCCCGACATCTTCATGTCGTCTGAGGACTTCCGCAAGCGAATTGATACCCTGGTGCAGCGGGTGCATGGTGTTAGTCCCGCACCAGGTTTCAACGAGGTCCTGTTCCCCGGTGAGCCTGAGCACCGCCTGTCTCAGGAGAGGAACAAGCAGGGCATCCCATTCGCCGAGGCGGAGAAGTCTATGTTTACCTCGATGGCAGCGAAATACGGTGTCCCTGACCTGAAACTGTCCGAGGCGCCCCTGAACTAAAGCAGAAGGGAAGAGGTTAGAGACGAGCAATAAAAATGTAAAATAGCGTTTAAAACGAGTAGGGCCTTTCCACACATAAACTGTGATATTATTTTCACCCTGACCCCATTTCACGCTTCTATCACTGAGGATGGTTGACAATAGCCATTCCAAGAAATAGTAAAAGAAAATACCCACCTTGTCCGACGAGGACTTTAAGTAACTACAAGATGTTTATTTCAGCTTCGCTACTGTGTGGGCTCCTGGCCATTGCCATCGACTGGTTGGTCGACTATCCAACATGAGATGCTTTGGACAGAGACCACATTTCAGAAACTTAAGGAACAGTTTTGGTCTTTGGTATCTGGTATCTCTAATCGTGTGAACAACTATTTACCGCGGAACTTGGCAAAAGCCTCCTGCACACTCATTCCACCCCTGATAGCCTCGGCAGCCTTTCGGTCAGCCTCAGCGATGGCAGGGATAATCTCAAGGACCCTCTCGGCATCTTTAGCCGGCAATACAACAACGCCGTCCTGGTCAGCGATGATGTAGTCCCCCGGGGTAATAGTGGAATCCTGGATGGATGACTGCAGCTTGACAGGCACATTAACCTCGGATGGGAAGCACACAGCGCCACCAGCCGTGGTGCCGACACCGCGGGCGAAGAGCTGGAAGCATCATGTTAGTTAGCCGAACTGCTCCACGAGGTAAGACGTCCCCTCAGAGGAGGCTGAGGACATGATCCTAGATGAAGGGGGATATTGTCATACCGGGAACTCCAGATCGCGGTGCTCTTGCAAGTCACGCAGCCTGCCATCAATGACGACACCTTCGGCCTTGAGGTACTTAGCCCTTAGGGACATCAGACCGCCGTAGCAGGCATTGATATGCGGGGCCGGCTGGGAGATGAAGACGACAGCGCCATCGGGTATCTGGTCAACCTGAGAATGGGGAACAGCGAGAGCCATTGTTAGCACGGGTCCCAGAGCCTATCAGATGGACTGTGACAGGTCGGTGGGCGCCTGAATACATACGTAGTTACCTTTCAACTTCGGGGCGGAGGTGTCGTCCTTGGCGGCAAACTTGACTGTGAATGCCTGACCGACAATTTTGGTAGGGCCGGATTGGTAGGCGGGGGAGTACATCACAAGCCCCTCCTGGAATCCGCCATGCTTGTACCCAAGCTTAGACAGACCATCCGCGATCTGTGGTGTTGAGCATTAGCGAGAACCGCTCTTGTGTTTTTCATCGGGCTGGCTGTCACTGTCATACATCACAGCTGGACCACTCCTTGAGACGCGAAATGATGTCGGCCATTGCTGCTTGGCTGGAGATGAAATGCTTCAACTGAGGTACTAAAGATGCTGACTTGCGAGTATAGAACCAGGGGGGCATAACAATGCGTGCTGTACCCACTAACGAAATCGCTTTGACAGTACGGTCATTATATGAGAAAGGCCCGGAGTCGGAGCTGCGCCAGTCAAGAAGGCTGAGAAGGCTGCTTGGCCCTGGATCAGGTGTAAGTCGGCATTCCTCCGAACCCCACTCTGTAGTGGTGAGACTCATTCGGCATTAATGCCGATGTGGAGTATAAACAAATGGGCCAATTGCGAGAGCTGTCGGGTGCTCGGGCGTGTCCTCGGGCCACAGCCCGGCCGCTTCCGACTGGACTCGATGACTTAGCTGGCCTCGTCGCTAGATAGGTACATGACTCCCGGCGCGGACAAGCACATCAAACAAAGTTCACCACCTAAACAGATCCGATGTCCTATATAGATTCTGGCCAAGTGTAACAGAGTCTAGGCTTGGGAATCGGTATGAATAGAGCGTATGGTAGTTACACGTGAGGAGCTTTTGTGTTTGTAGACAGTGTGTGCCTACTGGTGGTGACTGATTTCCTTTTTTTCCCTTCTTTCTTTTTGCTGGTCTATCGCAGCGCTGGCAAAAAGAGATATAATCTACTGATGCATTTTCAACGAGCAGATCCCACCGTTTGGGCATTGTCTGACCTATTCCGGTGATGAAGCTCCTTGCCGTCGACACTGCAGTCGAGTTTTTGGCAAATCAGGCCTTTCCAGAAGAGCCGAAGACATCCATCATTCGCTCAATCGACTTCACATAGACCTCTACAGCCTTTGTCTTAAGGACCGTAAGCTCCATTTTGCCGGCGTTTTCCGTAACGAAATCAGTGTATCTGTCGCGCACTGTTCGGTTCAGGTTGATCTTGGCAACACCCCGCTTGGCCGTCTCCAGAAACAGCTCATCTGATACCCCATGGGTACCATGAAGAGCCAGAGGAATCTCGGGGACTGCGGAGTGCACCTCGCCTAGCCTATATAAAATCTGGTTAGCAAGCCCCAGTTTTTGTCTCTGTCGGGGCGCGGAGCACACTCACAGCGGCAACCTCCACGCAGCCTCGGGCCCAGCACTGCCGTAGCTGCCATGGATATTTCCGAATGAGGGAGCCAGGAATCGGACCCCAGTACGCTGGATAAAGTCCTTTGCGACGGCAGGATCTGTCATCAAGCTCTCGAGGCCGCCCTCGATTTCGGGCAGGCCATCCTCCCCGCCCTCGATACGACCCATCTCAGCCTCGATGGAGATGCCCTTGGCATTAGCCCTCCGGACAACGGCCGCACACTCGGCCACATTCTGCTCGGGGTCCTGACGGGACGCGTCAACCATGATGGAGTCGAACGGCAGCGTCAAGGCCAGCTCCACGTCAGACGGCTCGATACAGTGGTCCAGATGCACAGCGATAGGCACACTGGCCGCGTGTGCAGCCTCCACCACGTACCGCACAAAAGCCGGGCCCTGGAAATGCAGTGTCCAGGGGAATAGCTGGATGATGGCGGGTGACTTGCGTGCCTCGGCGGCTCTGATCACCGCGATCACTCCATCATCGTTGTAGCTGACATGGGGCCATCGGCATCAGTCCGGGCTTAAACTGGGCAACGTCGGTCTCATGTACGGAGCGAGAGGCCTGCATATTGGCCATATTACTGCCGGGGGACAGGGAAAAGGGTGGATATCCTACTCACCAGTTGTATGCGCCCACTGCGTAGTTGCCCACGCGTGCCTTGTGGAGGATCTGGTACGTTCTATTGTTGTCGGGGAAAGAGGCCATGATGGGGGGAATGGTGTGACTAAATCAGCAAACTGTGATGCAAAGTATGCTGTCGATGCGCAGGTTGCATAGCGAGGCTTCTCAAACACTCTTTATGTTTGAGACTAGGTGTGGGTACCTACCGGCTGCTCGCCGGAGGGACGCGGCCTTAACCCGGGAAAGAATTATTGTAGATCAGCGAAGCATCACGTTGACCTGAATATCTCAGCTTCTTGGTCGAGGCGCTATGGGTAGTTAATATTACTACGTAGAATGAACAACCCAGCATTGACAACGCAGATACGCGAGCCTTGGTTGGTTGAGTAATGGCTTGCGGCAAGGGTGACTTCCCCAAGGGCTTCTATGTATTTTCATTCAGACATTATGATCTATCACTGATGATCTTGTTCTGTGAAAGTCGAAGAATTAGGTCTGGATATCAGAGGCACACGCGGCATGTAGCATCATCAATCACTCCGCCTTGATCTCTCCACCCCATCCCGTTTTATTGGCTTCTGTCACTCACTGGCGTCTCGGTGCCGGCAGCCTTCTTACCCTGGAGGAAGGGCAAGGAACCGAAGACACACATGTGCTCATCTTCTGGGTCCACCTCAAAGTCGAATCGGCAGAGGTCTTCCTTATAGGGAAACATGTACGTTGACGTGACCCTGGCTCCACATTCAGCATACTTCTCTCCCAAGCGTGATGTGTACGTAATGATCTGAGCTTACCAGTGGTGCTCTTTACTTGCCTGGTACTCTTCAAGAGCAGCCAGATTTTCGTGGAAGCTAACAAGTGCGTATTCAAAGCCCTTGCTTCGCTCGATAGGATCTGTGACCGAAGGCCCTCCTACCAACAGGCGGCCATCCTTGACGCAGGGCAGGTTCTTCAGCTTTTTGAGCTCGCGTACAAATGTATCCTTGTGTTCCTGGGTGACTTCAGGCTTGAATCTGAACATAACTAAAGCGCATGAACATATCAGTGACAAGTTTGTTAGATGCTGCCGCACCCTAGACGCATCAATGTCTTGGCTTACCCATGTGAACAAGCGTCATCTTGAATGCTGGCGGATTTCCGTTGTTGATCGAATTGACGGTTGTGTCGGACTGTTGTCGCACTCTCTGGTTAGGGTAATGGACTTTTTTGAATGTGGTGACGCCCCACACGGTGTCTATCCGGGCTCGCCGCGCATCTGAAGCGATCCCGGTCTCGCGGCATCAAGCCCGAGTATGCAGTGGGTGTTGTCGGCATGGCGCCGTCCAAAACTGCCAAGCTGAAACCCCAACATTCAAATTTCTTTCCCCATGGGGGTGGAACTACCCCAGGTTGAATTGCTTAGCTTTCATGGGGAGAACATGGGGCACTTTGTGGGTAAGCTGCTGCGGGCGAAGTCGTTGTCTACAAGTAGATCCTCTTTTCTTTCCTTCTTTCCGGTCTGCGAGCCCGGCTTGACAATTGTCTCTTCATCTTGCCCCTGCTGTGAGAGAGCTGCCAACTCTGTCAATTTTCTGTATCAGCCATGTCACAAGAGCTACGAGAGAATTTGGGCGAGCAGAAGCATGGCGATGCCACCGAGCTGGAGTACTCCACGGAAGGCAATCGCCTCCAGGCCGCCCAGGACATGACAGAAGCGGAATTCCTTGCCGCCGAGAAGAAACTGACGCGGAAGCTCGACCTGCGCTTGCTCGCCTGTGTTTGGATCATCTTTGTGATGAACTACCTGGACCGAGTACGTCTCATGCTGCGTCAAATCCCCTCGAATCCATGGTGCATGCTAACCAACAATGTCCTACAGAACAATATCGCAGCTGCCAAGGTTGCAGGCATTGCCAAGTCCCTCCATCTATCCTCCAACGAGTACTCCACCGCGGTAGCGATTCTCTTCGTGGGCTATGTCCTCATGCAGATCCCGTCCAATGTCTTTCTCGCCCAATTCCGACCTTCGCTCTATCTTCCCGGCTGCATGGCTCTGTGGGGGCTCATCTCCGCCCTGACGGGTATTGTGCAAAATGCTGCTGGCCTCTTTGCCCTTCGCTTCTTTCTAGGCTTCGTCGAGGCCGCCTTTTACCCAGGGGCTCTGTTCCTGATCTCTTCGTGGTACAAGCGTTCAGAAATGGGTTTACGCAGTGCTATATTGTTCTCAGCTACCCAGCTCGGCAGTGCCTTCTCCGGTCTCATCGCTGCCGGTATCGAGTCTGGCTTGAACGGGGCCCGGGGTCTCGAATCGTGGCGATGGCTCTTCATCATTGAGGGCAGCGTCACCATATTCATAGCCCTCTGCTCGCTCCTCATCTTACCTGATTGGCCATCTACTACACGGTGGCTTACTCCTGAGGAGCGTGCTGTGGCTGAGTGGCGTCTCATCAAGGATGCCGGCCAGGTCGATGAGGATAATGAGAAGTGGAGTTATGGCTTCAAGTTGACATTCAAGGACTGGCGTGTCTACGTCTTTGCCTTTGGATTCTTTTGCATTCAGGTAGCATCCGCCACCTCCAACTTCTTCCCATCCGTCGTCCAGACTCTCCACTTCAGCAGGACCAACACCTTGCTCCTCACGGCTCCCCCGTACATCGTCGCCCTGTTCGTCTCCATCTTCAACAACTGGTCAGCGGACAAGTTGCAGAATAGTTCCTTCCATGTGATGTGGCCGCTTTTCTGTGCCATCATTGGCTTCGTTATCGGCGCGGCTAGTCTTAACACTGGGGCTCGCTATTTCGCCATGATCTTAATGATCGCCGGCGGCCACGGTTCCAATGCCGTTTTGCTCGCCTGGGCTCAGAAGACCATGGTCCGTCCTCGTATCAAGCGTGCTGCGGCGGTCGCATTCATCAATGCATTTGGCAACATTTCTCAGGTAAGGACAGGGTTTAAAGAAGACTTCAAACCAGACAAAAGACAGTGCGCTAACAATTGTATCAGGCTTGGACTTCTTATCTGTACCCCGACTCTGAGGAGCCTCGCTACATCCTCGCCATGTCTGTTAATGCCGCTTTCGCGCTTGGCGCCATCTTGATCGCCCTCTTTCTTCGTATTACTCTCCAAAGAGCCAACAAGAAGCTCGACGCAGGTGCAGATGTCGCGAACATAATGAAGGGTCAATCCCAGGCCAAGGTTGAGGGTATGACGCAAGAGGAGAGGCAGGCAATGAAGGATAGCTTCAGGTACATCACCTAGATGTGCTGTGCTGGGTACCTCGATGGATCGCTTGAAGGTTTTTGGCAACATTGGGAATTAGCAGTGGGAGTTCCTTGTATTTTCGTTTTCGCGGGTCTCCAGTAGTCCCTGGAATGTATTACGACAGCATACGCGAGTTATCTGAATGTGCGTCCGTCGCTGATTTATAGTGGCAAACGAGAGCACTTGAGCTAATTGACCAATCCACAGACCAAAGTTGTCATAGAACCGAAAATGAGATAAGGACCTACCACAGTACGCTCGGTCTTTCTTCTCATTTCTAGAGCAAAGAGGATTGTGTTGTATGAGCAAGGCCGCAATTCAGCCTTGAGCATAATGCCGCCAATTTGAATGTGTGAACTATTGTCATAGACCTGCCCGATGCTTGCAATTTACAATAGTACTAGTTTAGTCTGTGTAGTCGTACAGCTTCCTTGGATTGTTTACCCAGAGATCCATCCACTCTTCGTCGCTGAGCCAGGTGCTCAGCTGCTTAATCCAACTAAGATTGTCGATCTTGAGAAATGGTTCAGTCTTTTCTGAGTTCTCCTTCTTCCTGTCCTCATGGCGCTGCGTGTGCGGCCAATCGCTGCCCCAAACAGCACGTTTGGGATTTGCCCGCACCAGCTGCGTGACGATATCCTGAAGATCGTCGTAAGCTGAATCATCCCTCTTGGAGTTGCGGTATGGCGCTGAAATCTTGACCCAGAGATTGCCGTCCTTTAGCGCACCGAGTAGGTCCTGCCATTCTGGTGTCTCGTGTACGGGACCGGGAGGCCAGTAGCTTGGCCCTTTGGCAAGAGCCATGTGGTCAACGACAAGAGGCACGCCGAGCTCGGCAGCGACCTGGCGCAAGCGTTTCCAGTACTTGAGGTTCGGCTGCTGGATCTGAATGCTCCACCCCTTTGCTCTAACGTCCCACTTCAAAAGTCGGTCTGCAGTAGCCTGTATGAGGGCGACCTGTTTCTCCACGTCATTCATGGCCTCGTGTCGAAAGTAGTCGAGGCGGACGCTTCGCACGCCGGCGGCGTGATACTCATCCAGCGTCGCATCCGAGACGTTCTTCTCATCTAGGACGCAGATGCCTCGGGCTGTGCCATTGAATCGGCTGAGGTAGTACTTCAAGGAGGTACAATCGGGGCCGTAAGATAAGCCGTGGGCGATGACCACGTGCTCGACGCCGATGGAAGCTTCGAACTTTTGGAGGTCCTCGACAGTCGCCGGTGATGGCGTGAAGTGTCGTCCCGCAGCAAAAGGGAAGCGGTCAACTTCGAAAATATGATGGTGGGTATCCCAGGCGCCAGTTGGGACGGATTTAGGCGGGTAGGTGGTGGTTCCGGACATGATGGACGCTGCTCAGTTTGGAAGTCCTCCGGGATAGCTACCGAGTCAGCAGAGCAACTTTAACATCAACCAGCTGTTCTCTTGGGTCTAGCATGTATTTTAACAAGGTAGTCACTACGCGTGGCTGGGCGAATTACGCGCTTCGATTTATCCCGATGTCCCGGGGCAGGCGCACCGGTCCCCATTTTGAGGCTACCGGTAACGAGGCCGACGGAGCTAGAGCCTCTCGGCCTGACGCCGGGTGCCGCCATTAGGTAAGGCTTAGTACATATTGGTGGCGGCCGTGTCCCGAGTCAGGGCTCTGGGCTTTGAGGATATGAGTAGAGAACTTAGATGATTTACCATGTAAATTTTGGCAGAGGGCAGGTGGAAATCGGAATCGTCGGCCTGCATAATTGGAAGCTCAACGTGAACGCTCAAGTCGTCCTTTTCAGACTCCCCCGAAGTCTCATCTTCAGAGAGTTTGTATCACATTTACTTATGCCATCATACACATGTTCAACAACCGCTTGACAACATCGCAATGGCTTTCCGTAAGAGATATTGCCATCTGCTTCAAGATTGGTGGTAGATTGATGAAACCGTGAAACTGCCCAAGGGACGATTGACTACGTATGTTAGTTAGACATGAGTTAGACGCGAACACCTTGTTTGCCTTCCGTAGGACCCATCCTATCCCAGTTCCAAAGTCCAGTCCTGGGTCAACCGTTGCTCGTGAAGTGGATTACATGTTCTTTAACATCATGGTCACTACCCATCGGCGCCACACCATGGCATGATTGCTAAGATGTTACCTCAGCTGACCTGCTCTTGAGGTGGGGTCAATCCAAGGGCCAAGGATATAAGTCCCCACGGGGAAAGGAGGATGCAGGACTTGGCCTCATGACGAGCAGGCTGGCAGGGTACGAGGGGAGACATGGTCGGGGTAAGGCCGTATTGAGATTCGCAGGGAGGGCTGATGAAGCCTGGCAAGCCGCCGGATACAGCGTTGCATTTGTTAAAACCGAGCCTGCATGCTAGGTCTGATGGAATGCTTTGCGTCCCTCACGCACCTCAAGCTTGCTTTTCCATTTGGACTATCGTCAATTACCGAGACAATACTCAGCAACAATGCCTCTCGTCGACAGTAAAGTAGCGGCTGAGACCCCAAAAGAGGTTCTTTCAGGCAAGATCGTTATTTTCTGTGCTGTTCTTTCTTTCTCCGGTGCTCTTCATGGTAAGTTGCTACTATATCCCCTATTTTTCTGGGACGAGAGGAAATTCTCAGGATGTCCGTCAAAAGAGTAAGGCTGGACCGAAATTTGGCCTTGTGGCTTGACAGAGTTACACAGCCTTGCCAAGACGATGTCCACCTCGAGGGTCGGAAGCTGGCTAACCGCTCCTCGTTCCAGGCTTCAACACTGCCAACATATCTGGTGTCCTCGCCATGCCGACCTTTATTTCGAAATTCGGCCTCGACACAATGGATAGCAGCACGGTCGCTGACTGGAAGGGATGGATCACCTCCATGTTAATCCTCGGGTCTTGCGCCGGGTCTCTTATGACGGGTGTGGTCGGAGATCTGCTCGGTCGTCGTTGGGGCTTGGCAGTATGTACCTCAATCTTCTGTCTGTCCGCCGTACTTATGGCCGCGAACCCTGGTGGCGAGGCAGGGCGAGCAGAGTTCCTGGTGGGACGATTTGTGTCTGGATTCGGCTCCGGGGCTGCCAGCGTTATCGGCACGGGGTACATTGCAGAGATTGCCCCCAAGGCCATCCGCGGAGGACTCAGCGCTCTGTACAATGCCAATACCATGCTTTGCGTCGGTCTCGCCTACTGGATCAACTATGGAGCCATCCTGAACATCAAAGGTGATGCGGAATGGCAGGTTCCCATGGCAGTTCAGGCGCTTCCCGGTATTATTCTCTTGGCTGGCATCTTCTTCATCCCCAACTCTCCCCGCTGGCTCATGAGCAAGGGCAAAGTCGACAAAGCGCAGGAGGCACTCGAACGTCTCCGCTCGCTGCCTGTTAGCCACCCCTTCGTGGAACGGGAATTCAGAGAGATTCAAGTCGGTGTCGAGCAAGTCACCGAGGCCAATGTCGGCGGCATCCGCGCACTCTACCGCGAGATGATGTCGCCCAGCGTCCGCAAAAGATTGATATTGGTTATGATCATCCAGATCGGCTTCCAGTTCTCCGGTGGCAATATCATCACGTACTACAACACTCCCATTCTCACCTCGATCGGCCTGGGTTCCAAGACGACCAGCTACATGTTCGGCGGTATCTACGGTCTCATCAAATTCATTGCCCTTTGCATATACTGTCTCTTTGTCGTGGACCGCTTCGGCCGCCGGACTTCCCTCTTCATTGGTTCCTTCGGTATCATCGCCTCCCTGCTATACCTGACCATCTTTCTTGCGGTTGCGAACCCATCCGATTCAGACGGGTCAAGCGGAGCCAGCGGAGCCAGCGGGGCTGGCTGGGCTGCCGTGGTCGCCATTTACGTTTTCGCCATCGCCTACGCCATCTCATGGGGCACGATCCCTTGGCTCATAAACGCCGAGGTATTCCCAACCCGAATCCGATCCGTGTGCATGTCCATATGCATCACCTGGCAGTACCTGGTCAACTTTGCTCTCACACGCGCGCAGCCCAACATGACCATTACTATGCATGCGTGGGGTCCTTTCCTCTTGTTTGCGATCGTCACCACTCTCATGACTGTGTACTGCTACTTTGCTTATCCCGAGACCCGCGGTCTCTCTATGGAGGGCATGGAGGAACTGTTCGCCATGCCATGGTACAAAGTCGGTCGTGCTAGTGTGCAGATCATCAAGCGGAAGGAGGAAGCCGAACTTGATGAGAAGCTAGGGAAAGACTCAGGGGGGGATGTGGAAGTTGTTCACAGCGAAGACAGCAAGAGGGCTGCTGTTTAGTAAGGCCATGTTTAATACATTACTACACGAGGTAGCACTTGAGGCCATCATGACTGAGCCTGACGATATTTATAGCAACTAGCCGTATGGCCGTCAACTAAGATGTACTTGTCAAACATATCTAAATTATTTCGATAATATACAGCTTCATAAGCGTACCTTGGTTTCAAATTAGAACTCTGATATTCGCACCTGCAATGAAGGAGGATTCACTGGTACAAACCGAGATGGTCGGCATTGATCTATGCCAGATGTCCACACACCCATAGCTAATTTACCATTTCACTTATTAACACACCCATTAGGTTTGGGTATTAAGTCTGGTTGTGTGAGGTCTGGTATTGGCTCTAGGTTTGTGAACTAACTATGGGTGTGCAAATTGGCATAAGTGAATGTGTCATCTATCGGTACACCCTCCGTTGTTGCAGGTGCGAATCTCGGATTACTCAAATTATGTTGATAGCACTCGACTCTTAAAAATGATCAATGCTATATATGAAAAGTAGGTGAGTGCATCCAACCTTTATTGTGTACAAGAATTGCATGTATCGCTTTAATAGCATCAGACGCGCTCCACTTGGCACAGCCAGTTACAAATTTGAAATGAACAATGGTGTCAGCTTTAAGCACACGTTTGTTCTCTCAACATTTACTCATAATTGAACCTGAAGTCGTTGGCCAAGTGACTGTATCAAGCTCGCTTATGAAACTTGCCCCCTTATCAATTATCATACATATCCAGAGAATACTAGTACAGTGATGAGGGGACCAATACTCAGCTTCAACCATTGGGTCAGTTCTGAACGCCGCCTCCGCCTCGGCCCAGAACACTTTAGATGGAACTTCAAAGGGTGCTGCGTACTGGTCAGCAAAGCAGACTACCTAGCTAAGCAAGTATGCTGGTCACTTCCTTGACGACAGCAGCGGTCAACGAATCTGTCGTTCCACTTCCCCTCAGGTCCGGAGTCAAATCCACCTTGGCCGACACCACCGCTCTGACCGCGTCACAGATGGCTTTCCCCTCTTTCGAATGACCCATCTCGTCTAACATCTGCACACTACTCAGGATCAACGCCAGCGGATTTGCTATCCCCTTTCCCGCAATATCTGGGGCAGCCCCATGGCTGGCTTCGAACGTTGCCGCCTCATCACCGATGTTGGCACCTCCAGCCAGGCCTAAAGAGCCAGCCAGTCCGGCGGCTACATCTGAGAAGATGTCGCCGTACTGATTGGCTGTAACGACCACGTCGAATCTCTGTGGGTCCCGCACGACCGCGTAACATGCAGCATCGATCATCATGTCGTCGGCTTCGATCTCCGGGTATTCCCTGCTGACCTCTCTGAAGCAGCGGAGGAACAGCCCGTCGGTGAGATTCAGGACGTTGGCTTTCTGCAGACAGCTGACCCGCTTCCGGCCATGCTTACGGGCGTATTCGAAGCTGTACCGGGACACTTTGGCCGCGGCGGCCCGCGTGGTGAGCTTGATCGCTTCCGCGGCTATATCATCCCCGATGGTGTGCTCAACCCCAAGGTAGACATCTTCGGTGATCTCTCGCATGATAACCATGTCCATGCTCTCGTGTCTGCCAGAGATGCCGGCATAGCCCTGAATGGGTCTCGGATTGACAAATAGGCCTAGTTCGCGCCTTACTGCGTTATTGAGCGATGGATACGTTACCTGCAACCTACGGTCAGCGCCTTTCAGTATTTAAGCTGGCTTCGCGCTTGTCTATCACCTGCGAGCCGTCGGGCTGAGTACACGCCACACGACCTTCCATTTTGTTCACTATGAAGGGGGCTTTGATGGTGTACCTGATGGCTCGGAGGCGCCGGACTGCCTCTGGGGCGAGGGGGTGGCCGTAAGCATCAATGCCCGCATCGGCTACTGATATCTCTTCCCATTCTAGAGGAAGCCCAGTCGCTTCGAGAACCTTCTTGGTAGCTGTCGTGATCTCTGGGCCAATCCCGTTCCCTTTCATGATTCCCACGGGCATTGTTCAAGATGCGTGTAAGCCCGGAATTGGACTTCGTGTAATATGAGTAATTCGCTTGGCTGTGGACGTCCTCACGCTGCATGTCTTCCGACGAACGTTGATAACGATTCTGATGTGATACGTTTGCTGCACTGCAAGTATTTATGCTGAACAGACAAGAGAGCTCGGCGGTAATCAGTCGAGATACAACGTATTCCGCTCCGTTTTGTAGAGGTTCTGGTGTTTGCGATGTCGCCCCCTTCCCTGCGGCGAGCCGTGGAATAAGTTTTGTATGGTCGGGATCATGCCGATGGTAGTGCAGGGTCTTTGTGGGGCAGCCATATCCCCATGAGGAAGAACAAGAGCGATGAGACCCTGGGGTATGGTGTGTGGAGTGCCCACGCGGGTTCTCAGATACCCATTATGACCGGACACCTTACTTTCAGTATCATTTAAAAACTGTATTAATTATGAAATCAGAGATTCGCAGGGCAAAAAACGGAGGGTACACGGGTACATATCAGCCCCTAGTGCACCAACAACGCCCACCACCCAAATTATTATATAGAGCATTTATTCCACCTTTTAACTCTCAAATCTAATTCACACGCCTAATTTGCGCGCCTAATTTATACGCCTAATTTGCATACCTAATTTACATACCTAAGGCTTATTTATATTATTAGTAGGTATGGGGGAAATGGTACTGCGCTAAATTCTAGCTAGCTATAAAAGCTAGCTTTTTCGCTCCTTTTAGACATTCTTTTAAGAAATCAACTCTTCTCTCTTTTATTATACTTAGTGCTCTGATCAAGCCTATCTTGTTTCTAAGAATTTCTAAATTCTTACCTTATTCCCTTTTCTAGCCCCCTTCTATTCCTATCCTCCCTCTCTCTCGCATTAGAGCTCCCTCTAAAGAGGATCTAGCAGAACATACCTCTATATATTTAGCTAGCTCATTTTCAATATATTTATAATTAAGCATAAATATATAAATAAAATATATTAGGTAGCTTTAAGTATGTAAATTAGCCATGCGAATTAGGCATACGAATTAGGCATGCGAATTAGGCATGTAATTTAGGCGTGCAATTTAGGCATACAATTTAGGCATGCAAATAAGTCCTAGTATGTGTAAGTTAGGTGCGCGGATTGGTAAGGGGAAATGTGCTGTGCTAATTGGCTATAGCTGCTAAGTAGTTGCTAACTAAGCATTTTTTGCCCTGTACCCTCCGTTTTTTGCCCTGCGAATCTCCCTTTTCTTAATTATACCTTGTTCTCCTCAGCCCGCGCAAAAGTATCTTCAGCTTCCTGTAATAGAAGACGTACAGTCAAGCGTCAAGAGATGCAGCCGATGCCACCACGAAATGTCCCTTCGCGGCTTTATGCGTAGCGTCAAGTACCGCAGCAACAACGATTTCAGACCTGAGGAGATGAAGATATGGAACTGTTGCGGAATAGCTTTGCAAACCTCACGGGTTGAAGGAGATCACAAAGACAAGTTTATGACGAGCGAGAAGATGCAGAACCAGCTCACCGACGAGCAGTACATGGGGCTATACGGAGCAGAGGCTGTCATCAAGGGGTAAGCAAAGGCCACTTTGTCTCCGGTTGCTGACATTTTTAAAGGCCATCGACGGGAGGAGAGAAGAATTATAAAGACAAAAATGACGACGATAAGGCTGAGCGCGCTCCGGCGGAAGCGTCTTGAGTGGAAAAGTCGGACGGTGATGATGAGAGGCATGGAAATAAGTCGCGCCTGGGGATCCGGTGGCACGTTGGCCTTGGAGTGAAGATTGTAGCTTGATTAGCTGGTACATGAGAGCAGCAATATTAAAGTTAATACAACCTGGATTCACCCTTGGCAGAAAAGATCATTGAGCTTCCCCACAACTTTAGACGCGGCTTGGAAGCCCCGAAGTCCAGCTTCCTCTCCCTTTCTGGGGAACACAAGTTGGTGAGACCTCGTATGCGAACAGAGATATTTTGACGCGAGCGACACACTTTATGGTTACTACCGGTGATATCTCATGGACCAGAAGAATGGTTTGCTGAAGAACTGTTTTACTCGCCCATCAACGAGCCTGAGATCCGGATGACGCTTACCGAGAGCATATGCATGATCAACAACACGCGTCCGCGGTGGAATGCCCACAGCACTCGTCATTTCCCGAAGAAGTATATCTGTCCATCGAAGCCTTTCCGCCTCAAAGCCTCTAATCACGCTGGACGCTGGTAGGCTTCCACGTGCGAAAAGACTTGTGAATGGACCAGTTGCTCCGCCAACGGATTCAAGTCGGATGTGCGGGCACATCCTACTCGGGTCCACGCCCTGCATAGGCACGGCGATATTCAAAGTGAAAGACGCCGTTGCGATACCCTCGAAATGGTCGGCGTCGGTGGTGAGCAGGGCGACCTTTCGTATGCCGTCGTCGGTCTCGCAATGAATCCAGGCACCGGGTTGCTCGTAGTATGACACAGCTACGAAACTTCCGAAGAATGCATTTCCACTCATGAGCGCCTCGGCCACCGCGGAACGAATGGAGTAGATCCTATCCAGCTCAGCAATTCTGTACATGTCGATCATGCAAATAACGTGAAGCTGCCCGTTGCCATAGTACGAAGCACAGTCACCATTCAGGTCCTGATCGATCAAGACCTCCGGAATGCAGTCCTCCTCATTCGATTGCTCTTCGGTTTCATGTCCGGTCCGCCTATAGGTCATGTTCCGGTATACCCCGAGTTTCGACTTCAACGACGCCATCTGGTCCTTGGAGAGCCGACCCGCGAGCTGCGGACTGACCGCATAGCTTGGTGATGGCTGGCATATGAAAAAGGTTGCTGGCGGAGGTCGATTGGATGCATCAGGTGCCGTGCGGGCAGCCAAAAGCTTCTGGCGATATGTGTAGCAGATTGACTTGATCTTGGAATAGGGCAGGCTGTTCACCCTAATCGGGGTCAAGCTGACTGTCCAACTTGGAGTATACTGCAGACGGAACGTGGGTCGCATTTCGCAGTGACTTGTGATAGCTTCGGGAGATTCCGTTGAGTGAATTCTCTGAGGGTCCTCGGAAGTGTTTGTTTCGAAATGGGAGACGGAAGAAGCCAGATGGAAATGGAGCGGGGCTTTTTGAAAAGGCGGAACTGTATGAGACACGGAAAGGAAAAAGCAAGTACGCGGAAATTTCACCTGGGTACTGTACCCATAAGACGTCCAAATAATTCGAAGTGCGTCTGAACTGTTTCTTGTCTTATTTCCGGGCCTGAGACAGCTGATTGAGGTTTTCAAACGGCATCTCGAAGGTGCGGTCCGCAACCGACCTTGTTGCAACGCGCTGGGTTCTGCGCACTACTCCTACAGCTGGATCCGAAGAGCCCTCGCAGCCTGTGTGATTCCTTGTCCTCGAAAAATTGCAGGAGGTTGACTCCCAATTTTAGCGAATTCTTAGTTGTTTTTTTTTTCCTTTCCCCATCAGTGATACAAGAGTCAATGCTCTCCGCGGCAGAGACGAACCAAGAGTGAAGGCGTACATACCTAGGTATGTATATCAACTCAGGTGGTGTGATGTGACCTCTCCAGGTCTGTTCATCATATTTGCAGCCCATGCCATCGCGGAATTCATTTGGTCGTTGGTTTCCCATATTTCAACAATATTTATTAACGTGGATGTTGAATTTAGATTCTCAGGCCCTCTGCTAGTGGATTATTGGCGGCCCACTGATCCGGCCTCACCCCGCGTTGGAGCTGTATTTGCCTTTCATCCTTATCTTCGCTCCGAAAAAGTAGAAAATGTACGGTATAGGTATTTTAAGGGCAGCGAAGAGCCCAAGCACGCTGTATGCCCAGCCATTCCCCAGCGCCGCGAACATCGGCGATATCAGGAGCGGCAATACGGCGGCCAGTGCGCTCCGGGCGAATGTATTTGCCGCCAGTGCGCTGGCTCCCCAACGTGGGAAAGTGTCTACCAAATAGTTCAAGGCGCTCGTAAAGACGACATAGTACCCGAATCCCATCAGGACGATGCCCGTGACAGGCACTATCCAGTGCACAGAGGGAGTCGAAGTCCAACCGATGAGGAACAGACCCGGCGTAAGGGCTACTGATCCGATCATCATTGGCGGCAAACGAGCCTCGGGGACGGCCTTGAAGTCGTTCCTCTCGTATAGGGCATTATAATACCTCTGGCTGATGAAGTTAAGCCCGACGCCGAACATGACCCCCAATAGGAGCGCAAGATACGGCAGCGAGGCTGAAAGATCATCCCAGTGCCTCGTGTCCTTGAATATTATAGGGAATGCCTGAAGACTGGCATAGTATAGAGCGTAGATAAACGCGGTGTAAATAGTAACGCACAGGCAGATCGGAGTCGCGAGCATCTGCAGTGGACGAAGGCCGTATTTGGTGGCCAGCTCCTTGGCCACGACTTCTTTTTCCTCCCACTCGGCATGGAGAGCCCAATTTTCCGTGGACTTACGCAATGCTGCAGCTTTGCGGGCGAGGAGCACTGGGGCGTATGACTCGTCGATGAAGATGACATCCAGAAGCAGGACGACAGCCTGGAGGATACCGGTAATCTGGCCACAGCTCAGTCATGGCTCTAGCTTCAGCATCAACCTGGGCTATCAAGCTGAGTTCTGCGAGGACTTACGTATTCAAGCCACCTCCATGACGAACCTGAATGTATAATCGCCCCTCCTACAACAGGACCGAGAGCCTATGTGTGTGGTGAGTGACACCGACTGCTGCGTGGATAATCTGAACGGGAAGAAAGATACCTACTGGGAGGCCGCAGACACAAAATGTATATCCAACGATGGCTAGTCCTCGTTGGTGAGGTTCCCACAAGTCCACAAAAACAGCGCCGGTAGACATGATGGGCGCCGAGCCAAAGAAGCCGTTGAAGAACCGAGTGATCAGGGTAGTTTGGATGTCTTTAGCTGTGGCGGTGCCAAAGGACATGACCGTAGCTATGAAGAAGGGAACCAAGACGGGCCATTTCCTCCCGTATACTTCTGAAAGCGGTGCCCAAATGAGGGGACCAAACGCCCATCTGGGTCGAATGAGCCAAATTAGAGGGGGTTCCATAACCTGGGCAAACACCATGAAAATCTTCAGGGATTATTGGAGGACGCACCCTATGAGAAGCAGACAGGTACCAAGTAGAGCCACGGTCTCGGACGTATGGAACTCGTTTGCAATACTCTGGTTTGCTGGAGCGTAGCTAGATGTTAACCGAGTCAGTCATGAAATGACAGCATTGCGCAAACTCCACATGTACAGTAAAGATAGCTTGCTTACGCTGTGCTTGCCCAGACCGATCCAAAGCTCGTCAGGCTGTAGAGCACGCTCGTATAGACCTTCTTCTGCTTCGACCAGTTTATGGGGTTGTATTTGTCGTGCTTACTGTCAAAACCAACGATGCATTCCTTTTGGGCCGTCTTTTCACTTGTCTGTTGTGTGCTCCCGGTACTGGAGCCTTGTCCGTTTGTTGTTGTAAGCTCCGGCATCTTGGACCTCTGCTTTGACACGAAGTGTTCCTAGAAAAACGAGGTGTTATTTGTTGATCGGGAGGGATTGACGACCTAGGGCCTTTCAATAGGCATGATCTATGTTGGTGAGAACCCAGTCAGCATTCAGGCATGACGTAGTACTACAGATGTCTGAGAATGGGGGAAAAATAAGCACGGTGCTCATGCTGCGTGAGGCAGTGATAGTTGGTTCATCAGTCTGGAATTTACGTAAGGCACGGGTGGTCTGGTAAGAGAGCTCATCTCGAAACGGTTAGACGTCGTTAATCAGACAGACGAAACTATTATCGATAATAGACAAGTCATATTTGACCTTTGTCTTATAAGCCCAGCCAGGAGCCAGGCGCCCAGGCTGGTGAAAGGAACTTCCACCAGGGGGTCGGGGCGGTAAAGCATCCCCGAAATGAACGCTGGCTCGGGTGACACAACATTCCATATCAGCCACATTTTAGCTATGACGTAGCGCGAGATGTCAACAGTCAGCCCGTGACCTATTGCGTGATCTGCTTTACAGATCGTATAATAAATGAATGCGGAGCAGTTGTGAATATTGTATCCTATTTCGGGGTGCCAGATTGATGATCAGCAAGGACTCTCATTGTGCAGCCATCTCCGAGGAGTCTCAACAGAATGCAACGTTCCAATCGAACCTCATTTTGAGAGTCTAATATGGCCCATTTCGACATATACTTGATTGACTATTTACGTTTCTGCATTGCGTGGAGGGTGTTTGCTTGAACCATCTTCTTGCGTATGTTTGTCCAAGACGTACTAGAATTTGTTCTGGGCCTCCGGTAGGCACAAGGCTGTACCATACTAAAGCTTGTTTGAAACCCGAGCCGCTCAATATTCCTACTTCAAAATTAAGCGATGAAAGTAGTGCTTACTGCGTGCCGTCTCTGCAAGATCCCAGGAAAAGCTATGCAGAAAAAAAGCCTTCTGCGAGTTCCCAAACCACACGCTCCTTACATTAGTGACAGTACTATGCATACTTCTTACATAAAAGAAATGACTGCTTCAACTCTTACGGTGAAAGAATCAGATATCAGTCACACTATTAGGCTTACTCCTTACATAAAAGAAATAAGTGCTACAACTTTTACGGTGAAAGAATCCGATCTTTCAGACTATGGGTAACGTTTTAATGAACCACGCAAAGGGCCAAGGTATTGGAGGTTAGTGGTAGTTTCGAGCCTTGTGAAACCATGCCCTCTTTGCTGCGTGAATTGAAACAAGGGCGGACACACGGCCGAATCCACAAGCTCAGTGCGCCAAGGCTGAGCGGCTTTTGTCCCCCGGATTATTCTGGTCCAATAGAAGCGAACAACAACAACTGCTCTGTGCTGAGACTTCGAACAGGTGGTCAGCTTCACCTCAAATCGTGATACTTTGAACTTAAACGCAATTTCGAGCCTCGTGTGATTTATTTACTGATAATCACGGTACGCTACTGCTCGTTCCAGCATCCGCCTCGCAGGTGGCGGTGTAAGATGAGGTCAACGCGGGGGTGAAGCCCAACCACACAGTGATTCAGCCTGCCAAGAACCCGAGAATCGAGATCTAGGATCCCGAGTTCATAGGACCAGGGTCAAGAGGAAGTATGGAAGTAGATCGTCACTGTTAGTCTGGGAAGCTCAGGTTGGTTGTTAGATTGTCGTGTGTTAAGAAGTATAAGTATGCTATCGGTCAGTGGTCTTTCAGCCCAGAAAACCTCAGGTTTGTTCCACCTATCAGCTATACGATTTGTCTTCCATACACGTCAAAGCCCATAATATCCCACGAATTACTCAATTTCACTTCAAACCTCTGAAAATGTCTCAGACCACTTCCCGAACAGTCCCATACCAGGGCAAGGACGTCCCAGTAGCCAATCTCAATACCATTGACTTCGAAAAGCTTCTCTCCAACGAGCCGGACGAGGTCCAGAGACTCATCCACTGCTGCCAGATTGAGGGCTTCTTTTATCTCGACCTTCGTGGAATCGATGGTCGTCGCACTATCGATGACCAGCAGAGACTTCTCAGGCTCATGGCTCGTTTCTTCCACTCAAGCTTCGAGGAGAAGAATGAGATTGGCCTACCTGAGTTTAAGCATGGGTGAGCTTTCCCAATGTCCAGCGAAAGAAAATAAGAAGGTTTAATTAACGGCTAAAATAAGATATGAACCTGTTGGGCTCCATGCCGGGCTCCTCGAAAACAGTGCGGACGGATATGAGTGCCTCAAGGTTAGTGCGCAAGGGACCAATGAAATCGCCGTCAACCTCTGATCAAGAACGCATTCTGAAGCTGAGTTATCACAGGTGGCCCTCTCCGAGTTGTCCAAGACATCGGACAAGCTAAACATCCCCAGCATCCTCAACAACGACGACGACCTCAAGGTCATGCGGGACTTCGCCGGCGGCGCAAACATTATCACAAAGACACTGCTGTCCTGTCTGAGCAACGCTCTGGGTCTTACGGGCAAGGACCGCTTCGAAGCGTACCACCGCAACTGGCAGGAGACGAACAGCACGCTGGCCATGTTCCGCTACATCCCCGGCGACGAGGGAAAGACCGAGACCTGCGGCCACCAGCAGCACACGGACATCGGCTCGCTGACGCTGCTCTTCAGCGAGCAGTGGGGGCTCCAGGTGCAGCCGGCGAACAAGCCCGGCGCGCCCTTCGAGTTCGTCGAGCCGCGCCCGGGACACGCCATCATCAATGTGGGGGACTCGCTACGGTTCGCGTCGGGGCACAAGCTGTATTCGTGCATCCACCAGGTGGTGCCGCTCGACCCCTCCAGCGAGCGTTACTCGTTTGCGTATTTCCTCAGGCCCGAGGTTGACGCGTTGGTCAAGGACAGCGAGGGTCGGTGGATCAAGGCTGGGCAGTGGCATGACGAGAAGTATGAGGTGTTTGCCGCCACTCATGAGGAGCAAGCGACAATCGTCCCCAAGACAATGCTTCTCGGCGGGATGCCCGAGCAAATTGCCCAGGCGTAGATTTGAGGTACAGATCAACACGGGATAGACTCAACCAGCACAGATATCGAGGATCTCAGTAAATGCAAAGCTACATATGCGTCAGCAAACAGACTAGCAATGAACGGGATGAAGTCACACCATACTTTTATACAGATACGGCTAGCTGACTGTCAAAATTTCTGAGCCGCGTTAGTGTAGACTTGCAGAGAAACGCAGTGTCAAAATTGTACCCAGAAACGCATTAGTCCATGCTTTGATCTACCTCAACCTCGCTATTGTATACGTCCGTCAGCCTAGCCCCTGAACGTCAAGCAGCGCCACATCGTCTGCTTAATAGTCTGTGGTTGTTGCACTACCCTGCTGCTGCCTCCATGCGACTTGCAGACCAAATCTAGCCCTACTATGGCATGCATATAGCGGTAGCTGACGTTAACTCTAACAGTTTCATGGATCAATTAATTTCGGGTATTCTTTGTCTTTTTAAAAATACACAAAAAAAGTACATAAGGACCTTTGTGTTCCTGGTGACGGGCGGGGAAGGGGCCTCAGGGATTCTCATGAGGAAAGTTGCGCAAGATTATGATTGCAGCTGTTGCATGATAGCCTCATGCCGGGACCAGGCAGCACACCACAGCGATCTCTGGTCATCCTCACCCTCTGCCTCAGCATTAGCGCCCTTAAGCAGCTGTCGCACAATAGCCTCATTTCTATGCAGGGTAGCTAACATTAGCGGTGTCCAGCCATTCTCATCCTTTGCCTCAGTGTTGGCGCCCTTGGCAAGCAAGTACTGCACAATAGCCTCATAACCGCTCTTGGTAGCTGACAGTAGCGGTGTTAAGCCATGCCAATCCTTCACCTCAATAGCAGCGCCCTTAGCAAGCAGCTGCTGTGTGATAGCCTCATGTTTGCACTCGATAGCTACCTGTAGCGGCGTTCGGTCATAGTGATCCTTTACCTCAATGTCAGCACCCTCAGCAAGCAGCTGCTGTGTGATAACATCATGCTTGCGTGTGATAGCCCACGTCAGCGGCGTCCAGCCATGGAGATCCTGCACTGAATTGATGTTGGTTACACCCGAATAGACCCAGGCAAGAAAAAATGCCAGATCGCCTTCCCTTTGAAGATAGGAGAAGGTACTCTCTCTCTGCCGTTGAAAGGTGAAGCTACGTCCAAACCAGGTCCCTTCGTCCTTGGTCTGGTGATAGAGTCTCCATAGGTCCTGAAACGCAGGGTCGACGTGCTTGGCTCGCGCCTGGAGCCTCTTCAAAATAATCTGGATTGCTTCATGGCTCCCAGTCGCTCGCGCGGCGAAGATTGGCGGCCCATAACGTTCCTCTCCGACATCAAAGGAAGATTCTATGCGGGGATGAATGCGAATAAGGTGCGCTAGGTTCCTCTCGGCTAGGATATAGAGAAGTTTGACAGTTTGCGTATATCGCCGAATGACATGCTTTTCGAAAGCATTGTGGAGGTTTGCCCACTGTAGAAGTGGGAACGCATCTAGGAAACTTCCTTGCTCTATACCGTGCTCCTGGGCGCTATTGGCGTGTCCAAGGACATTGAGGATGGAATATTTGAGGAACGGAAACTTCATGCTAAGGTTCTCTCTTAGCTCTGTAGCCTCGGCGCCCCGTAGCGTCGCGTCGGATATGTTGACAACTCGATTGATGGGAGCCTTTACCTGAGCTAGGCAGCAATCCTTCAGCTTATCATGGCAGTGGCCCTTGAAGCTCTCCGAGGCCCTGGACCACTGCCTACCGTATCGGCCCAGCAGGAAGTCACGAACAGATTCGTGGATGAATTGGACTTCCGAAGCCTTGTTCCGCGTGACTTCGGCCAACCCTTTAGATGAAGTCCTTACAAAAGTCCCCATCTGGTCTAGTCCGATGTCTTCCTCGTCCCAGTAGCCTGAGTTCTCTTTATCGATACTCAGCTGGACGGCGAAGTAGAACTCCTGTGGTTTGAGAGGGCGCATAGCGAAAAGAACCCATTTCAGGCAGATATGTAGCTGTTCGAGGTTCTCCTCGTCTCGTTTAAGGATCATCTCGAACAAGTCGTCAAGTCCGCGCGGGATTTGTCTAAGACGCGTGCGGATCGCATTGATAGAGATGATACTGTTGGGATATTCCTTCTTGAGAACATCAAGTACCAGAACAACCCAAAGGAAGATACCCGAAGACTTGTCGCGAATCTCAGACCGGAGTGATTCGGCGTGCTTAGCCTTACCTAGCCTGAGCTTCGATTTGATATAGTGTTCGATATCGTTGGTATGGCCGTCTTCGTCTTCTAGAGTGATCTCAATGCCCTTCTGGATGACGACAGTCGGGTAGTGTCGGCTCGAGAAACAAATGCGCAGCTGGACTTTTTCCTCTCTGGCGTGGTCACACAGCTCCTCAAGGAAGCAAACCATGCTAGCAGCCTGGTCCTGGTCACACTCGTCCAACGCGTCAACAAAAATCGTCAATGACCTTTTCCCAAGCTTAGAGATGGCCTCTGTCAACGTCCGTTGCAACGATGGTTCGGACCATCCATTACGTTGGATACTCTTTGCGCCATCATCTGTCATCCACTCTAAGCTGTCCCAGAGGTCCACTGCCTTCTTGAACAGCTGGTGGAGTAGAGACCGATAGAGACCGATCGTTGACTTCTCCTCAGTAGTACCACGGGCGAGGAAGAAGAATGACAGCATGATTTGCGAGGGATCATTCTTTGTGCGGATTTTGGCCTCTTCGAAGAGGAGCTTCATCAGAGTAGACTTCCCGGTGCCAGGGTTGCCTTTGATCTAAAGGAAGCCGCCATCGTCGGACTGTGTCGTCACTTCGCTCCAGGCTTTATACTCTGGCTTGGATAGAAACCAGCGGCAGGTTTTTCCTTGCGCAGTTGTTAGATGTATCAGTCTTTCGTCGATTTTGGCAAAGTAGAGCTGATCTACCAGTGACTGTTTAGTCGTAGCATCGACGCCGTCGCCATTCGCCCCGGAAAGACCTGTTGCAGATCGCTCCTCGCCGACCAGGGATCCTGGATTACGGCGCTTAGACGGACGAGCAGTCTCCAAGTCTCTGTGGTAGGTTCCGCATGAATCATTCGACCAGCCAGGGTTGGCCTCCTCAAAAGCCCTTCTTCAGCCGCTTCTTGACTTCCTTGAAAACGTTGACCTTCTGGTCACGTTCACCACATCCTCCCACGTGCTGAAAGAGCTTCTTACGAGAATCAAACTCCTCATCACAGAAGATACAAGTTCGATTGACAGGATGATCAATCCCTCTCAGGTTGTAGGCACGAAAAGAAGGGCTTGGAGATCTAGAGCGGAAGCGCTCCGAACCCGATGAGTCGTGGGGGTCCTCGATCCAGTGGACTCTCTTGGGTGAGTCTTCTGGAGATGGGGATCGTCGACCACTCTCATACTCCTCCTCAGAGTCTTCTCTCATGGTGACATTGTAGGAGCGCTTGGGTCGATCCCTACGGTCAGGACTTGGAGGTCGGTTCCATTCTCTCTTGGGACCCTTGTCCTTATCTCTCCTGTCCTGCTTGAAATCCTTCCGGTCACGGGACTTGTCGCGATAGTCTCTGTCGCGGCGGGTGTCTTGAGACTTGTCTCGATCACTCCTGGAGTACTTGTTGTACCTTGAGGGCTTGTCGTATCGCTGATCCCGATCCCAATCGCGTCCACGGTAGCGATCTTGGTTGCGGGAGCTCTGCTGTCGGGAATCATATCTAGCCGATGGCGATCTGGCTCGACCACTGCGGTAGTACTCGGGAAATCTCTTGTCGGCCACATTGACCAGGATACTATTGGACTGTTCCACTTCCTCTATATAATCGTCAAGAGAGGGGTGTCTCTTTGGTGGCGGCAAGTACTGCTGGATTTGATTATCCATCTTGTTCTAAATGTTGTTGATTGCACCCCTCCAATTGAGGTTCTTCTGATTGATGGTGCCTATTGCCCGTGCATACTGTAAGTTTCTCTGGATGAACTTTTGCAAGGCGAATTCATCTTTGGCAATGTCCTTGAGTTGTAAGAATCCCTTGTGGAACTTTCTGGTAGCCCGTGTGGGCTCTATAGAGAAACGTGAAGCAAGTGTGTCTATTAGCTGGCCATACTCAGCTCGCTGCAACTTCCGTCGCTTGGTGTTGGTGATCTCTGTGGTCCACCAATGAACTGCAGATCCCTGCAAAAGGGTTGGAAAGAGCCTCTTGATTTCAGCCTCGATGTCCAGGTCGTTCTCTCCATCCTTGAAGGACTCTAGTCGTCTGATGAAAGTCCAGACATTAGTAAAGATGAGGTCTTTTCCAACTGTAACCATACCGACGTCCTGTGGGTCATTGTACTCAGGATCAAACAGGCCAACTTCCTCACGCTTGAGTCTGGAGTTAGACCACACTGAGGATTTGGTACTGGAGGCTCCCGGGGTCATCTCTCGGTCCATCCAATTTCCATGGCCAGGTTTACCAGGTTCGCCTGGTCCTCCAGGACCGGGAGGTCCACCTGATGCCCGGCCAGGGTCAAACGGCGTGCGGCCGTCACCGTAAGGGTCGCCTGGTTGCCGGAATGGCGTATGTATCGGTCGGCGCGGAGGATCGCCATTGTGAGACCCGTGTCTGTGATTGTTGCTCCCATCATCAGATGGGTCGCTTCCTGGGTCACCCCCTCCTCCAGCTGCAGTCGCGGGCGCCGGTCCGGCAAAGCTGACGTCACGCCGTTGCTGCAGGACGTGAGGGTGCAGAGCAGGAGATTGAGTATAGGTGCCTCCTGGCTGTCGATAACTCTGGGTTGTTCCCACTCGGGGATCTTCTACCATTGGGATATAACCAGGATGAAGTGCTCCCACTCCAGGTTCGGGAACTCTTGGGCTGCCCTGGTTATACGTAGCGGGCATGGGATTGTTGAGGTATCCCGGTTGGAACTGTGTACCAGTAGTGGCGGGGGCGGGGTTGCTTGACATGGTGGGTGTAACCGTAGGCGGTGGTGCGTTGTACCGCGCGTCTTGTGTCGAGGTGGTGGCTGGAACGTTGATCTTGAAGAAGTCCAGCATACTCTCCAGTTTGCTGTCAATCGTCTTTGACTGCTGGGTCAGTTGTAGCGTCAATCGGTCAAGCCTTTGGGTCGCATCCAGCGCAGCTGTCTTTCCATCCTTGGCCACTTGTTTGAAGTGCTTCATGTATTTTCGAGTGGCGTCGTTGTTCGAAAACTTGGTGGGCGTAGGCGGAGATTGCGGTGCCTCCTGCTCGACCGTCTGCGTCTGTCGGGGTTCTTCGTTCGGAGACTGCGGTTGGTTGTCCTCGACTTGGTGTCGCAGTTGCGTAGCGTCCTCATAGAAGCTGTCCTCGAGTGCAGACTCCTCTTCTTCCATGCTTGAATGACCTCGGGGATCCATCGTCATGCGCCTCGAGTTGCGTCCCTGAGAGTCGGGCTGTTGTCGCGTCTGCGAATTGCTTGGCTGTCCAAGGAACTGTGCTTCGCTTTGACCGAGCTGCTGGCCGAGTTGCGCGGCTAAGAACTGGGTATTCTTAGACGGCGAAGCTCGTGGCCCGTTGATTGGCTTTCCTGGCGGATTGAGGGGAGGCATCTGCTTGTCTTGCGTCGTCATAGTGAGAACACTCTCAGTGTGACGACAATCGTACCAAGGCAGGAGAATGCGCGATGATGACGAGGAAGGAAAACAATCGCGACTACTCTGGGGAGCGTGAAGCGATTGGCGTTTGGCGTTCCTCGTGGCGTCTGCGACAAACGGTCTTCGTCTACTCTGGGGAGCGTGACGCGTCTCGTTCGTGCAGGATCAGAGGGGAGACGCGAGGTTCGAGTGCCAGTGCCTCTACTCGCAAAGGGAAAGGCACTTAACTGCAGTACTTAGCTTGAATGCCTTTGTTTGTGTTGTCAGGGTGTGTTTGACGCTGCCAGCTACTCTGGGGAGCGTGAAGGCAGGTCGGGTGGGGTGTCAAGGCCGCGATTACTCTGGGGAGCGTATCGTATCGTCAGATTGATTCTTCGCAGTGTCGAATCGTAGCTACCACATGTAGGAGCATTCAGAGGGGTACTCGAAATGTGGATTTAGCTGTTGTATTCGTGCTGTTGGTGTGTGTTCTAAGCTAGAATTAGGGCGACCCCTGCAACAGTAATCGAGAGGAATGGGTTTTACACTGTGCGGCCGCCCACGGCGACCTTTCAGCGGCTCTGTCACTCTTGACTGTGAGCGCCCAGATGCGGACTGAGCCGGAACTGGCAAAGACAATAACAGAGAGAGCGGAGGGAGTGGGCCGTGGCGATGGTGCTGACTTTTGCTCCGTTCCAAATCCAAACCCGGGAAGGCCCAACTATGAGGAGCCCCTTCCGGCGCCCGGAACGGTTGGCAAACGGAAAAGGACCCAGGCCGATGATAGTCCTGATGTGGCGGCCGGTCCGGAAAAGAAGGCTGCAAGGATGGAGCGGCCTCACTCCCCGAGGGTCCTTACGGCCGGATCCTTTTGATCCATTCACGACTCTCGTGATTTATTCACCACTCTCGCCCAAATCGCCTAAAATCATGATGCGCAGGCCTTCCTAAGGCCTCTGCAGCCATGGATCGGCCTTGTTTCAGTGGTTCAGCGATTACCGTGCCCAGGTGCCCGAATCCTGCCGAATCCTGCGGGGGCCAGGAAGGATTTCAAGCCTCGGGGCCTATCTAAGCGCCCACAATATGGTGGCCCTGGCCATGCTGGCACTTCGAATGGAGACTTGTTGACCTTGACAGCTCAAGGCTTATTGAGCATTAGGAATTAACAAGGACGTTAATCTCAGATGAAGATGTTTTCACAGGGAACGGAATATCTACAAATACCAGAGCAGTGCCGGCTTTCTATTGTTGTGAATGAATCCAGCCAGTATCAGCATCTCATTCTATTAACCTTACCAGTGTAAACATCTTCTCTTCCACCTGTCATCGCCAACCAAACCACTTCCCTTAACCAACAAAACCACCTTCCATCTCGAGCTCAGCCGTCATCGAAGCTTATATCATCCGTTCAACCGCCACCACTGAAAATAGACTCCCACATCACTTAAGCATTATCGACCTTTGCCGACAATGCTTTTCCGCGTTTCCGTCGTTACTTTCATCTTTGCCAGCCTTCTGGGCAATGCTCTGGCTGTGGTGCCCCAGGTTGTTTATCGGAGCACGTCAAAGTCGCCTAAGACGGTCAAGGCAGACAACGGCTTAAACTGCAACAAACCGAACGGCTTCGATCCCCGGATTACTGCTCAGATGCACATCACAAAAAATTTCAAGATCGGCACCAAGAACATCAGCCCCATGAAAGATCCCTGGGTTTCGACGACATCTGACCACACCACACTTGTGGGCTCAACGCACGCCACATCCTCAGGGTATATTTACAAGATAGACACAAGCGGCAGGGAGGCTTCTTTCCAGGACGCAGCAGACCTTGAATGGGGTTCAAAGGGGAATCCGCATGCCTTCGAGAAGGAGGTTTCGGCGTATGTCAACATTCCCTGGAATTCCATCATGGGCTGGTCTAAGAACGATGTTTACACCCCGAACCCCGATTACGCTGGAGGGTGCGAGCAATCTGGAGCCCTGAAAAAGCGAGGCCAGTGTGCCGCTCGCAAGCAAGGAGCAGCTCAGCCTAAGGCAGCAGCTCAGCCTAAGGCAGCAGCTAAGCCCAAGGCAGCAGCTAAGCCCAAGGCAGCAGCTAAGCCTAAGGGAGCATCTAAGCCTGGGCAAGCTGCTCCTGCTGGTGCTAGGCTTGCGCGTGCTGCTCAGGCTTAGGGTGGCCGTCCACTACACTACACCCACTAGGCTTAACAGTATCATGTAAATATCAACACTTTGGCTTCAGTGTGAATGTAGTGAAGTGTACGGCTACACTAAGTGTAGTGGGCGGCCACGCTAGTGCTGCTGTTAAGCCGGCTTGACAGCAGCACGCGTTGGCCCGAAGGAAGGTAGGCTGGCCTGCCTTTCCTTTTCAAGTGTATTATAGCGCGGGTCGCAGGTGTAAAATCAAGGGTTATGGGGTAGATAGTATCTGTACTGGTAGCTTAGGTAGAAAGTAATGGCATTCCTTTTTATAAATCTTTTTATCTCTAGTAGCAGAATGTCTCCCAGCAGATTACAGTAGTAGACCCTCTGTCATAATCTAGGTAGTGTAGATACTAACGCTACACTTGCACGCTTAACAGCCACATAGCATGCATTTGGTTAAATTTAAAGCTGTCGCGATATAGGAAATACAAGTAAACGGAAAATTGATTGGAGTTTTTGTTCTTCCTAGTTTATCATTTTACATACTTATCCCGGGCCTGATAGAAAGCTTTGGCCCGTTGAGATATATTGTATAGTAGAATCTGCTCATTTAAAATACTACCTACGTCGTCCCTGGGGTCGAGGGGATCCGTGGAAATAGCAGAAGGCCCGTGCATCCATCTCCATCCATTCAGGCACTGCACCCCTCCGGCGCTGCAGCAGATTCCCGCTAGATCATTCCCGTGTAGTTTGGCCAATCCTTTGACCGACTGCTAGGGTCCGTATTAGATGAGCTATGGATTACTACCTTATGTGGGCTTTCCAGTATTTTAGTCAGATAACACACCTCCCTCGGAATTATACACGGCCCCGTAGATCTAGCAAGGAGGATTCACCTTGCTCGTTCCTTGCATAAAAATAGGTCGGCTGGTACAAGCTGAGGCCTAGGTGTTGTTGCCTGCAGTGCACGCCGTTTTTGGTAAGCACAGCCACCCAACAGCCCATAATCCTTTCCCGTTCGCCTTTAAAAGTTGCTGACTTCCTCCCCTTAAACCGTCGCCCTTTCAATCTCCGTCCTAGAACCCCAAATCTACCTAACATGCCTGTGCAGACGGATCAATCCCAGGTTTATTAGTTTGTACGCACTTTTAGACGCGGTCGAACATGCACCCAATATACTTATATAATGGATGGCTAATAACAACGTCTTCAACAGCAAAAGAATACCACCCACGAGACGCCATAAACGGTGACACCATGCCAAAGGACGTTATCGCAGAGTACGAGCTAGCACACCCCGTGGCAGGGCTAGGAAAACACCGCCCTTTTTCGCTAACAACATATCTCGAACAGCGCAGGATCAGATCTCGAAGACCTGGTGCCCGAAGGGTACAAACCACCCCCGATAGTAGAGCCTGAGACAACACCATGGCATATCGACATCAGCGACGCAGACTTCAAGAAGCTCCAAGCCGGCTTCAGGCCAGCAGACCATGACGACAAGTGGTTCTTTTTAGCCACGGGTCCGGACGAGGCCGGCATCACTTCCATTCACATCATCCGCTTCTTTTCACACATGGTGTTTTACACCCTTAACATTAAGCCCGGCGACGGTGGCCGCTTCAAAATTGATTCCTTTACCTACGAAAGGCAGGTGTCCGTCCCCAAGACGGAAGAGGAGGCTAAGGAGCATGCCGTGGTCCTGTGCAGAGGTCATCTCGAGTGCGAATTCGAGGCGCTCCCCGAATACGACTTTTTTGGTTGAAGCAGCACTTGAGGCCTCTTGAGTCCTGTCATGACACCAAGCCTCCTGTAGCTGAGTGTCTAATGAGCTCATATGTATCGCCCCGCACGGGAAACGACGACTAGAGGAGTTGTGAAGTAGACAGGAAGGATCTGACTGTCCGTAGCCTTTGATCAGGCTGCTTGGGGTCTCCCGCCTTGTGGGAAGCGCAAACTAGGCGCCGTCACATCGGCGGAGGAAGCCCAAAGGGCACATCTTATAGGAGAGTGTATATGAAGCGTCAAGGTTCTACGAATAAAACATGCTGTCTGATCGGTAGATGTTTAACATGGTCGCCACGTCACCAATGCTGGGCCTCCCTCCCCGACGTGGCAGACTTGGCTAATCACGAAAGCGGCAGCGCGGACCGCGTCACAGGCATTACAGAGAGTATAGACGCCTTGGTCGGCCCGTAACAGTTCATAACAGTACAGTCCCTGGCGGTCTATGTCTCTGCTAGGTCTCCAGGGACTAGCTTGCCGGCGAGGTAGATTCCCTCCACGTCCGGTACCTCATCCGGCCGCAGAAGCTTTGTTGCAGTGGGGGTTATGAAAAGTTGGGTGACACCTATGTCGTTGATAACCCTGGTCAGGTCAGACAGCATAACTTCTATGGGCGCCATGCAGAGCGTCGCGCCGACGCTGAGCATGCGAAAGATATCGCTGACAGACACGTCGAAGAAGAAGTTGGAGAACTGGAGGAGGCGCCAGCCCGGCTCGACCGACTCGGCCTCGATAATGCTGTCGATGCCGGCGGAGATGGCCTCATGAGAGACGGGAACGCCCTTGGGCAGTCCTGTTGACCCGGACGTGTAAATACAATATGCCAGGCAATCTGCTTCTAGGCCCACCTTAGCCGCGTACAGGGGCGCCGAGTCGAGCTGGGCAGACTTGATGGCGTATACGTCTATCACGTCCGCGGTACAAGATTGGGTGTCAAAGATGCCCCTTAGGTTCTTGTCTGTGAGGTGAAGATGTCAGAACCGTGGCCGACATGTCTTAGACGATGAAGTTGTTTCTTTCCGGCGGGTTTTCCGGGTCCAGGGGCACAAACACTGCCCCTGCCTTGAGCACAGCAAGTATTGCCACGATGGCCTCAATCGACTTCGGCAGGCAGATTGGTACTAGACTCCCTGGACCCAAGCCCTTGGATCGCAGGAATTGCGCTACCTGGTTGGCACGTCTGTTGAGCTGTCCGTATGTGCAGGTTACGGACGGCCCGTACTGAATTGCCGTTCGGTCTGGACAAGACGCCGAGGCCTCCTCGATCTTGCTGTGCAGCAACGCAGGGTGGTTGTCTACCAGAGGACAAAGTATGCTGAGCTATGATCTTTCGGAAGGCGTGATGATGTCCATGTCGGCGATGCGTTTCGTGCTGTCCTCGAGGATGCCCTCGATTACGGAGGCAACCTCGTGCACCACGAACTCTGTTCTGGTCGGATCCAATGTTCCGCTCAGCCCAACAACAAAGTGGCCCGGCGCGGCTGGGTCTTCTTGAAGCTCAAGGCTTGTGTAGCCGGTGAGGCGTCCCCCCTGTGGATTTCCCACCTTGATTTATCACGAGGAAGTTGACCAGTGATTTTAAAGAGGTCGGAGGAATGCCCCCCAGCCCGTAGTGACCTGCGAAGGCCTTGTTAAGCATGTTCGGCCAAGTCCCACAACGCCCCTTAGACATATGATAGACCCTAGGCGGTATCCATTCTGTCTTCAAGCCGTATACGCAGCGGGACGGTCGTCAGTGTCGATTGAGACTCTGTACGCCCCGGACGGGCATATCCCGCCCGGACAGCGTGGTAGCGAAGGTCACATCCAGGTTGCCGTTATGTTTGGCCAGGACGATGGCCCGGGTCAGGTAGAGGAGCACACCTACTGAGACCTTGACGTCATACTCACTCCGGAGAAACGTGACAAAATCCTCGCGGTACAACCATGACTTGTTCCTCAGCTTGTGGCGTATTAGTTGAAGGTTGGACCAATCCTGGTCGGAAGCGGTTGCGTGGCGCCAAATCGACGGACGTTTGCGCGAAAATAATAAACTAAGTGCTCAATACACTTGACTCCTCTAGATATGGTACGTGTTTACTTTTTAATAAGAAGTAATGCTAGGGTTTTGATAGTATTTATAGTGAGGTAGTTAGGGTGCCATTAAAGTGTTCTGCGCGGCCATATAATTAATCGTGAGATTGAGGAACAGAATCACTGGGAACAGAGAGAAAGAAGAAAGCATAGGAACGCTTGGTTGGGGGATTACCAGGGTACCTGAAATCAGCTGTTTAATCCTGAAATTCTATAGAGATGAGCCCAAAGGCGATTAGTCTATTGTACAATACAGTACACATGACTTACTGTCTACAAACTGTACAAGCCACAGGTGGCGCACAAGAATCTCTATTTTACAAATAAATAAAGGCGGACACTTGTTTCGGTCTACCCTGTAAATCCAAATATTCGAGCCTCTGTCCTGTGAAGCCCAGTGACGTCTTAGCGGTGGTGGACACTACGAGCCTGGAGACGTACACATTGTTGGAATCTGGCAATGCGACCCCAATAAGCTGAACCCAGTGCTTAGTGATATTCTAACAAAGCTGGTAACAATGTAAATATTCAAGAAAAGATCATTTGATATTTTCCGACCTTAGTGTTGGTACGACGCATTTTGCTTGAATAACGTAGTGACTTGTTCTGGTAGGTGTGCTGCATTTGGAGTGTGTAGGAGGGAGGGTTGCAGCTCTTTCTCCAGGTTATGGGCTGTCTGGGTGTCGAGACGCGAAATCTAAGTAATGTTTCAACAGGCAAGGGTTTTTCTCCCTTTCATGGCTCCCGCTTTCCCCAATGCTCAAGCGTTTGCATCAGAGGCCTAAAGAAAATTAAAGAAAGGGTCTTCAAGAACTATCAACGACTTCACTTTCCAGTGGTATTTATAACTTGGGTTTTGCCATACGATAGTCACGATGTGCGCAGTCACAACTTTGACTACAATCAGTGAAATTCCCGACCGTCATACAGCCCATCGCGAAGAAGTCCGTGCCTCGTTCAGACATCATGAGTTGACACACTAGAGCCCAACCTTTCCATCGTCTGCGATATCTAGCTTCACCGTATGAATATGAGGGTAGAGTTCAGGGACATCTTGGACTTTGTATTCTTTAACCTTGTCAATCCGGTTAGAGTCGACCCAATTACCGTGAACCGCAGAACGAAGCCCTGCCAGTTTAGCGATTAATATTCCGTTCTCGGAATTATCATCAACAGCAACTTACGGAATGGCAAAATGATCTTCGCCACAACCTTCTGGAAGTCACGAGTGTCCTGGATGATCTGTGTCTTGCGTATTAGTTGCCGAGCTCGAGGGCCGCATGACCGATATTGGGTCAACTAACCAGCTCGTTCCTACCGGTGTTCATATTGTCGATAAGAGTGATGAGAAATCCATCACCCTCCGGGGCGCCGGGGTGTCTGGGACTGAACGCCGGCTCCTGAACCAAGCAGTTGGGGCCAGGAGAAAAATATTTCACCTCGCCCGTCTGGTAGTCAACACGAGCCAGTGCATTCAACCCCTGGAAAACATTCTTGTTGCTATCTCCATTCGGATCAAAACAGTCGAGCCAAGTGATGCGAGCTATTATGTTGTAATACCTCGTCAGCCACTTAGTCCCTAGACTAGATTCATGCTGCTTGTAACGTACTCTTGCTCATGAGGAATCTCTCGTCGATACGAGGAAACTCGCACGGACCACGGAGGACGATTTCTACATGATAAATGAGTCCTCACTCCTTCATTTCCATTGGTATCGAGGGTCCTACCTGGCTCTGGCAACTCGTCTGATGTGCTATTGGGGTCGATGCAGAATTTCACGTAGTTGACTGACACATCTTTCGGCTCCGGGTTCGGACCTTGGAGACAAGCTGTTCATAATGTGAGCAGTTGAACCTGATCGAACACACGTTCTGCTTACGTAGAAAGTTCATGCCGTTGTGAGAGGCAAGTGTCGTGTCGAAGTATCTGAGATTTTGTTAGCAAACATGTGACTCTGTTGCAGAGAGCTCCCCCCTGCCTACACTTTTCCATTGTCCTCCCATGAAGCTCCCGTGTGGATAGGCATCGAGTTCTTGTACTTGTACCATCGGACTGGCTTGCTGAGGTCTCGTGGAATGAGTCCGAAGTAGGCCGGACAAGTCTCGTCGTAATACCTGTTTCTTTTGCATGAGCTTGCCATTAACAAATCAAGAAGCTGAAGTCTCACCATTGATGGTTTCCAGGCTTCTCAATGTCTTTCAGGTCAACCGTGTAGGGCATCCGCATTATGACGATGTAGTTGCGGGTCTGAGGAGGCATGAAAGTGTCAGGTGCGAGATTCCTGGTACTGCCGGAGAGAGGGCGGGTTCTTACGATTGCACAATCGTGAAACATTCCACCGGTAGGGTAGAACTCAATATCACGTCGATATGTGACTTCTCCGTGCTTGTTGATAATGAAGATGGAGATCTGGATTTGGCGTCAGTTTAGGTAGATTGTACGTTTTGTGAATGCTTCTGCCTCACTTGTGGACTGTCAAGCCCCTCCATCTCGTAGCCAAAAGAAATCAAGTCACCCGTCTCAGGATCAACCTAAAAGAGTCAGCATCCGAAAACTTCAAGTAAAGTATCATCTGCAAGCTCACATGTGGGTGCGCCGTGAATGGCTTCGTGGGGTCAAGTTGACCGGGAAATGGATCATGGCCAACAGTCTGTAGGCTCTCTGGAATCGGAAGACTTAGCAGGCAGACTCTCACAGATGGAGCTCGAGGACTCACTAGGATCCAACTCATAGGCAGGTCCGTTCTCTCCCACCGCCAGAAGCTTGTTGGCATGGACAAGCACATTGACGTTGGCCGTGGCGTCCATAACGGCACGGACACACGGATGATGGGAAAAGGGATTTTTGTTGATTCCGAAGAGGGACCTGCCGGCCTTTCTCTCGGCGACGAGGCGCTCCGTCATGACATATCTCTGCTGGAAAGAAGCCTTTCCGTCCTTTACCCTGAAGGCGCTGATGCTGCCGTCTCCGTCGAAGGGTATGGACTTGGCTCCGTTGAGATAATATGATCTGTCATAGTATGGATCTTGCATCACCTGGACAAAACAGTCAGAAATCAATATTTCTTTGGCAAATATTCACCTTGACAAACCCTATAAAAGGTACCGTCCAGCTGCTTTGGGATCTCTCCCTCGACCTCAACGTCATGGATTTCGACGTCGGCCCTGAATGGACGCGAAACGGCAGCAAAGTCGTTGAATGAGTTTAGGTTAACCATTTTGTCGAACGTTAATAGTTTTGGTCAATGCTTTTATTCGATATAATCCTTTGTTGTTGTTGGAAACCTGTGGTCTGTGATTAGGTTGCTTGATGGGGTCGGCCGTCTATTTGATCCTGCGACTTTAAATAGAGACTGACAAGGATGCACGTAGCAGTCCATTTAGGTCAATGAGAAGCCACTGGTAATTTAGTCGCTATGTGGCTAGACTCTCCATCGAGCTTGGACTTCCCAGTACGATATTTGAGCCACATCGGCAGTGGTGGAGATGCCGGAGCCACTTCCGGAGCCACACAGAGCCACATTGGAGCCACGAAATACCCGCTCGACACTGGGCAGCTCTCAAGGTCCCAGCCCTGCCTTTCAAACGGTCTCGAAAGATCTTTCTCCATTTCATACTGAATGTCGGAATTGCATAGATATGCATCAGACTCAAAGGCATTTGATAGGATATCGGATATTCGCACCGGCAAAAACGGATGGTACACCGGTAGTTACACACCCCTGGCCAATTACTCACACTAACACACACCTGTAGCCAGTTCCAACACCCAGACCTAATACACCTAGACCTAACACACTTAGTCTCATATACCCAGACCCGATACACTCACATGAGTATATAAATTGGCTATGTGTAAGTAGTGAGTGTGTAGTCGGTAAGCGAATCATTGTTAGCGAATGTACCGGTGTACCCTCCGTTTTTACAGGTGTGAATATTCGATTCCTTTAATAGAGACGAATTTCACCGCCGTTCTATCATACACATAATTCCATTGCCTTTCATTGCGAGAGCAACGACGTATATTGGACACTGAAGTGACAGAATTCATCAGAAAATGTTGGTTCTTGCAGAGCCAAGAGAGCAGGCGGAGTGACAGCACTGTTGCTGAAATTTACAATTGAAAACAAATTCAAACCAGTTTTTTTTTATCTAAGCTGTCGTAAAGCCATCCCAATTCTTCAGTGCGTCTCTGCACTCTTGCTCATAAACATTGAGACCTCCGAGGTAATTAAGCTGCTCCCGAGGCTTTCCAGGGATATTCGCGCCCATGTACCAAGAATCCGCGAGCGGGAAGAGGGTATTGTCCGAAAAGGCATTAACCTTGTCCTTCCACCTCTTCTCAGCTTCCTCTGTCGGTTCAATCCTCCGGAGTCCAGTGGCATCCATCTTGAGGATCACATCGACAATCCAGTTGCCCTGGGCTTCGATGCACGAGGGTCCGTTTGAAAAGGCAGTAGGGGCGTGCACGGAGTAGGTGAAGAACATATTTGGGTATCCCTTCCGCGACAGCCCGAGATATGTCCTTGCTCCTTTCCTCCATTCCTCGGCTAGTGGCACGCCGTCGACGTTGCGGAGACCCATGCTGGTCAAGCTACCCGTTATGGCGTCGTAGCCTGTAGCCAGAGCAATTGCATCGAGGGCAAAGAAGGCACCGCTGGCGGTTCGGATGCCTTGTGGAACGACTTCGACAATAGGGTCCTCCTTGATGTTGACTACCGTCACGTTGGGCCTGTCCAGGACATCAAAGTAGTCTTGCTCTAGTGACGGTCGCTTCGTTCCGAATGGATGGGGAGGGCTTAGAGGCGCAATGATATCCCTTTTTGCTGGATCGCTGATTCTGGCACGAGTCTTCCGGGCCCAGAAATCGTATGCTTCGCGGTTTGCCTTCAGATCGGTGAAGATATCGCGATAATTGGAGATCCAAAAGCCGAACCCGCCTTGCTTCCAGCGATGCTCGAAAAAGGCCTCACGATCCTCGGCAGTGTCATCAAATGCCTTCTTGTGCCATGGCTCTACCACCTGACCGCCGTATGTTTGCTGTCTTTGCTCGGAGAACTCAAGGTATTTCTTTTTGTTCTTCCTTTGTTCTTCGGCTGTCACTTTTGTCTGTCTCATGGGAAGAGCCATGTTGGGAGTTCTTTGGAAAACCACGGTGGATCTGGCCTCTTTGCCCCACTCCTGCACTATTTGCACCCCGGTGGATCCGGTACCGATGATACCGACACATTTCTCCTTGACATTGACGCCATGCTCGGGCCAAGCGGACGAATGGTAAATTTCTCCTTGGAAGGTGCTTAGACCGTTGAAGTCCGGGACAAAATTCTTCGCTGCGAATCCGACGCAAGGAAGAAAGAATCTTGATGTTGCAATGAGACCATCCTCGGTAGTGATGTACCATCTGTGATTAGAGTCATAATACTGCCCCCCGATGACCCTCTTGTTGAAATCGACGTCCTTCTTGACGTGGAGGACACTTTCCATGTGGTCAAAGTATGCCCTGAGTTCGCCCGCCGCGGGATATCTTTCTGTCCAGTTCCAATCCTTCCAGACTTCCTCGAATGAAAGCTCATAGCTGGGTATTGGAGAGTCGACACGGGCTCCGGGGTAGCGACTTCGGTTCCACACTCCGCCTAGACCGGATCCCGACTCAAAGATTCTGCACTTGTACCCGAGCTCTCGAAGACGGCAGAGCAAGTAGATGCCACCGAAACCTGCTCCTACAATGAGGCAGTCAAAGTTAGGCTTGGTTGATGAATCATCGGAATTTAGGGCAGGCCCCATCATGTCTGCTGCGTAGTGATCCGTTAAATCTTTCGTTCGATTTGAACAGTACTCCGTCCTAGGTCGGTGAATTCTGATCGCTTGTAGAAAGGATTGCTGGGCTTTATGACTAAAACCTCTATCTCAAAGGCAGAAATGGAGGGAAAGTCAAAAAGGTGACTGGATATGCATTGGAGAATGACAACATTTCAGGTATGCTATGATAAGGTATATATCCATCTGCCCTTGGCTGAACCTTCAAAATACCTGGGGCTAGAGTGCTAAGGTACAGTTGGAAAATCTAATGTCCCTGAACTCGTGGCTCTATGATTACGTGTGTGGTGGCTCTTTGCATAATACTATGTGGCTCTCAGATCACATTGCATGTGGGTCAAAAGTGGCAGCCCTTGTGGCTCCAATCATTATACGGCCAGCCGGTCATCTGCTTGAACGCGGAAACAACCGAAGCGGTTTGATCACAGTGATCGCTCTGCTATGATCAGGATATAATTATTTACTGTGGTTGAATGTCTTCTTACAATAAGCGGGCTGAATCCATTCAAGAAACTCAGCGGTGGATGACAGCAGCTATGGTTATTAGGTAAAATGCCTGATCGTGGCCTTTGAGTGTCTACGCCATGAGGTTTCTCATATCACTTCATCAGAAGATGCAGAGCTCATATAAATACCATCATACGATCTCATCGTCCTCGGAACGAAGCCGTCAACAGATTTGTCATGACTGGAGTTGATCCTCCATGAAGTACTCCCACAACCGAAGGATCACCTGTAAAACACCTCAATATGTTTCTTACAATCCATGTGTCTCCAGTATACGTGCAGGCTAAGTGGACTGCATAATCCAGTAGGAGCGACCGGAATGTCAAGTGTTTCTTTACCTCGCCGGACTTATTGTCAACTCCGGCTCCGAGGGCGTGACTCGCGATTGGGATGGCATGGAGCTTCCCCGCGTTTGCCAATTCTGGCCTGCATTCTTTGCTTCGCCCCTGATGCGTTGTCTAGACTGACCTTGTGTTTCTCGGAATCACCGGGAGACTCTCCTTTAAGCTCCGTTTCTTTCCAATATCGTCAATCATGATGCAAGTCAACAAATGCCACTTTTGCGACCGGACATTCACCAAATCTCAGCATCTCAAGAGACACCAGCGGACACGTGGGTGCTGCCGTTGAGTTGACTTTTGTCTCTTCCTTTTTCTGACTGCATTATTCAGATACGGGAGAGCGACCGTTCAAATGTAGCATCTGCGCGAAGCGCTTCGCTCGGAGGCAAGTCGTATATGCATATTTTTCGTGTTCTTTTCTGACGTGAAACGTCTTTAGGGATGTGCTACTTCGCCACACTCGAGCTCATGTCTTGGGCGATGCCAGCACTGACTCTGAAATAATGACGTCCTCATACCTCGCCGGGGAAACACGCAATTCAACCTTGAGCAGTGGCCATCGAAGATTTCCCAGGACCCAACTTCCCGGACGCAACAATCCAGTGTCGAGCTCGAATTGTTCAAATTCGGGCCAGGATGAGTCACCGGTCGACATGACGAACCATGTTACCCTCCAGGATTTGCCATCCTCTCTCCCCATTCAACAAGTGCCAACGGCAGTCTCCGCTGCCCCCGAACGTGGCTTGGAGGATGATCGAGAAATCGGTGTCGAGACTATTCCAAACGCAACCTCCCTCACCTCGGACGCTTTTCAGACATGGCTTTCCGACTTCGATGCGCGTCTCATGACAATGGGCTCTTTACCGACTTTCCCAGATCTGACCCGCGAAACGTGCTGCTTTGAACCAGAGCCGGACGTCACGGGAAAGAAATTTGACAAGACGCGGCTCTTGTGGCCAATCAGGCCGCGTCGAGTTGCTCCTATGATACATACGCTATGGCAGGACATCTCTTCCTGCTCCAATAAGAACGTTCTCTCCCAGACAGACCAGGTTGGAGAGGGGGCTCCACAAAGTGCTCATCCCGAAGATGCTGACTCAATATTGGAGAAGCTTCGGCGACTGACGGCAAGATTCCTGAGCTGTGAGTGTGGAGTTGACAGTTCAACGTACATTGTGGGTGATGGGATGTCAACTGGGGATAACAACATGCCCAGCCTGTCTCAACCCAACGGGATATGCCGCACTTGCGAGTCCGCTGCTGAGCTCTTCCGCCTAGGCCTAGAGCAATATAAGCGAAGGTTTCATGCGACTATTCCAATAGTCCATGTTCCAACTTTTTGCCCGGACGATATACCCTCGACTCTGCTTTTAGTCATGTGCACGCTTGGCTTGACGTTTGTCAACTCAGACGAGGCCACTGCTCTGGTTTTCAGGGCTTTTCCTGTGAGCCAGCTCGCTTTGTCGTTGTCCAACTTGCCTCAAGACGGCGCTCATTGCTAACTTCACTAATTCTACTAAGATCTTATTAGAACAAGTTCACTCCGAAGTTGCTGCTGGTGCCTTTGGGGACGTCACCCCGGACAAGCGAATACGCCTCTTTGCGACTTCGGGGCTCATGCTTGCTCTTGTAATACTGACTGGGGTATGATTGACATGTCCATCGCGCTGGCCAAGATCTAACCCTCAATTTAGGAGATTTCATATTCAGAACGAATCAGGTCAGTTTACGTAACTACTTTAACAGTGAGTCAATCGGATCTTACTTCCCCCGAGCTTCTCAGTCTGATGCTTGCAATTCTATAGGCAGCACGTCAACATGGCTTGTTCGCTTCACACTTTCACGATGTTCTCGATGTTTCCTCAATTCAAGGGATCACCGAACATGATCAATGGTCGTCTTGGGCCCGTGTGGAGTCAACCAAGCGGTGAGAGCCTTTCCCCAAATCCCTCAATGGCTGGGTGACTAACATTCAAGACTTGCCATCTACCAGGATTATCATGTGCCTTCTATTAGCCGATGCTTGGTTCTCGGAGTTTTTCTCGACAGGACCTATCTTGTGCACCGAGTCCATCCAACTCTTTCTTCCTTGCGATATCAAACTCTTCCAGGCAGCGACAGCCAGCAAGTGGGCTGAGCTCAAAATGAACGGCCGCAACGCGTCTGGCTCACGGTTGACGATATCATCCGCAGATTATCAGCTGCCCGTCATTTGCCTTCCGGGAGATCAATACTCGATGAAAGTCATCCTCTGCACAATTCTCCTTCGCATCTATGATAGCTACCATGTTCTGTTCTGCGGTGTCGATGCCCGAACTCTGGCTAGAAGTGAATACGTTCCGTGGAGAGTATTGGCCAAGACCGAAAAAGCGAAGATAAATGTGGGACTGGTGCTGCAAGCCATGGAGCTCTATAAAAGTGTCCTGGAAGATGTTCCCTCAGACTGTTTGATTCTCTGGCACCACATGGGTATCATGTTGACAACAGACTGCTATCTTCTCGAAGAGGCAGCGGGCAAAGCGGGCACTGAAGCGGCAGTGAAGGCTATAGCCAGAGTCAAGATCTGGGCGCGCACCCCGGCTTCGAGGAGGGCTTGTCTGCACGCATCACAAGCCTTCAAGGCCACTACGCTTCGACGACCATTGGACGGTGGATCTTTTCAGTCTCCATATCATCTGTTCAACGCTGCCCTGGTCCTTGGGCTGTACCTATTCGTTGCTCCCGCAGAAGTTATTGGACAACACAGTCGTGACAAAGAGTTCGAACTACTGAGCGATGTTGACTGGAGAGAGATAGGTGCCGAGGGTCTTGTTGAAAGACAGGCGCAATCTCCCACCAGAAATGATAACGCAGGTGTGAATTTCATTCGGTTTGGTGGGCCCATCACCATAGACGGCGAATCCTGTCACGGGGATGTTCAGTCTTGCCAGAGAATTCTTCTCGACTTTGCCAGCCTCTTGGATGGGATGAAGAAGTGGAGGATTGGGGATTATTCGCGGCTGCTGTATACCATCTCCGAGAATATCGGGCACCTTCACAAGGCGGCTGACAATTCATCGTAGACGACCTTATATATTTTGTTTCAGAACAAATCGGGGGTCCGCAATTGCGGGTACACCAGCAGGGCACTCACTCAAAGTATTGCAAGCTGTTGTCTTCCTGACCACACTTTCCTCCGATATACCCTGTACCCAGGTAACAAACTACTTGTTGAGTGCTCGACCAGTCTGTAACCCGCACCTGCCGCAGAATCTCCCTAATTCACAATGTTGTCCAATTCATGGCTGCTCTGTGCTTCATCACTGCTGTCTGTCTCATCACTACTCTCTGTCTCATCACTGCTGTCTTTTAGAAAGCCATTGGTAGAAGAACGGTTTTCCAAGGAATCAGAGTAGGGAAACTGCCTTGCCGGCGCCAGAAGTCGTTCCATCTCCTCGTTCGTACTGAGACCGAGGGCCTTGCAAAGATTACCCGAATCTGTCCCATGTCCAAAATATATCAGATGTGCGAGTGCGATTACAACGACCTGATAGTCATCGAGTGAGTAATCTGGGAAGAATCTTTCGAGTGCTTGCCTTTCTCTCCGACGCAAAAGCCCTAGTAGGGCAAAGACTCGATCACGGCGATCCTTGCACTTCGCATGGCGATACAGGATCAGCAGAGTGTGCAGTCGATATTTGAACTTTAACAGGGCGCCATTAGACCAGCACTCGGTGGTACGTGCCCAAAGGATGGGAGCTGCCGAGCATGTCTTGGATATTGTTGAGATAGCCGTCAGATGTCCCTTGCGGTCGTGAAATATATTCGGCGGTGCGTCTTGGGTGCTCGTATGAAGCAGTTTGCGGAGGCGCTGCCAGCTGATGGAGTTGTCGCTGCAGTAAACATGTCCCCGGCGTGCGAGCAAAAATTCCTGGATGACCCAGTAACGACCCCAGTATGATCGGTTCAGGAGCTCGTGAAGGTGGTCCGTCCAGTCAAAGTTCTCGTCTTCATAAGTAAGGATCGTTTCTGCTGACCGCAAGCCGCCGTGACTCGGTGCTTTTGGAAATGGAATTAAACCAAGCCATATTGAGACTACCTCAGCCCCGGCATAGGTTTCGCGCATAGAAAAGACTTGTGAGCTCTTTTCAGAGTTGTCCTCTTGATTTATGCAAATCGCATCAACCCAGATATGGTCCCACCGCATGTACGACGGTATCCCTGGTCGTGCCCGGGACAGGTAGAAGAGACAAGACCATAGGTGGGGCCTAATAAAAAACACTTTGCCATCGAGTTGGATCGTTTCACTAGGCTCTTCATCGCCCCAAGCGTAGGAGACTGCGGTGTACTTGGTTGCCTCGTCCCTTGACACATGACAGACTGTGAACTTCAAATCGCGTGATGACAGGTCGTGAACGGGTCCCAGCAGCCGGAGCTGGTTTTGGCCGAGGCTCGAGTATTGGTATTTATCGTAAGGATCCACGAAGGCCATTCCTGTTCCCGGGCGGAGTATCAGAGATCAAAATTCTCATTGGCGTCCCGGTTTCAAAGGGAGGGACGACCTTGAGAAGCGGGAGACTGGTGATTTTACTGATGAAAATGGATATTCGCGAAGCGAAGACAGACTCGGATTGCTGCGGAGTAATCTGCTGACTAAACAATGCCTACTCCACTCTCTGCTCGCTTGTCCTCCTCAACGTGACCTCAACCAGCTGCAGCTAGTGCTCTGTGGGCCTGCACCAGAGCTTCCAATCAGAGCAATATCTAAGCAAGCCTCAATGTAAGTATGCTTTTTGATGTGCCTCACCGGCCTATTGTGGTTGTACACAAGAGCTCGCTCTTCAGCGCCTTGTACGTGTGCCAAGAACGCTCACACTAAGCACAACGCGGCGGTAAGCACGCGCTAATTGACATGGACTTTACGCTGGCGTAAATAACTTGATCCAGTCCGACTTCTCTGGCCCTGTCCTAAGAGCCAACACTCGTTCTAGAAACATGAAGTGGATGAGCAACTCAAATACCACCATGACTTACCTAGTACCATCTATGCTCACATTCGGCCTCTTGCCTAGCTTCTTCTCTGCCGGCATGCCGTATGGCCAGAGCCCCGTGGCTGGCCAAAGCACTGAGACATTCGCGGAGCGAACATATTTCTATGTGGGCGGGCAATATATCAACACCACCTTTGTAAGTCTGGGTCCCAGTAAAATGTTTACTTTGACTACTAAATGATTCAAAGCAGGCCGGGACGCAGGAGGACCAGTACATGGTCGGTCAGATGTACGTGGAGCGTCTTACTCCACCTACTATCGTCCACGAGCACCCTCTGGTCTTCATCCATGGCTCTGCGCAGACTGCCACGGTGAGTTCGAGTCCTGCAACGTCTCATTCGCTCCGATTCTGTGGGTCGGAACCTGATTACCAACAAGAACTGGTTAAATACACCCGACGGCCGCGAGGGCTGGGCATCCTACTTCCTCCGCCAGGGCTACGTCGTGTACCTCACCGACCAGCCCGAGCGAGGGCGCTCAATCTACACACCGGGGAGCGGTCAGCTTGCCGTCGCCTCCACAACAGCCGTATCCTCCCTCTTCACCGCCCCAGAAAAGGTCATCCCTTTGCCCTACCCGCAGGCCGCCCACCACACCCAATGGCCAGGCGCGGGACTCCCGGGTGACCCGGTGTTTGACGCCTTCTTCGCCTCACAGGTGCAGCTCCAGACAAACAACACCATCACCGCGCAGCTGTCCAACAACTCGTACGTCGCGCTGGCAGACCATATCGCTACGCCTCACATTCTTGTCACGCACTCACAGTCGGGCCCGTTCGGGTGGCAGCTGGCGAATGAGAGGCCGGATCTTGTCGCAGGGTTAGTTGCCATCGAGCCCGGCGCGAGTCCCTTCGAGACCTGGACGGGACCGCCCTATGCGCCGGGGTATGCGCAGGCGTGGCCGCCGCTGCTATATGGGCTCACGGCCCTGCCTCTGATGTATGACCCGCCACTACCGAATGACGATCCAGATGCTTTGGCAAGAGAGATGCACCCGCCTACGAACCCTGATTTGGCACCTTGTATTTTGCAGGCTGAACCGGCGAGGAAGCTGCCCAATCTAGCCAAGGTGCCGATACTGCAGATGGTTGGGGAGGCGAGTTTTCATTCTGTGTTTTCAGGCTGCGTCGCGAGCTACTTGGAACAGGCGGGCGTGGACGTGGAATTTGTGAGGTTGGAGGAAAAAGACTTACGAGGGAATGGGCATCTCATGTTCATGGAGAAGAACAATATCGAGATTGCAGAAAAGGTGGTGATGCCGTTCTTAGAACGGCTGGAAAAGTGTTAATCCATAACTCCATTTAGTTTCGGAACTACCCGTTCAACCGAGCTCGAGCATGCGATTTGATCATGGTATTCATAAGTAGTCTCGCATTTTGATTTTTAAGCTGCTCGGAGTTAGGCGCCGGCTCGGTTCGGCGCCGAGTCCTAGATCGTCCTGCGTCTGTTTATGACATGCATTTCTCCACATGAAGTACCACGTCTGCACGTACAATCGGGCTGTCTAGGTCGGTTTTGTCAGTTGAATTGATTAAAAGAAAGGGGTATAGAATATCGTAGTCGGATGCTTGCGTCACTTTTTTCTTGGTATCTTTTAGTACGGGGCTCAGTGCGACCAAAAGCCATGATCTTCTCGCGTGGGCTCGCAAACATTGGGACCCGCATGAGGGACTACGGAGGAATATAAAGGTGGAAGGAGAAGCATCTGCGATGTAAGAAAGAAGAATCTAATCATCACGGCACATCTAAAACTCCAAGATGAAAGCTTCTCTGTCGACCGTTTTCCTCGGCACCGCCTTGGCTCCCTTGGCTGCCGCCCTGGCAGAAGGCCTCGAGCTCGCATACTCGGTAGAGCTACCAACCCAAGGCATGTTCATATCCTCCGACGGCCGCAAGTTCCTCTCCCAGCGGTACTCGACCACCCTCCCGCCCATCACGGTCGAGCTCCTCGCAGACAACACCACCGTGCTCTATCCCAGCGCCGAGTGGAACAGCTACAACTCCAGCGACCCAGCCTCCGACCCGGCAACCACCTTCGTGAGCATCGACGGCGCCCGCATCGGACCTGACGGGCGCTACTGGCTGGTCGATGGGGGCTCGGATGGGGTCAACAAGTCGACCAAGCTGGTTGGTGTGAACCTGACCACTGACGAGGTCGACAAAATCTACTACCTCGAGGATATCCGGGGCTCGAACGGCGGCATCGACGATGTCCGCTTCGGGCCTAGCGGGGACGTCGCCTATCTGAGTGACACCGCAGGAGCTATGCTCGTGCTGAACCTGACGTCCGGCGACGGCGTCCGCGTGTTGGCTGGTGATGATTCAGCCATGGCTTGGTTCCCGATGATGTACAATGGCACCCTCGTTCCCGGCTACGGCGGTGGATCCGGCGGCCTGTCTGTTGGTTTGGACCAGATGGAGGTGTCTCCCGACGGTGTCTATCTCTACTACCAGCCATGCAACGGTGGTCTTTACCGCATCGAGACAGCCTACGTCGACGCGTCCTTAACCAATGCAACCCTGGCTGCCTCTCTTGGGGACTACGCCACCCCATTCGCTCTGACGCCGAGCACCGGGGGCACCACAATCGACGGTGATGGGAATATCTATATCTCGGACACAAATCTGCTGGCTATTTGGAAAGTCACACCCGAAGGGCGCACCACTATCCTCGTCCAGGATGATGCTCTGATCTGGACTGATCTCATGTGGGTCACCGCCGACAAGAAGCTTTGGCTGCCGGCGTCACAGATGCGCCCTGGTGCAGATGGGCTGATGGCTGATGGGCCCAACAACATCTTCACTTACCCAATTGACGCTGGACCTTCGCCTATCGACCATGCTTAGGCCTTTGAATTACAAAAAGCTCGAGTGTGAACTTGAAATGTAGGAGTGGCTATTACTATAGAAATCGGATATTCGCACCCGCAAAAACAGAGGGTGCACCGGTACATGCGCTAGTAACAATATGCACACCCACAACAGATCTATAGCCAATTATTTTATCCATATTAGTATGTTAGGTCTGGGTGTGTTATATCTAGGTGTGTTATGTCTAGGTGTGTTAGGTCTGGGTGTGTGTATGTGTCTGGGGTAATTATGTGAACATTGGCTGTGGGCAAGCAAGTTATGTCCCTGTGTACTTAAGTACTATCCAAATTTGCAGATGCGAATATCTGTTATCTTATTTGGGGATTGGAATCAAATTATGCAGAATCCTGGTTTTCGAACATGGGAAACAAAGCGTGATCATATTCAGTTTCAATGTATCTTGAAAGTGCTTTGAACCAGTTTGCCAGACTTAAAGATCTCTCCAAACATAATGCCGGCAACATAGCATTCTCCCACCAGCCGATGAGCGCCCCCCCTGTCCTTGCTATCCTGGAAAAGAAAGGGTACTTCGCCTCCCGGAAGGATGATGATACGGTTTCCTTTTGCCACACTTGGGGGTGCAATTCCGCATCGGTTCCCATCCGTGACCACAAACCTCCACCCTTCCAATGTTCCGCCCAACAAGGACTCGTAAATCTCGCTCTTCTTGCGTAGAGTCAACTCAGTGTTTGGTTGAGGCTCCACAGTCGAGGCACTGGTCGAGGATGTGGGATCGTCTTTACGCCTCTTCGCCTGGTACTTCTTCGTCCACTTTGACTTCTTCAACACTTTTCGAAACGCCTTGTACCCCTCCTCAATGTCAATTGCCTGAGAAGAAGCAACCGGGGGATGCTTTGCTCCCGCGATTGGCACATCACGCTTGAATCTGGAGCGGTCCACCAGATGATCGTGGTCCAAACCGTCGACCATGTCGTCGATTTCGTCAAAGTATGATTTCCATTCTCTGGGCGTGTTGCTCCATCTGCTGATGCGCTTGATACGATCAACTTCATACCCCTCGACAAGAAGCTCGTCTTCGGGACCTTGATGGTGACATCTGATCTGTCTCTCACGTTTTCCGCCGGCGTCGAACAAGAGGCCACGATCACGGGCCTCGTACAGACCTTCCGGCTTTGGTATAGTCCAGTCCGGAACCCATGAAGGAAATCTTTCTGGGCTTGATCCAATTCCTGCTCTGTAAAGCAGCTGCATACCCGATCCGATACCGACCAGAGCGCGTGCAAAGGAGAGGACCACTTTTTCGAAAGGAGCGCTGTAGTCTGGTTCGAAGCCCTCGAGGTCACCATCGCAGGAGATACCCAGCAATGCAAATAATCGATCCCGGGCCAATGTCGATTGGGCGTGACGGAAGTACTCCAGAAGAAGCAGCACGGACCATCGTGTATGGCGCGCCTCCCAGTTCCGCAAAATGTCGAGGGCCTCGAAGGGTTTCAACGCAATCCTCAGGGAAGGTGGGAGCCTCTGTCCCAGCTCGCGATCAATATGGCGCATAGCCCCAGAAATGTCGTCCCATAACCCGACATGCTTCCCGAAGATGATCTGCACTACCGGCGAAGCCACAGCTTCTTGAACGATCCAGACACGTCGAAACCATGTGTTGTTGAACAGCTCTTCGACACGGGCCCAAACTGGGTCATCTAGGCGTGGCATGCCGCCCGGACCCCAGGAGGCAGGACACCTTTCCAAATCACTGGGCCAGTCTTTGGAATCTTGTCCGAACTCATGGAAGGCTGCGACCTGCAGTAGCATTTTGGCCGCTTCATTGTCTTGACTGCTACTGCTCAACATGGCTAAAGTGCAGTCGGCTCGCTGAAACACCCGTGGAAGGAGCTGAACTTGCTTCGACTTTTCCCTCGGGTTGTCTTGGTCTATGCATATAGCGTCTATCCACATCACAATCGGCTCGGTCTGACTTCTTAGTCGCGCTAGGTTCATCTGCAGCGTTTCCGAAACATATAGGAAGCCCTCGGGCGTCAGAACTTTGTGTTTTGGTTGCTCTTTTTCACCCCATACATACGAAAGGGCGAAAAAGGGTCTGATGTCCTTGAACGGCACGCATTGAATCATGCCTTTTATGCCGTCATCGTCCTTCCCGGGGAACAGAGTGAAGAGGCGGATTTCTCCTGCAGAAAGTTCTCTGTATGCATATGAAATCAGCCCTGTGCGATCCAAAAACCTAATTGCGTTGGCAACAGGTAATTGCTCATGCTCCGAGGTAGATGCGATGGTATTCCATTTTGTCCTTGGTTGCGTGTCAAGGTTCGAAGTACTGAGCGAAAGACGGGGGCCGGACCATGGAGGCCAGTATTCTTGAAATGTTGAAGATAATGGACTGGTTCCATAGACCATTGGTCCGTAACTGAGCCCGGTGTATGGAAGTGGCAGACTTTGTCCCAGAGTGCTATTTGAATAAGGATATGGTGCCGTTAGAGATGGGAGCACTGGCATATTGTCCCAAAAGGTGAATTGTGGCGAAACTGAGGGCCACGGAAAGGCTTGTGAACCCGGCGCTTGAACCAACGCCTTGGAAATCCTGGCTGAGCCATCATACACCAGCGGACGTTGGTTCGAATTGGTGTTTTGTCCTGAACGTCTGGAATTATCTTTGTATCCACGGAGAACGATGGCATGGAAGGCAGAGCCAAGACCAATTTCCATATGCCCCTGGCGAAGTAAGTTCCACGGATCCAGGAGCAACCTGAAGACAGGACTGCTATAGACGTGACCGATTCGTATCATGACCATAACGTCGGCAACTTCTTTGTCTGGTTGTCCACGCAATTGAACAGCTCGTGCCTGTAAATCCGGCGTCATTGAGTTAGCGTCTGAAAGCTTGTAATCATGTTGAGTGGGTTGGGCAAATGTGCTCACCCGGTCAATCTTCTTTGAAGTCCAGCAAAATTCCTCTTCGATGCCGCCAGTCGTTACTGCAACCTCAAAATGGTATGTCAAGTTGCCCCGTCCCCGCCATGGTAAAGCATTCTTGAGACCATGCCTGAGAAGGAACTCGGTCATGCTTGGCGTTACACGCCAGTCTCTCAGGGTGAAAGGAGATTTGCCCTCATCAGAGGCCCTCAGACCGCGCATTCCACTCCTGACGCGCAGTGAGCTAGTCCAATGTCGCATTTGAACATATGAATTTCCCAGTTCTCTTTCAAAAAGAGTCGATGTCTATCAATCAATCATCAGGGTGAAATGTCACAGTTGAAACGTTTCGATTTCGCTTACCAAGCGTTCTCCGAGGTATTCCAGGTCCAGATTTGCATCCAGACGGCCGTTCTTGGAGTTCTGATCTTCAATTTCTTTGCGGGAAAAGAGCACAGGCAGTCGTCTGATATGCCTCTCTGCTGGGAGTCTGTCATTAGGAACCAATTTGCGAGGTCGCCGATAATGAATTCCGTAATTTGCCGATCCGTGCCGGTAGTCTGAATCAGAATCCTGGCCGTTGTCACTGGAATCGTCGTCTGATGGTGGTGACGGAACAGCAATCAAGTCACTGGATCGAACCCAGTGATTCGGATTTCCTTTAGAAGTTGCTCTTGGGTTGCCTATACAAGATTATGAGCTTCATGACAGCGAAGAATATCGGTGACCGAGGCCCTACTTTTGCCACTCAACATGTGAATGCCCTGCTTTGTGAAAGCTTGTTCGACTTGGCCCATGTCTTTTTCGATGAATGTTGTCCACAACAGACCTAAATGCAGAGGATCCTTGACCTCGAAATGTTCGGAGATCATGTTTATAATAGCGGCCGTGGGACACTGCCACGGAGTGCGGAACTGAGCGTCAACGAAGATTTGGAGACTATTCCCTGTGGCTGAACAGAATATTTCACCTGGGCAAGGGCGACCTTTGATCTCAAGGGCCGCTCTATTCATCGAATACGTCTCGTGTATTTCAGCTGCCGTACTCACTCGGACTGATTCAATTTGCTGAGAAAGTGATTTCCTGTCTTGTCTCGACTTTGACTTTGGAATAAGCCTGGTTATGGTGAGCGACAGTGTAGTTTAGGGAACTCTTCAAACAAAATGGATACAGATACGAAGAAGCTTGCTTACTCTTGGATGAATCGGGAGCGTTTACGAAAGAAAGTAGTGTAAAGTGTGTCGAATTTCAGCTCTCCATTCACAAACTTCTTAGACTTGGCAGCAATGGACAATTTTCGAGACCCCAAGTCAAGTGCTTTCAGAAGGTCGTTTATCTTTGCAATGTCGTCTGGGGGGAAGGAAAGAAGAGAAACCTTGCCCTGGAAAGTCTTCCTGAGGTGAGGTCTGTCTGCTATGAACCAAGTCTCATTCTCTGCTGATAAAAGTCCGTCAGAGGTGGAATTGTCTCGCTCCTCTGTTCCTGTGACTGGGAATATGGGCCTAGAGCGTAGAGACTTAACCACTTTCGCTGCACCTTTCGTAGTGCAGTCTTCTAGGTACTGGTTGATGTAATCCATGGTGCCAAAGATCTTGGATTTGGTCCACGATTTATCAATGGTGATGGCTTCCTTGATAAGTTGTCGAATTGTAAGGTGCCCGGACTCAAGGAGAAATTTGAAAAGGCGACGGCTCCTTGTATATTCGTCTTGAATGTTCAATCTCCGTGCTCGATCATCTCCGGCAGTTGCCCAAACTTCTGTGGCTTTGGTAGTCTTCTTTAACATGGGTCCAATGAATATCAACGCTTCTTCGTTAAAGGCATGCCTGCGCATCGTTAGCAGTTGAAAGGATTGGATTTGAGAATCTTTACACACTCCACCGTTTCTTCTTCGTCATCTAGACGAGATTCTACTTGCTCATATATATGAGCAATTGTGTTGAGATCTGGAGAAACTTGGTCCTTCAATGCTCTGAGGCATGCCAAGTAGAACTGCAAGTCGTTGTCAATAGTAACACCGAACAGACCCAGTCGATGCCGAAGTGATTTCGATACTGGCGTCGTGAGATCAAGAGTTGGGACTAGCGTGCCCTCAATCTGATCATCTAGATCTGGAATGAATGTCGCCTTTAAAGGTGAGGGTCCTCGCGATGTTTTGATAACGATATTGCCAATGGTGCTCACGAGCTGAGCAGTCTGAATCTGTTCTACCTTTGACTGCGGTTGAGATGAATCCGGATCGATCCATTTCGAGTAAAAGTGCCAATTTTCATTGAGCGTAGAGATCACGTCTGCAACATGGCCATTCTGGAAGATGTATTTGAAGTCTTTGGACAACATAAAAGTCTTCTCACCATTTGACATTGTCGTGACGTCAACAAGTCGAGGGATTTGAGAGACATGTAACCTCTCCATCAAGTAGGTCCTCCACTTGTCCTGGTATACGTTCCCAAACTTAAAGTCATCGGTGTGAGCCTTCCAAGTACTGAGTCTGGTAATAAATGGGGTTGGTTCCCAATTGAAGAGGCTAGGCCCATAGTCTGGATAAATGATTGGAGTTGGTTCCCAATTGAAGAGGCTAGACCCATAGTCTGGATAAATGATTGGAGTTGGTTCTCGATTGGAGAGGCTAGGTTGATAGTCTGGATGGATGATTGGACATGTCTGCTGGACAAGACGAAAAATCCGCGCCGCGCTGGACATTTTGTGGTCTCCTTCGAGATACAGTTTTGACCCTTTGCAACGGCGATCATCAGTGGTCGCAAACCAAAGATCAACATCGCCATCAGGGGGTGACCAGTTGCAGCGGTACAAAAGCTTTGCGTGGGCGATCAATTGGCTTCTGGACCATTTCTCTGGGACGAATTCAGACGAGCTGTGCTCTTCGCAGATTTTTTGGCACAAAGACGAAGTGTCAAATGGCTCGATGCCAAGTGCCCCAAAAAGCGCCTTTCTGTGATCGGAAGTCGTGGCTGAATGGTCGACGGTCGGGAATATATCGCTCATTTGGAAATCGTCGAGTTCGATGTCCCCGCGCTCTAAAACTGGTTTCGGATAATCCGAGGCGGCAGCCCATCCGCCATTGGAGAGTGGTATGATGGGGATTGCACTCAGACAATCTCTGAGCTTTCGGTCCTCCACGAAAGAAAGGAGCGTTTTGCATAGTTCATCATGCCAATGCGACGGCCGGCTGTGGAAGTTCACAGGCTCTGTGGATATCATTTGTTGGAGATCTTTGAGGAAGTCGCTGCGTGTCAGATCCCGGACACCGAGGTCCTTGATTGTACTGATCGTTATTGGAGGGTAGCTGGTGCACAAGTACCGTGCTGCTGTACTCGACCACAGTGTGAAGGGCTGGCCATCAGAATCACAAAACGTCTCATTGACATGTGCCAGATCTGCTGGTCTTGCCATGTGGCCTTCAGTAGATGACTCTAGACAAGGTTCTTGGCGCATACGCTTCATGACAACCTTCAGAGTTGAATTGAAGAATCCCTCCTTCCTGCTCATTAGAAAAACAGGCCACGAATGTCGTAAAGAACCTTTTCTCAAGTTGTCGATGGCCCAGAGGAGTGCCTTAGGCAAGCCATCTCGCAAAGCTTGATTCCATGGCTGGGAAGCATCAATGTCGGAGCGACTTGCCGTGAGGATGAAGTCTCCGTGGAGCAGGAACTGCGTTGAGATTTTAGTCACCGCTTCAGATGCATGAACGAGAAGGCGATGTGTAATCAGGTCCAAGACGTACTTTAAACATCTCGATCTCTCCAATTGGAAGGCCAGCGTATACCTTTTGATAAGGCGGCTCCACAGTGACGTCTGTGATCGGGAACGCGAAAACCAACTTCGTGTTGTCAGGGCGCTTAGAATTTGATGGCAGATTGGTGACTCTGTTCTCATAGATCAAATACTGCCGACTTGAGTCCCCTAAATCCAACCTGACACTGGAGCCATCATTGCTGTCGCTCCGGTGTATTGTCTGCTCCCAGGGAAGTACGTCGTTCTGTGTAGGGTATATTTGGATGTGGATTTTCCGCAGTCGTCTCATGAAAACCAGCTGAGCCGGTTCAAATTGACGGAACTCAGTGACAAGTTCTCGCTCATTGAAGTTTGGTGACAGCTTCAGGTAAAAGGAAGTTTGATCTTGCTTGTACAGTTCTTGTTCTGGGAACTCGGCCCACGTCGGGGACAAGATTCCAAATCTTTGACTCCGATCGAACTTGAATCGATATTCGCGCGAGGCGACCCAGACGACATCAGCGGCCCTGAAAACGCTCTTGAAACCAATCCCTTTCTCACCAGTATAATCGCTGTTGCCAGCCTTGGTGCTACTGCGTATTGCACAGATAGCATCAACATTGGCCGAAGTGAATCCTTTCTCGTTGCAATCCACTCGCAGACTACCGGGCCTATACGTAAATGTTATAGTTGGGTCTGAACATTCGAAGCCGTTGTCGTCGGCATTCTGTAGAAGCTCTTGTACGAAGTGTGTCGCATTTCCATACAGCTCATCCGAGAGGCTTGCACGGTTCAAATTGTTAGCATTGGCATCAGTGATAGACAGAACATGAAATGGGGCTGAAGTACACCTTGATGGCCTCTGTGAGGGCTTTTGAGATTGCATCATCAGTCTTCGGAACATATCCTGCCCTGATTCGTTCTATGTGTTCCCGTGCTTCCCTTTGCGGTACTCTCGACATTGTGGAATTCGATGACATTTATGTCAAGGTACGTCGTAAGAGCAATTGAACTGTTGGCTTAAGAAGGGGAACACACTGACAGACCTCAGGGGTTTATAGAAAGTAGGCAGAGAAGGCAGAGAATGGCACCTCAAAATCGCGAAAGGGCATGGAAGGGGGTGGGGGGTTATTGGCCGAATGCATTTTAAATCACTAATACAGGAATCCCAAGCTTTTCGAGAAAGACTGTTCATTTTCTGTTCAGCTCAGCCACTTGTGAGATCATGTGCTTGATATGACGTGCATGGGGATCAAAGATAGTGCAGAGGCTGGTGCTGATCGCTTGGGTAACTTAAGCGTACCTGCACAGTTTCACGCGACCAAATCATCTCGCATAATGGGGCGCAAGCCTGGGGTGATACTGTGCCTCAAGCACTACAAAGTCAGCTAAAATGATTCCAATTGGCGATTAATGGCCTGACTATGTATAATTAAACTGAAGGCATAGCCCAGTACCCAGGCATCCATTTGCCATTTCAGCATTCAAGGCAGATTTTCACCAGGTCAGAAACGCCACGCCTGCGTAAAGCGTTGTGCAATCATTGCTGCCAAGACTACAGTGCGCCAAAGTAAGCTGGACGGAACTAGCTTTAAAATATGGCAATGGCAATGGCGGCCAGGCAGGCCGGCTGACCGGTAGGCTCATCTAGGCCAGCCACTGGAAATTGAGGCTGCCAGTTAGAATTGGCGTGAGTTTGCCTTATAGGCGGTCATATGGAAATTCAGACAAAGAGAACAGTGTGGAACTGGAAACGAGACAGTACAAGAAGTGTGGTGGTACAGGAAATGTGGCGATGCAGGAAGTGTGGTGTCTTTTGCAAATTTCAAGTCAGTGTATGGGGTTGCCAGCCCTCCCATGTCAGTCATATGTTTCAAAATTATGAGGATTATGAGGACCTCGGGTGAATTGGTCTGTCCGTCCAGCTTGCTGCTTGACAACTTCTTGGGGAGGTGTTCAGGCTCGAATGCAAAACAAAGCGTAAGGTTTCAATCTTGGAGCTGGACAGCATTTTGTCTCCACTGGCCGACTGAGCTGAAAACCCTGACTGATCGATCGAAAAAGCGATTGGCTTGAACTGCAATTGATTGGATGACACGCTGACAAGCTGCCAATAGTGCCTGCAGTGCTGACGCCCGCTATGCTTTTGTGGAGTCAGAGAACCTTGGCGATGGCCCTGCAACTTCACACGCCATCCAGTCCAAACGACTCATTCTTCGCAGCTTGCATTGTGCGATACGATAGTCTAAAGGTAGGTCGACAATTATGGAGGCGTAAAACGAGTATATCGCCGTGTCCGGGTTGATTTAGCCCGTTAATTATCACCACCGTGAGAGCCCACAGACAATCCGGCTCATTCACGCCCGTCGTCTAGCTGCAGATGGTCAAATGATTGGAAACCTGAAGCATGTTTCCTTGATTCAAGCACAATTTCCAAGGCTTACGGCAATCTCATACGTCTAGGGAGAGACAAAACTGCATTCACACGAGCTGATCAGGAGGTCTACACGTGACTCGCTGTGGACTTCAAGTACCAGCATTAAGAGTCTCAACATTTTGTGCTTCAGGGCATTGTTCACAAGGAAGCGCTCAGCGTCGGGAGGACAGGATCGACTACCCACTTCAGTACCTGACTGGCGATATTGGACGAATGCTGCGTCAAGATCCGTTCCCTTCATGGTGAGCGAGCCGAGCCGCCCCGAAATCGGCAACCTTCGAGAGATCCGCGGCCCACAGCATGATGTGGTCGACCTGGATCTTGTGTCTTAGGCGTCGGTAGGGTTTTCGGCTGAGTTCTACGTAGCTGTGGACAGACGTCGCCTGGTCTGCAAAGGTATTGTAATCGATGTCATTGACGGCTTTGGGCCTGTCGGTCTTTACGGCCCCGATGGGAAATTGGATGAATACTCGCGCTCTACTCTTGTCCAATCCACATCCGATGCAGACGCCGAATCCTGAGGTCCTATCTGCCCTGCGAAGGATCAAGCTGCGGGCAGGTGCACGGGTTCATATTCAATCGTTGAGTCCTTGGTTCGCAGCCTATCTCTCGACCGCGCAGGCAAGTATCTCATGTGGACTGCAGACGTGGACGGGTACGTCTGTCAGCTCCGAAAAGGTCTCCGTGGCCCAGCGCATCTGATACACGAGGATGTAGTGGTGAAGTTCATTGCCGCGAACAGTGACTTTTTGGTCGCAGGGGCTAGTCTGGGGAAGCATATCAAATCGGTAGGCCCGTTACCTCATAGATCAGCAAGTCGTGGCAAATACTCGTTTTGGCGTGCTGCTGAGACCACAGTGGGTGAGCGGGACTGTAGGCTGATTACCACAGATCAAGGGCACCTGGGAATGGCATCCAGGCAGGCAATGAAGGGCGATGTAGTTGCTGTGCTGATTGGATGCAGCGTTCCTGTTGTACTCAGAAAGTCAGGGGGCATAGATGAGTATGAGGTTGTTGGAGGGGCCTTCATGCCTGAATTCATGAGAGGGGAGGCATTAGCAAGCAACAAGATTACTGTTGATATATGTCTTGTTTAAAATGATCAGAGGCTTCACATGGGAGGTGCAGGGAGACCCTCTCCCATACTCGATCGCAACCACATCGGGCCTTGGTGAGTTACGCATCGCGAGATATCAGATGTTTTCGAGCAGTGGCTGTCTAATGTGGATAAGACATCAATCCAAGACTATTATTAAACTGTGCGTGTCTCTCATGTCGTGTACCTGTTGAAGAAGTCATATCCATGGATGTTGTGCAAGCAAACAGAGGACTTGTCTCGGTTTCATTCCGGGGTTCGTGCGACATGGCATTTGCGAGTCGACCTGAATGGCCTGTGATATTCATAGCTGAAAATATTTGGGTTTGATTGCTTGTGTAGTGTGTTCAATAGGACTAGATCTTGACATTTTCGTGTCGGAAGAGGGTGATTTATTGACCGTGAAAGAGCCTATTTCATATTTACATCAATGTTGACCCAGTCAATGCTTAGCAGCTGAAATAAAAAAGACCGACGTACATTTATCATAAGGACGGCGAAAAGTCAGACACGGTCTCGATGCAATTCACAAGCAAGGTGTCGAGCAAGTCTGAGACAAACCATGAATACGAAAGTCGGGATCAGATGTTTGCATGACCCGTCACAAACCTTTGACCCGTTTTGCCCCGAGAACTTCCTTATGTTCAATGTAGTCACACATCCCTCTGAGCCTCGTCTGCACTGTAGTACAGATTGTAGCCCACTTGACGTCTTCTTCTTTTGTCTGCTCATCCGCTCTTCCGTTCTTTCCCCCTTTCTACTCAATGAGCGACTGCTACAAGATTTCGCTCACATCAAGTAGTCCGGATCATAACCTGGACGGTCAACCTCGAACTTTCTACACTTAGTGATCACGCATCTCATTCTCACCTCGAAAAGTCGATAGATTATTAAAACCAACATGAAGACTTTCCTTCTGTTCGGTTTTGCGCTACTCACTGCCATCCAGGCTGACACCAGTCCATCCCCACCAAGCGTAAACGCGCAACACCTTGTGTTGCCATTCCAAGTCACCAATGGCACATCGACCGCCGAGATCATGTCCGTCGACGGCGGGATTGACCTACCGAAGATGACTCCTGGTGTGAATGACACCACTTTTGACTGGTAGAACCCTTGAAGCGATTGTATTCAGTGACATTGCTAACTATCTCGGCGTGTCCTAGGTGGCACTTTGATGTCGTCGGGAGCGCTGGATCCCTTACCGTCGTCTTCTACAACTTTGGAGAACACAGCCTCGGCATCCCGTACCCGGGCGGGCCGCTTCTTGTCCAGATATCCGGAGTATTCGAGAACGGTACCTCATTCTATAAATCTGCAGCTGCCGACGAGGGCGCGACGTTTGACTCGTTGAGTTTCCGCGGCTTCTCCTCTTCTTGGTTTGGGACGGATGGCAGCGTCTACACCTTCCTCGGCAGCCCCTTCGAAAAGCAGGACATGCCAGTTAGACTTTCATTGTACGGCAATGAAATGGCGGTCTACGGCGATATCACGCTGACACCGGTACGGGTGCATCATCATAATCTCAAAGAAGAGGTTTCCTAGCTTGCGTGCTGACTGGTTCCAGCGCTCGCCTCCCCACTACCCCTGCGACCTTGACGAGCCAGGAGTGACGCAGGAGGTCATTCCCGACGTCTACTGGTCCAATGCCGTGCCATTCGCCGACGCGACGGTAGACCTCACAATCGACGGAGAGGCCTTTGAATTCACTGGATCTGGGTATCACGACAAGACCTGGGGAACCAGGCCAATGAAAGAATCACTGGGCACTTGGTATCGGGGCCACGGTCAGATCGGCAATTATACCCTCGTTTGGTCCAGCGTCCTGGATAAGAATGGCAAGGAGCACTTGTCATCTTGGATTTTCCAGACTGATGGTGAAGCTCTGTCCCAGAGTTGCCAGGACCAGTCCTTGGTCGTCCGGCCGTGGGGCGAGAACAGCGACTATCCGCCGACGCCTGGACTCCCAGCCCCGTCTGGCTACCACATCTGCTTCGAGTTGGAGGATGGACGATCTTTCGTTGTCAATTTCACCACCGAGGCCGTCCATCACTCCACCGATACCTACAAGAGGGTCACTGGGTGTATGGTTGGTGGATTTGAGGGCGAAGAACAAAACGAGGGTCTGGGTCTTTGCGAGCAGTTCCAGCACTAGCTATGAAGTGCAGGTCGTTCAAGGATGCAGGAAGAGTTTCCTTGGGAGGCATGACGAGCTCAGCATGTATCCTTTTCCAGCTAGAGACCTTTGGTGCTACTTAATTGGACGACGTAGGGTTCACGTTGCAGTCACCTCCGGGCGAATCCAGAATCTTCAAGCGTTGCCTGGAATGAAATAGCGAGCTCAGGGTAAAATTTGAACTCTCGGGTACCACATCATGGTACTTTACACCACACTGCATCGCGCTTGATTGCCCAGATTAAGAAATCGGATATTCGCATCGGCGAAAATGGATGGTACATCGGTACATAACACGCTGCCCACAACAAATTCACACACCCACTACATTCACGTACACACACCCAGACCCAACACACCCATACACCTAGACCCAGACATACCGAGGTAACACACCTACACAACTAAACTGAACACACTAAGACCTAGTACCTAGACCCATTACATCCAGACCTAACACACCCACATGGGTAAACGAATGGGCCATGGGCGGGCGTGGGGTGTGCACATTGTTATTGGCGAACGTACCACTGTACCCTCCGTTCTTGCATGTGCGAATATCCAATTTCTAGATTAAAGTCCTCAATTCTGCTGGGAGCTGATGCAAAATCCTGCGTTTTAATGAATCACAGCGATAGGCCAGTCATTGTAGTTCTCGTCAGGCGAATCATAAGGACCGTAAAAGACTGTGGAGCCTCGATCATTACAGGCGAAAGGGGCACCGTGCTTGATACGGTTGATCAAGTCCTGAATCTCATGTCAGATCACGTTCAGATCAGATCTCCCCGCGTTGTGTGGAAGTCTCAAGTACGCACCGGATTGTAGATAAAGGGTCGAGCAAAGGTGATCAGGTCAAGCTTCTGCTGTTCCACCAGCTCCGCAGCTTCGTCGACCGTGTAGTCATGGTTGGCCATGAGCAGCGACGGCGATCCGGGGAACTTCACCAGTCTCCCAAAGTCAAGCACTGGATCGTAACCAGCTGGTAGATGACCCTGGGGCAGTTTAAGCTTTCCGAAGAAATCGCCCGTCTCGTTCTTGGTCTCTGCCCCGCGACGGCCGATGTTAATGATGCCGACTTTGCGGCTGACAAGCTCTGTGATCAGGTACGTATAGACTTCTTTCATCTCGTCGAAATCCACGAGGGAATCATTGTAAATGTCAGTGGGGTTGATCTTGACGCAGATGAACTCGGGACCGTCGAATATCTCGGCGATGGCATCAACTAGCTCCAACACGAAGCGGCATCGATTCTCGACAGAGCCACCATAGGCATCTGTACGCTGGTTGGCTCGCCTGACTCGCCCGTCAGGAACCGAATGTCTGGATAGTTATGGGGCTTGAACGGCGTCGACTCACGAGTTGAGGAACTGCTGAGGCAAGTAACCACTGGGCAGCAACCCTTGTCAGCGGCAACAGCGTACCAGGTGGAAGATCCTGTGGACAATTTACCTACCCTTGAGCCAACAGCTCCACGCCGTCAAAACCTGCCTTCCGAGCCAAAGTGACCGAGTTTCGGTATTTATCGATTATATCGCTCGGGTTTCCGATGGCCTTGATGTTATCCGTGTGGCCCTAGTAAATTAATTAGTTTATTGTCTTGGTTAGGGGTACGCGGGATCTTGAAATCAATGGGACTGTACCGGCTTCCCGGGTAGTTGGCGGTATTTCCCATCGTTGGCTCTGATGGCTGAGGGTGCTTCGACTACTCCCCCCTTTTCCTTCATTATGGACATTTGGTCATGCTGGCAACGACCTAGGTGCACAAGTCAGCTATGCAACGAAAAAGGACTAGCTTCTGAGATTGAGTGGCGTCTGTGTACCTGCATGCCATGCCTGGAAATAAATCTTGCCACCCTCTCGGTGAACGGCATCTGTCACCAACCGCCACGCCCGAGCGTGATCGTCGTTGATCATGACGGGGCTCTTGTCCCAGTCACAGCCGGTCCAGTCGATGAAGGTCCCCTCGTTCACGATGAGTCCGACTCCGTCCCGTGCCCTGTCAGCGTAGTGTTTGACCTGTGCCGGGCCTGGCTTGAAGTCATCGACGCATCGGTTTCTGGTCATGGAGCCCATAACAACTCTGTTTCTCAGGGAAAGCTTTCCACCGACAACAACTGGCTCAAGGAGGCTGGACATGATGAGGGAGTGCTTAGAATGCGGCGGAAAATTGTAATAGATGCACTGATTGGAACGAAGACCGCTGTGATGATCTTTTCTTCTTTTTCTTTTGAATGCAAATTTTCATTGTTGAAGAAGGTGAAGAAGAGCTGCTATTTATCTCGTACTCACCTTCATACATGCCAATTTCTCGTGTAAGAGAAAGTGACTCGCGGCGACTCCCGGCTTTTGACATTTGGTCAAGCCGGCCAATCAGATGTATTCAATCCCGGACCCACAGCAACTCGCCGGTGTTGGTGGAGATCAAAGAGCCAACCAAGCGCCGCCAATCCCGTCGAATGCCGTCGGAGTTCCTCTAGCATTTATAAGCTTAGTATCCACGCCTCAACGTCCACTTTCTTCACCTCCGTCACTCCATTGGAGACCCACGGCCACGCAACATCCCGAGATCTGGAATATGAGACAAGCGACGGCGTGCAGACAATGCCGAATTTCCAAGCGAAAGTGTACTCGGGAAGGCTCGGATCAAGTCTGCATACCATGTCGCCAAAGGAATCTGACGTGCGGCTCCACTGACACACAGCGCCGTGAGTTGCGGCATTCGAATAGAACTGCCTCAAGGGGCGCAATATCTCCTAGTCGCAATGAAGAAGCTGCAGGTGATGTGGATCGTCTATCACAGGCTGAATTTGTAAGCTTGATGGAGATCTACTTGACCAAGATACACGGCCAAGCTCACAGTATCTTCCATCCTCCGACGCTGAGACGGCAGCTGCGCAACAACTCAGTGCCAAAGGCGCTCTTGTATGCAATATCTGCTATAGGGTCAAAGTTCTCTCCAGATCCACATCATCGGGAGATTGGACGCCATCTAGCCTTGGAAGCCAAGCGTCTACTCCAAGCCGACTTGGAGAACATATGCCTCGAGAACATCCAGGCATGTATTCTTGTCTCGATGCTGAGCGCTGGCAATTGTCACATCTCGTCTGAAGCATTATTTATCCGTAAGAATCATTCCACTCTCGAACCTTGCATCACCTGTTTGAATGGTGCTGACGGGGAAGCATTTCCAAGGCATGGGGATCAGCATGGCGCAAATCCTGAATTTCGACTCGGTCGCCAATGACGAAACGAGCGCTCTCATTGTCAGAGAGACGGCCAGGTTGGTCTGCTGGACGTTGTTTCTTTCCAGTCACCGATGCTTCTCGGGACTCGGTCTGCCATGCAGGTCCGACGAGTTCCGCCCCTCGTGTGAGCTACCCATGGACGAGCTCGCTTTCGCCTCCCTTGTGCCCGACCAGGCGCGCCTGGAACCCCCACGGAGACTGGGCCTCTGGGCACGGATGGTATCACTGGTGCAGCTGTCTGGCCCCGTGATGGAGCTCAATCGACGCATCGCGGATCCAGCTTCTGTCTCCCCGCAGGAGCTTGATGCAACGGTAAGGCGCATTGCGCAGCAGCTCCAGAGCTGGCTCGACTCCATCCCTGCCCACACCCAGATGACTGTGCCGAACCTGTACCGCTATCAGCAAGACGGTCTCGGCGGACTATTCGTAGCCCTACACCTCACATTCCACTACTACTCGATACTGCTGTACTTCAGCTTCCTTGAGGAGAGGCAGGGCAATGTGCCACCCTCATCGTCTGCCGGCGGTGGGGACTGTCCGTATATTGACCGCTGCAAGCACCACGCGGCGTCCTTCGGCGGCATCCTACACCTCTCGCGCCAGCTGGACGGCTGTCTTGTTAGCTACCCCGGGTTTAGCCATATGATTGCCGTGTCGTCGGCTGTGCTGCTGCACACATTGCTCCTGGGGGACGCAGCTGAGATCCGCGACGCTCGGCGAAATTTAAATGCCAACTTCGAGGCCCTCGTGGAGCTTCAGGAACCCTGGCCGGCGACAACAGCCGTGGTAAGACAAAGAATCATTCTCTCTCTCTCTCTCTCTCTCTCTCTCTCTGTGTGTGTGTGTACGTGAATTGGCTGACATTGGGCCAGATTGGCAGGCTCATGAAATTTCAAAGGACTTGCCTTCTATCCACTGAGTCCCACAGGATGGATGGTTGGATGGTCCGATTTCTCCTGGATCATTCTGTTGGCCTAGAGGAGAGATATTTGGAACCTAGTCCGACGTTGGAAATCAACGGAGACCATGTGGAGACGTCCAGAACCAGGGAGCTCCGGGAATCGGGTAGATATACCGATTTTCATGACCTTTGACCTACTGGGAGGTTAGGTATACAACGCGATACTTCACATGATTGTCTGAAGAGGACAACCGCCTTAATGTCACATGCATGGCTGTCTATAGCGCGAGAGAGTATCCCACAGGAGAGTATCCCACAGGAGAGTATCCCACAAGAGAGTATCCCATAGGAGAGTATCCCATAGGAGAGTATCCCACAAGAGAGTATCCTATAGGAGAGTATCCCATAGGAGAGTATCCCATAGAAGAGCATCCCATAGGAGAGTATCCCACAGGAGAGTATCCCACAAGAGAGTATCCTATAGGAGAGTATCCCATAGGAGAGTATCCCATAGGAGAGTATCCCATAGGAGAGTATCCTACAGGAGAGTATCCCACAGGAGAGTATCCAACAAAAGAGTTTGCCCCATGGAGAAAGCCCCATAGGGATTGTATCCTACGAGGTTGTCCCACAGGAGATTATTATAAAGCGAGTCATCCGACAGGAAGCCATCCTACGGGAGAAATACTACAGAACCAGACTCCCCACCTGTGGTCCGATTGCATTCTGGCCCTCAGCTACGGCGACCAGGCTATGACCTTGATATTATTCCATCTTGCAGGTCGTGTAGGCTGCTGTACTACATGTTGCCGTCAAGTGGGAGTATGCCATGTTTGCCTCCCAATCGAGCTTCCTCATCCTCTGCAAACAGTGCCATCATACTCGCACGCGTTCACTACGAAATTTCTCAATGGGTCAGACTCTGCATCGTGCTCAATACCACGGTAAGCGAAGCGTGAGCTGCGTCTTCACCAAGATATGGGTGGTGTTGCCCGTTCTCATCTTCTGTGTGATTTAAACCGCTCTGCCTCACTCCTGGGGATTTCGCACCAAAGCAGAGGTCTAGAGGCACATACGAGGTCCATGGAAAGGAGAAATTATGTGCGCCGTTTGAGAAGATCGTCACTCTCAGCCCCGCCCCGCAGCTGGAACCGCCGCAACCAACATGCATGCAGTGGCCGCGATCTGCCTCGCTAATGCAGCCCCCCTGCAGGTTGCGACCGAAGAGAAGGTATAAAGATGGCAACCAGCCCCCCCAGGCTTTCCCACAGCTCATACCCCTCCTGTGCTGCAGCAAGAAATCCCATCATGGAAGCGGAACCCTGCCCCCTCGATGACCGCAGAAGCGCGGCAGAAGTGTCGCTCAAGCTGGCAATCGTTCATTTTACAACCATGACCGCCTATTGCCATCTTCTTAGCATGCGCGGAGAGCCCACGAAGGTTATCTGCAAAAAGATGATTCTATTCTTCATTTACCCCGGCTCAATCATAATCCAGCACGTCATGGCTATCCTCGCCATCGTCAGCGCCATCTTTCTGGTGAAATTCAAGAAACGTCGAGATTCAAGGCCTTTAATGTCATCCCTGAAAAGAGCCCCTTTTATCCTGTTCGGAGTAATCGAGCAGCATCCTCCGCAATCAGAACCGCACAGCAGCGATGAGAAGTCCAAAGTCAAACTTATAGGCAGGATAATCGTGGTCCTCGCCCTCAGCGCCCAGTGTATTGGTTCCTGCATCGTATTCGCCCGCAGGTACCAACACAATGCTACCACCATCAGCGACTGGCGCGTTTTGGATCTCGCCACCGCAACCCTCCTGATTACTTTGTTGACGGTGTTGCATTTGTTTTGGCGTCCAGCATTGAGACTGGGTCCAAACGAAACACTCGAGAAGCCCAAAAAGTACTATTTCACTTATTTGGACGCCACGCTGCTTTATATCCGGGAAGTGCCTGCCCTCATGGATTCAGGTTCAAGCAAAGATGAATGGAAAGAATGGCACCGACGGTATCTCGAGGTGTATTTCAATGTCCCCATAACTCTTGGCACATATTGGGCGCAATCATCGGAAGCCCGACAGCCATTACTGTCGCTGCTTAAACTTTTTTCCTCTGGGGGTCTTGTTGCAAAGCTGGGCGTTTTTGACTACAAGAGCCCTATCTGTGATGAATGTGCTTCCAGATTGTGGTTTGAAGTTTTTGCATCCGCACTTCAAATATTCTTCCTCATAGTCACTACAACAGTCTCAGCTGTTTCAGTGGCAGAGCTATCTGCGAAGGTGTTTCCCGAGAGCTGGACAGCCGTCAGTCTGTGGTGGATCTTGTTGCGAACTTTGGTTCTCATGCCACTGAGCGTTATTATTTGGGGACTCGCCGGTGTCCTATATCTTCTATCATGCTTAAGCTTTCCCTTGTGGATTGTGCTCTTGTTTATCGCGCAAGTATTCCATTTGGTAGTCGAGCTCATAATTTTGGCGAACTGGCCAACTGATTTTGAGTGCCCGCTCCTCTGGTCGGACCCAAAAGCCAACGTGTTATGGCATCTCATGTGAGAAGGATGGCATCGTGACCAGGCAACTGGTTTCAAATACAGAAACATGAACTCTAAAGACCCTCTTTGCTTATTTTATTGTACGGCAGACCAAAGCTCAAAGCCTAGGATGTTGAAAGGCGTGTAATATCTCAGTCGCGAAGTTCGGGAAGACCAATGTCGTCTTATGCCCTCCATACAGTTCTTCAACGCCTGCAAAATTGAACATCCGTGTCAAACAGTCCACCACCGCCCTTCCAATCACGTATTAAGAGTGAACACTCTTTCTCTAACCGGCCGGGACGCAACAAGTGACCAGAAATCACTTCTTCATAAACACAGCTCGCTTCAGAGCATCAGCCTGCGTCTTCCAGACCTTCTGACCAAGCTTCACCAGGGTGGGTCCAAACTCTTCCAGCACGCCCTCGATACCCACCTCTCCAAAGTCCGCGGTAGTAGAGTAGTCGTCCCGCCACTCCTCCTCACTGCCCAACGTGGCAACCTTCCATTCCCTCTTCCACTCTTTAACAGCCTGGAGCGCTGCCTCATCCGCAGATCGGATCTCGGACGCAATCATGTAGAAGGAAGAGCGCTTGGCATGGCCACTCTTAGGCTTGAAAAGCACAACGGTCGCGAAAGACTTGAAGTCTCGGATCAGGCGGATGGTGTTGATTCGCTCGACCTTGTGGAGCAGGACGATCATGGTGCCGCCGGGGCGCAGGTGCTCGAGGCCAAGGGCGAGCTGCGTCAGGAGGAGACGGCGGGCCTCGCGGTGGAAGCGGTACTCGGCGCGATCGTGGGTACGCCGGATCGCACCGTCGCAGAGGACGAGGTCGAAGTTGCGGCCCTCCTCGAGGTAGCGGGTGTGGAGGAAGCTGGCATGATCGGGGTGCTCGGAGGGAATTTCGTCTGGGGTGATGCCCATGTCGGCGGCAAGCATGGTGATGTCGAGGAGGTGGATCTTGACCGTCTCGGACTCGCTTATTATAGGGACAAGCCCGCCCTGCGACGGGGGAAAGGTCAAAGCCACAGCGTGGGCCGTGGGGTTTCGCTCGAGGGCTTTGGCGAGGTAGGTGCCTGGTGCCATGCATAGATCGAGAACGCGCTTGGGGTCGTTGGTAGACTTGATGGTGAAGGCCCTCGTGAAGCACTGCATCTCCTTCGCGATGTCTTCCATCAGGTCGTTGAGGCGCTGGACCGTCTCCTCGCTGTTCTCATCGGCCCGACGTTGCTGCTTCTCGAAGAAACGGTCGCCCTCTGGATTCTCCCATCCCTGGAGTAGATAGTTGTCAGAGACGCGACGGGTTCTTGACATCACGCCAATGCCAACTTTCTGGCGCGGAAGTCGCTTACCTTTGCGCGAAGCTGTTGGAGCTCCTGATAGACAGGCGCGTTGTCCATCAGATACTTCTCGATGGCATCGATGGCATTCAAAACAACAGGATCCTGGGCAGGCTCATCCAAGATGATGTCGTCAGTAGGCATTTTGCCGTCTTTCACCTTCGCCGTAGCCTGGTTTGTTTGGTCCTTCAGGACTTTGGAGTCGGCCTTTGGAGATGCCATTTTCGTACAGTGGTACCACACTGATTACAAACAGATGGAGACGAGTGGGAGAAGGCAGAGTGCAAGAGGGCAGAGTGGAAGAAGGGAGATTGGAAGAAGGTACAGGTAAAGTGGTAGGGTATGGAATGTATGCCGACAGTTTTACCTAGGGACCAACTCGCAGGCAAGTCAACAGAGAACAAGATGTAGAGTGGGACTTTGTCTTGAAGTCCTGAAGATAGTCTTGTTGAAGCAACAGAACTGTTTCCATGTCTGCCACTCAATCTCATAGAAGCAAAGCCTAGGCTTGGGGCCTAGGTCTGTCCTGATCTAGGCACATACTACAATGCAATTACTTCTGTCTTTCCACGTGGAGTATTTTCTTGACCTAAGACTCCGCTTCAGCTTTTGGAGTGATCATGTCCCTCGTTTGGAAATAATTGACTTGAAAGCGATGCAGGATCCTTCAAGTGGGCCCAGGAGCCTTGTCACGTCCGCCTCGCAGCCTTGCGCAAACATGGAGGCACTCTTTTGGTACCCCATCACACCAAGGTCCATACAGCTGCATGCGATGAAAAGTAAAGAATGGAAAATCATGAGTCGTTCTTGCAATTGTCCACTCTGCTCTTTAAGTAAACTTCACGTTTGTTTTGAAATGATAATGAGCAATTGGACAACAAAGCCGGTGTCTTTTCATTTGTCAAAGTGTTTGTGAATGGCTGCCAACGTTACGTGTTGAGAGACTGATCAGTCCAAGAGCCTGTTTACAGTCCTCAGCCTTCAATCCCGAACTGGGAATGGCAGTTTGATCCTCGTCTCTCGAATCGTCGAGCAACGTTGAAGCATCGCCAGTCTTGCAGGAACACGCAATCTTACACAAATTGACTGTGAGCGTTCGCCGCGTAAATGAATCAACCACACGTCAATCATGCCCAACAACGATTGCACGAGGCATGGTTTGCCAACTGTCGGACTCAAATCAGGTACCGCACTACCGAGTGGCTTCCTTCGCAGCCCAGAGGCCCCGATAGTCCGCATCCTTGGCTGACTTACACAACTCGCGCAGATCGAAGTAACGCAAGATGATCTGCTCCGCAGGTCCCCACGGCGGCTACGGGGCCGGCTGAAAAGAGCCTTCAATAGCACCATGAGTAATATAGGTGTGAGCACGCCCGCCGAGGAGCGTCTTCCCCGCACAGCGAACCACGGTTCATGCCCCGTCGCGAACGGGAGCGTGGCGCATACCACGTGCCACGGGGCGACTAGTCCTGGCGGAGGACCCAACGGTCCTGTCACGACTCAAGATTGAAGCCAACGGCTTGTCAAGCGTGCATGCATGGTGTGTGCTTTGTAAGTTCTCTCTCAGCACGAGCCTATCCGGTGGCATGGAGTGCCAGATTTAACCCCCATTTGGCTCAAATACCCCCGGGAGCTTGTCCGACAAGGGCAGTGCGACCCGTCGAATAAGGTGTCCGCGCGTCAGATTGGGTTTGTATCTAGCGGAGGTCGACATCTCGGCAGAAAGCTAGAATGGAGGGACCTCGAGCTCCCGTGCGGCGTATGCTCTGTAGGGCAAATTAATAGCCTCCGGGCTGGTGTGTGCTCTGTGAGCGCTTACCCCGCCAGTCACCCCAAGGTTTGTATTAATATAACCCGATTCCGCTGAGCACTGGCCATTGATGTTGCGTTCATCATGAGCACTGAGCTGGACGCCCAATTCACCCACTGCGACAGAAGAGATTTCCAAAGTTACACTCAGCCTCACAATCTTGGAAGCTCAACATGACGACGGTGCACGATAGGAATGGGCTCGTGGAGGACGAGGAGAAGGGAAATATACACAGGACTACCACGGGTGTAACCATATCGCCAGAGCTTTTCGAGAAGCTTTACTTTGCGCCCAAAACTCCTCATGTCGGCGACTACAACAGGAGATTTGCGAATCCCACCGGTCTTGGCTTCCTGGGGTAAGCACATGCCAGATACATTGAGCATTGGCTAGGTTGAGAGCGCCGTCGCTGATATCTAGAGCAACAACGCAGCTTCGCTATATCCGCGTCCACGTTCGCCATGGTGCTGATGGGCTGGGGAGGTGCGTCTGGGTTGTCGCCCGTCGCGTGAGTACCCCCGCTGAAGACGACCCAAAACTGCGTATTGGCAGAGCCACTTACATGCTTCTCCACAGGGGGATTTTCTTCTTCACCGGCCCCGTCCTCCTGACCTTCGCGATGATCTTCGAGTGGGTTATGGGGAACTTCTTCCCTATGATGGTCATGGGCCTCTTCGACGTCTTCTGGCTCTCCTTCGGCGTTCTCCAGCTGCCCACCCTCCAGCTCGGCTCCGCGTATGTCACCGAAGCCGACCCGACGGGGACCGGGGCCCCGGCCTTCAACGCCGCCATCGCCCTATACCTGATTGTCTGGGGCTTTGCGCTCCTTACGTTCTTCTTCTTTACACTCAAGATCAACGTCGTCTTCGCTAGCATCTTTGGGCTGGTGACGGTTGCGTCTTTTGTGCTGTCGGGTGCATACTGGAAGGTCAGCCAGGGGAATTTTGATGACGCGCTAAAGCTCCAGAAGGTGAGTGGCCAGGGCCAAACCGTGACGCAGAGGTCAATGTATGTGACTGACTGGTTGACAACAGGCCGGCGGTGCGTTGATATTTGTGGTTGCCCTTCTGGGCTGGTATGCACTTTTTATTATCATGAATGCAGGCTAGTACTTTTTCTTCCCCTGCTACAGTTCCCCAATATTTGTTCCCTGGAACATTCCAGAACGTGTGTCTCTAGGATCCGTAGCAGATGATTGACAGGTAGCAGAAATGCGGGTACCGATCAATCTGCCAATGGGCGACCTTAGCCGCTTCTGGCCACGTACGGACGTCGAGCTCACCGCGGCTGGACGAGATCATCACGATTAAATTCAAGCCTGATCCGATTTGTGATCCTCTGGTCGAGCCGGTCGCACTACCGCTCGCCGTGGGAGGAAATGAACTGGGGCTCCTTGGCTTCTTTGACGATAATGTTCTACGAGATATGACATCCAGACGGTAATCTTCGGCGTAAGCTCCTTCGTGTTTGAGCACGGCCAGCTGGCTTAATGTGTTGTTATATACCCATAATGTGTGCAATGGAATTCAGATACCTCAGCTCAATACCAGTGACCACTCAGGCCAATGATTCGGACCAAAAGAACGGGACCTTCGCCTCGTGATTCAACTTGCCTGCGTACCTTAAAGCTACACGATTCCAGTTCTATGATGCCTGAAGAGACGCTTTACTTGCTGCAGAACCCTCGACCGTGTGAGTTGGGCATCGCAGTGGAACGGAAGATGACCTCATCGACATGGCTACTTTTCAATTCGAGGAGCAACGCATGCATCCTAGGAAAGTAATTTTTCATCTGAGAGTCATGCTGCTTACCTTTGGGTTTCGCTCAGGTCCCTACGTGCCCAGGTAGCGTTGCCTCGGGGCAGTGAAGGACAATCGTCAACTGGTTCCGGTGTAGACCAGGCCTTTCGGGCGCATCTGTTGTGTATTAGAGTTCCCCACAGACCACTTCCTCATGCGCCAAATGTTTGACGAGATGCAGTACATTGGTGGGTTAGATACACATGTCTCGGCCGTGGTGTACTTCGCCATATCTTCGGTACACTCAATACGTGAACAACTGACACGGACCCTCCTCTCAAATATCCTGGAAATTTGCCTTGTGCCTCGACGGAAATCCTCATTCTGATCACCGACTTCATATACTCGCCGACTTTCAACATGGACTAAAACATCACCAAAAAGGAAGCCCGAAATTGATACATATAACTCTCATTGAGCCCAAGAAATCCTCTAAAGCCAAATCATATGCCAAATTCGTGCTGTTAATGGCGATCGTGGCTCCCTGCCACTAACTGGGCTGCGATGATGTTGAAGGCCACTCTTTCCCAACTTAGATGCTAGCCGGCCTGTGGACAAACTCATCGGCCTGCGTGCAATGGCGGACAATTTGGGCTAGCGGCCCTCTGCTGAAGTTACCATTGCGTCGCAGCTGCCTGAACATGTCCTCGTGCATGAGGATGACCTCGGCCTGTCTCGCACGCGTCAGGGCGACGCACAGCCGATTGGGATTGTCCAGGTGATCCGTTACCCTGCATAAAGAAAAGATGAAATTAGAATCGCCGACTAGCTAGCCTTGGGTCTGTTTGAACCTTGGCGGAGGACAGGTTCAAAACTTACTTGTCCCTGACGAGATCCAGCACGACACAATCCGCTTCAAATCCTTGGGCCGAGTCCACTGTTCTAGCCTCGACACTGCTCGTGTCTAGCCCTGGTCTCCCGGTTCGAAGCTCCTTGATCATCTTTCGGTACTCAATGGACGCTGTCTTGTAGGGAGACATTATGAGAACTGTCCCTCGGCCCCTGCCGTTGACCTGCCTGAAGTTGCGGTCCCGTAGAAGCTTGGACACGAGTTCCTTGACCCAACACCGGTGCTCCGGGTGGTACCAGCTGTTCTGGATATTCGTAGGAGGTCCAATACCGCCAAGGACGACAATCAGGCGGGAAACCATCGGTCCATTGTTTCGCTTCATTGGCATGATGTAGGACTCTCGAAGATGACGCGCGCTGGGAGGCAGCCAGCCGCCCGGTCTCTCGTCGTATGCTGAGATCATCGTATTGTCGTAGAAGAGCATTGACGGGAGCTGGTGCAAGTTGCCACAGGCACGGTGGTTGATCATGAGGGCAGGCCCTCCCGGATTCACGCGATATGCGCGCTCCATCATCGAAACGCGAAGCTGTAAGGCGTTTCGATTGATGTTGCGCCTCTGCGCGCAGCTTCCAACCCATGGCTTCATCTGTCGGTGATCCCCTGTGAAGATCCATGCTACGGGGCTGAAGTTGGCGATTGCGATCAGGGTTGATGCCTCACGGGCATGCGGTGCCTCGTCAAAGATGACAAGAGCAGGTTTGAATATGTTAGAAAGAGCTGATTGGAACTTCGCCGCCGTGACCGGTGTCGTTACGAGGACGTCAATCTTCCGCAATGCATTCCGGTAGACCCGCTCGATTTCTCTCTCTACGGCATAGGAGACAACAGTTGTCATGTCGAAATTCTCAGTATCAACACCACTGAGCATGGTGCGGAGGCGAGAGTACTCCGTGTCCTTGTGTGCCTCGTAGTCGGCTCTGGCAAACTGATCCAGAGTCGGAGCCACATTGCTGTCATGTAAATGTGTAACGGTTGTGGCGGACGACGTGCCTGCTCTCAGGAATGGCACTGAGAATCTCTGAACGTCAACTAATTCAGAATTGTCTGCCGCCGAGTCGTAGTTGGCGGTTGCTGGTCCTCCAGCGAATCCATTGGCACCCGACATTGGGTTGCGGTCTCCTCGTGCGAGGCGGCGTAGTAGCTCCTCACCCTCGGCCTCAAGCCGGCCTCGGCGCACGCTCTTCTTCTCGTAGCTCCAACAATACATGCGGACCACGACTCTGGGAGTGTGTTGTCCGCTGCCAGGATCGGGCCGCGTCAGTCCGAGCTGGCGGTACTTCTGTTGAAATTTATTTGCAATGTCCGTTGCGGGCTTGTTGATGTCGCAGAGAAGGAGTGTTGTGTTTCGGTGTGGACGAGGCACTCTCTCCCCGGGGAAGAGCATCTCATCCGTGGATTGTAGAGCAGCTACCAGCACGGTAATGAAATGTGTCTTGCTGTCATTTCAATATATTTAGTAAAGATAAGTCCCAGTGTGTCATGAAATAAGCTCACCCGGCTCCTGGACCTCCTGGTAAGATTCCAATTCCTGCGGGAAGATTGCTCAACAGTGATCTGTACGCGGTCTTCTGATGATTATTCAAGGCTCTCATGGTGTGGGCTAGCCCAGGTGACACATGTCGAGGCAACGTGTCGGGGCTCGTCATGTGCGGGAAGACCGTGAAAATATTGACGAAATTGGCGGGTGATCGGAAGTTGAGTATATACTTCATCGCAATACACTTTGCTTGCATTGCGACTTGGTTCTCTGTCACAGCGCGCTCCATCTCTTGCAGAGCCGCAATCTCCGCTATCATGGTCGAGTATGACAAGCGGAGCTCAAAGGTGACGTTCTTGAATTGGATTTGGTTTTCTCGAGGCATTTCCGTGCCACTTGTTATGATCTCCGGACCCGAGAAGAATGGGACGATTGAGTTGCGAGATCTTGAGGGGAGCGTGATTTCAAACACCAGGTGCCTGTCCCAGTAGTGGCTACGCACGCCCCAAGATGTGCATGGGTTTTCTTTGCGCATAGCGTCCAGTATGCCGACACCAGGAATTTCGACTTTGCATCGCTCGTCCTCTTTGGGAAGCATTGAATCATGATCTCTAGGCTCGACGAAGAGCAGGATGTCCTTGGTTTGGCGGCCGTGGCGCATTGCGATGAGTGGGTACGCTTTGAACCTGAACATAGCTGCGTTGAATCTCTGGACTTCTCGCTCCTCAAATTTGAATTCCATGTTGACGCCATCGCGGTGCCTCGTCATATATTCTCCGATGTTATTGAACGAGAAAAGAGGTGCGACCGGAGCGACTGCAGGTAGAGGCTCGAGAACATTTCGATGCTGGCTTGTCTGCGGCGCGGTACGCCCGGCTCGAGGAGGAGGCATCGTCGGCGACAATACCTAAGGATGGTTTGTCCGGCTTGAAGGACCCTGGAAATTGACACTGGAAATACTCACGGTCGAAATGGTATCCCTAGAGTAGTCCTGAGCTGATGCTTGCTTAAATCCAGGTTGTGGAAGGTTTGGGTAGGGAAGCCAGAAGCTGATGGTGTTGTGGCATAATGAGGTGATGAAACCCTTCCAACGAATCAAAGACATGGAATGGTAACCGAATTGCCAGTGAGTGCCCAACTTAAGCGTCGATTTGGGCGATCTTCAGATGGCAAACGAGTGCGAAAACCATAAGCTCCCAACGACAAGCAGGCAGATAAGACTGAAGTTGTCGTAGAGTAAGGCGATAATGAAACTCAAAACCTGTTCCGTGTCGCCGGACGGTAGACTGATTAAAGTAGCTCAATGGGTTGACGGCTCCGTAGAGAGACTGTTGTGGTTGATGGACCGTATGGGGAGAAAGATTGAAGGCAGCGGGGGAGAGTAATATCAAGGCCCGAAGCCGTCAGGAGGCGAAGGTTTGGGAAAGGGAAAGATGGTGCCCTTAAATTGGGTAAAATGTGATGGATAGAAAGTGTTAGGTCTTTGATCAAACGATGAGAGCAAAGGGACCGAAAACTTCAGACGAGTGAGCCGTTTGCTGGCAGCTCCAACAAGCCACTGAAAGATAGGAGGCACGCCTGAATGGGCAGTTCACCCACAATGAGCGGGTACAATGGCTCTCTTGCGAAGGGATTTGGCTGAAATGAGGTGTGAGGTATGGCTCAAGGAAGGGTCAGTGCAAGAAAAACACACCGAGTGAAAAGGAGAAGCAGCTGCTTAGCATACGTTCGTTGTGTGGCAGTCCTACCAGACACAGATTGTCCGTCACAGTTGGAAACACAAAGCATGTACAGCTATACACACACTTGGTTTTCAATTTAAATTCTGGAATGCAGCGGCCTTGTCCAAGGCAGTTCTCCCAACGGCCGAGTCTGCCGACCGAGTCCCGACTCTGACAACACAACTGTATCATTTTCCATCTTTCCCATCCATGCAACCATGCCATCAGCCTCCACCACCAGGCTTTTCAAAATCTTACACGTAGTTTCCACGTTGGCCAATTCATAAGTGCGAGCATCCGACACACATGCCCTGTCCAAGCCGCCACTATTTGCCATGACCAGCAAGTCTCCACCCTCCCACAGGTTGGTCTCCCACAGGAAAGTCACCACAGGACAGTCTCCCACAGGACAGTCTCCCATAGGACAGTCTCCCATAGGACAGTCTCCCATAGGACAGTCACCCATAGGACAGTAACCTCCGGAACATCCATACATATGCTAGTCTCCCATAGGACAGTCACCCATAGGACAGTAACCTCCGGGACAGCCATACATATGCTAGTCTTCCATAGGATAGCCTCTCATATGGAAGACTCTCGTGGGATAACCACCTCAAGGCTACTCTCCTTTCGGGATGTCCGAGGACAGACTTAAGCCGAGCTCCATTGCCTTCCTCACCATCTCAAAGCCAAAGGCCTCGCCGGATTGGAACATGTTCTCACTATCGCCATCATGAGTGGCTTTCGGAGGCTGCGCCTCTGATGCCGGAACACGAGCAGACGCTTCGCTCTGTTCCTGGTCCTGCGGCACGTCCAGTGGCGGGGGCAGATCCGGAAGCTGGCGGGGAACTGCGGACTGAGTCCTTGCCTGGCTTGGCTCGCCCTGATGGAGAGTGTAGTCGTTCTCGACGGGACTTTCATCCTTCATATTCACACTAACAACCTGCCCGTGACGATCGCAGTGATGGTAAAGGCTTTCGAGAAGTGATCCAAGCCAGTTATCCGAGTCCAGCATGCCCCTGTGCATGACGATTACTTCCGCTTGCCTGGCACGCGTGAGAGACACACAGAGTCGGTTCGCATCGTCGAGGTGATCCGTGACGACGCAGTGGACAAGATCCAGGACGACGAGATCGGCAGCGTTCCCTTGAGCGGTGTCGCTGCTTCGTGCCTCTATGCGCATCTCCCGATGCCGCTTCTGCCCATGAATTCCAGCACCCCGGTGGTTCCTGTCGAGATCCAGCATAAGGTCGTTGATCTCCTTTCTGTAGTGGGCCAATTGGGCTCGGTACGGAGTCACCACGGTGATACTGCCAGGTTCTTTGCCGTCAACCGAGCGGAAGTGTGGGTCTTGTGCGAGTTCTCGGATCAGGTGTTTTACTACCCATTCCACGTGATTCAGATTATACTTGCTCTTCGCCCTAGTATCGGGCCTTCTGCTTTGTTCTGTGTGGACCAGCAATCGCGGAACGGCGAGCTCGTGTCCAGTGGCAAATCGCTGGAGGTGCTGCAGCAGATGTCGAGTTGCTGTTGGGAAGGGTTCTGGAATGGCTGATCGAATCCTTCCCTCCCAGAAAAGCTCCGATGGCAGTTCCTGTAGATTTCCATAGGTTTGGTAGTTCAACGACAGCCATTGCATATCTGATACAACGTGCTGTGCTCTCTCCATCATTGATGTCCTCAGCTGTTCTTGACAGGGATTCCACAAGGAACGGTTTCCGTAGGAGCCTACGTATGGCTTCGAGAGTTCACATGTTCCCGTGAATAGCCACGCCTCTGCTGATGGGAAGCATGATATGGGGACGAGCGTCGACAACTCCCTGGCCCGACTTGCCTCGTCAAATATCACCAACCTCGGTTGAAAGGCACGTCCACCGGCCGGGGCGATCTTGGCGGCGCCATTTACCGTCGTTACCATCATGTCGATGAGTGGCAAAGCTTCCTGCAGCAGCTCATCCCATTCGCTCTGAATGGTCAAGTCGAGATCTCGTTTTTCATTTCTGTCCAGTTCACCCTCCACCAATCTTGTCAGAGTCGGAAACTCATCGGCCCTGCGGCGGAAAACATTGCGAATGAAGTCGCGAATCGTAGGAGCAAGACATTCCCCTTTGCGGCCCTCCCGAAATTGAGGTATATGATCTGCACGCCGGGCTGGAAACCATTGTTCAAAAGCAGATCCGGGAGACTGGTCCTCGTCGTCGGCGCTGAGAAAGCCCCGACTGCCGTAAGCGTTCTCATAGTTCAAATTGTAACCTCTCACCACGACCAAGTCGTCATGGCCGAGCTGTTTGAAAAGCTGCCATATCCTCGTGGCGGCATCATTCACCAGCCGATTTGCTTCCATGACGAACAGAACTGGGCCACCGTTCTTGGCGCCGAAGGCACCAGGACGGCGATCCTGAGCGAGGGCGAGAGCAGAAATAGTCATCATCAGCTGTGTCTTGCCTGTACCAGTTCCACCAGGGATAATCCCAATACGAGCAGGGAGCTTGGAGAGTAGGTTCGTGTAAACTGCCTTTTGGTCCTCGTCCAGATCGCGGTACAGTGCCTTTAAGCTGTTAGGCAGCTCACTCTTGGCACTATCGGGCTCGTTCATGTGAGGGAAAGCTTGGAAAAGGTTGAAGGGCGGGACGGAGTCTTGAAAGTTCCTCAAGTACGAGAACGCCAGCGCAAGACGTCCATGAGGGTCAGCTGCCACTGCCTTCTCCAAGGCTGCCAATTCAATGCTCATGGTAGTATCCGAGATTTCTGCGCAGACATGCACCCAGAAAGATGTGTCCTTATGCGGAGTGATTGAAGGCAAGCAGCTCCTCGTTTCTTGCTGTTCGATGTCCTTCAGATCAACAAGAGAGGTAACGCCCTTCAGGGTCGAGCTCAAGGGATCGTCCTCGTGAGCTGTGTCTACTGAGATTCTAAAGGTAGTGTAGTAGTCCCAATCCAAATCGAGCATTCTGGTCGGGTTGTCAACCCGAAATGCCTTGTAGTATCGCCCCTTTCGCTTTTTGAGACTGTAGTCGTCGAATTCCCGGCCTTTTTTGGGTTTGTCAGATTTGACAGGGGAAAACTCTGGCAAGTCTTTGCTGAAAATGAGTCTGCATGGATCTCCGACTCTGGGAAAGCACTGATGATCCCATGGTGATTGAATGAGAACGACCAAATGTTGGCACTGGTCATCGCCGCAGTGGCTCGAGATTAGCCAGGACTTATAGATGCTGTCGGAGTTGAATTTGAGGACATCGTCTTCTTCAAATTGGAATTCTTTTCTTGTGCCATAATGAAAGATGTCGTAGTATTTCCGGGTATCCTCAAACTTCCATGCTGCATCAGGAACATGCTTGGCTTTTGCGAGGAGGCTGACATCTTTTTTCGCGTCTTTCTCGTTGGAAGTTTTGATCGTCTCGTGCTGGACAAGATGCCAGAGAGTCTCTGGTGACCTCTCCGGCAGCCAGTTTGTGTCCATCGTGGGCTCCGCCTCTCGACCTGGTCGATTCGCAGGTTTGGTGTGGTGCTAATCGCGGTGCCTGAGGGGAAATTGCAATTAGCTGCAAAGCTCGTCACCCTTGACAAGATGGAGACTGCTGAGGCAGAACGTCGCGCTGGGAGCAAATGGCTTGGAGTACAGAACAGTGGGAGATGAAGTATGAGAAAACAGGGTTTACCTTGCAAGTTGCTTCAACAGCCGATAGGGTAGATGTGAGGTTGCGCAGCCGCCAGAACGGTTGAGATTGGGTGAAGGTGGGCAGCGTGTGAGGAGGCACGCATGCTTTTAGATGGCAGAGTTCAAGAATGATGTTAAAGGAGACCACGGAAAGTCGACGAGGAATGTGAGAATGGCAAGACTCGACTCAGGAATTGATTTCGAGGAAGAAGCTTTCTGCGAAGAAAAGTCTTGCAAGGCAGTCAAGTTGGGGCAGGGGAGCAGACTGAGAAGGAAGGAGGTGCAAGACAGAATGACTAAGCTGGGACTGGCTTTCTCCAGCCTCGAGGCCAGCTGTAGCCCGTAGCCTCCTATTTCCCGACCCAACTGGGCCTACCCCACATTGCAATAAAGCTTCAAAAAAGGGCTCTTGCCCGTCTTTGTCTGCTTTGACCAAAGACCACGGTCCAGCCCAGAGCCAGGGAGCTTTGGGTTATCTATTGCATCTGTTGCTATCTCGATTTGCTGCGTACTGAAGTAGAGGAGATGGCCCTGTCTCGAAACTGTCGAGGGACCAAAGCAATTGCACAAGCTGAGAAATCGTAATCACCCTTTTTCTCTCTCAACTTGGAAAAGGCACTCTTTAATTCACAACATCTCTTCAACTCAATATTCGGTGATCATTATGACCTTCCTGTCATCGTCACATTTGCCAAGAAACCAGAGCTTCGCACCTGCAAAAATGGAGGGTGCACTGATGCGTAAGTCGCTTGCCAATAGCCAATTTGCGCTTGCACCATACACACAGCCAGCACAGAAACACACACACACACACACACACACGCAGTTCACATACCAAAATAGGCCCACAACCAATCCAATACCCAAAACTTAATACCCAGACCTATAACCCAGACCTAACACACCCAGGCTTAACACACCTAGACCCAACACACCCAGACCTATCAGTTCTCATGTGGGTATACGAATTAGCTATGAGTGTGTGGTGGTGTTTATTGTAATCAGCGAGCAAGTATGTACCGGTGCACCCTCCATTTTTAGAGGCCCGAATCTCTGATTTCTTTGCCAAAGTATTTGATACTTGAAGCTCTTCAACTTGGGGAGTAGGCTTTTACATCTTGCCGTGAAGCTACTGGGAAGGGGGAAAAGCCATGCAAAGAGTCTCCCACAGCAGGTTGTCCTACAGAAGGAAGACAATTATCCTACGACGAACAGGAGATTATTACACAACAGAGTACCCCATAGGAGGTTGTCACACAGCAGACCCAGGCGTACCCTGAATCCGAATAGATGACACTTTCCGTTTTGTATTTTCTGGTGAACCTTCCGTAAGCAGCAGACGAATGCTGGTGCGATCAAAAATATTAACGGGCTTATCATTTTTCTGGGATTTCAATGCATGAATTGCCTGCAATCTTATATCCGCCGCTGTTGGGAAGGCAGATGGTTTGACTCAATGCGGTGATTTTGGCTGAGAGCTTCCTCTCTCGACGAGCTCATCAATCTCATGCCGGCGGGTTTCATGCACCGTATTTGCCGGGATTCGACGACAGGCATGCGTACTAAAGCAAGCTTGATGAAGGAGATGTGTCAATAAAATCGGTGACAGTGACAGCGCTCAGTTCGCCACGCTGTGCCTGCCTCATCTCCTGTTCGCTAGTCTGTGCCTTGACTTTTGGGCTCGGATATTCTTCTATCTAAGACTAAAATGCTCAGATAGAATTCAACCGGGCCGAATACTCTTATGTGACCGACCAAGAACGGCGTCGGTGAACTGCCATTTCCATTCAATGGTCTGCGTACCTCCATGAGTACTTAGTAGTTATGAGCTATTTCAAAGGCGAGAGATTCATCACTGTTGCCCCCAGTATTTTACGATTATGGACTTGGACCAGCATGATGTGCAGTAATCAAGTGAATACAATCGTTTCACTCTTTTTTCTGTTCTTCACTTGTGCTTGGTTCTCAATATCTATGCAACAGGCCAAAAGACCCCACAACACTCTCTTGGACGCGCCGTCAAGACTCCCACCAACACAACCAGATATCAACTCTAAAGCTCTCTGAACACCAGCTTAATCAACACTGGCCTGGCAGCCCCACTTTGAACCCAGCAGAGTCACCAGGTCAACAGAGACAACACCAAAGAGTGTTTCAGATCGCAACTGTCCCTCGCAGCGCAGATCCTCCCAGCCTTTTCCAAATCAACCCGACCGTCAAGATGCCCACCCCAACCGAGTTGCTCGAGAAGAAGATCCGTCGCCGCGAGGAGGCCCTCCGCGCGCGCGAGGCCGAGACCACAGCACGCGAGGCAGAGCTCCAAGACCTGAAGGAGTCCCTCCACAAGCTCCAGACCGCCCGCAGCGGCATCCGAGACGCCATCGAAGACGCCCTCTCGGACAGCCCCACCACCACCATCGAGCCGACCGACCTACTGGAGATGGCCGTCGAGGGCAACACCACTAGCACCAACCCGTTTGCCCCGTTTGCGAACAGCAACATCACCGCCGAGGAGGCCGTCAAACTCGCGCTGGTCAGCATGAGGGGGTACCTCGGCCCCAAGGGCCTCGTCAAGATGATCATCCAGACCGCCGTCCAGGTCAGCCAGCTGGACGCCGAGGGCGTCATCAAGGCGGCGCTCGAAACGGCGGGGGCATGTGACCTCACGAGCAGCGACGTCGTTGGGGCCGCTCTCCAGGCATCTCGAAATTCTAACCGCATCTTTGCATTTGATTTAATTCCCCCTGCTGTCGACGTCGCCATGGAACGGGGCATCGAGGCGCCCGTCATCGTCAAGGAGGCATTCGTCAGCGCCACGAGGGCCTCGCCGTCGACCGTTAGGACGTCGGTGCTGTCTGTGCTGGGCTGTGCGATGGGTATGGGTATGAACTATCGGGACATCAAGAGTATCATCAAGGCTTTCTCCAAGGAGATCAAGCTTGGCGAGGCCACTGAGGTGCGGCAGAGCATTGCTGCTAATGTTGCTGGTACGTTTGACGCTACAGACCACTGTCGTGCTACTGCCTCCTCACCCGTATTGAATGCCCCACGATTCTCCATTCCCATCTTGCCCTAGAAGTTTGCCTCCTCTTCTTTTTCTGTTTCTGTTTGCTTCAATACTAACACAGATATCATAGGTCCGAGCAAAATTGTCCGACTTGAATACCCTCGCAAGCCTCAAGATGTCAGCCAGATACAGCCCCAGGCACCCCAAAAGCCTCAAGAGGCCATGGAACCCAAGAAGCCGCAAGAGCCCGAGAAACCCGAGCCAAGAAAGAAGACACCCGGCTACGGCGACGATATCGACCCCGAAGTCGTCCAGGCCATGGTCGATGCCGCCATGGAGTCCATCGACAATGGGGGACCGGGCATGCCTGCGATTGGAAGTCCCTTTGATCTGGTCGCCCAGTGGCCCGATGAGTATTCCGCAGCGTACGAGAAAGTTGACAAGATCCTGGAGGAGAAGGCTCGCGCAGCGAAGAAAGCCCCTGAGAAAGTCGAGGACTACGATGATGACAGCCTGGAGCAAGGACCGGCCAGCAAGAAGGTCAAGCTGGACCACCGTCCTTGGGATGATCGACAGTAATCAGGGCTGCATTGAGAGATGGCTTTCTCCATGTTTTGGGCGGCACAAAGATTGGAATGGATGCTTAGATGGATCGAGCGGCGGTGCCACGTGCTTTTGTCACGACGAATGTTTTTTTGTTGGCGAAGCTTCCTTATTGAGGCTGAGAGGTCTACGTTGGGCTATTGGCTTCCAATTGTGGGATATTTCGATTGTAGTGCTGGGGCAGGTCAGTCCAGGGCTTTCTCGACGTAGATACCGTTTATCATAGCCGCCCACAGAAAGCCGCATGACTAGTTGTTTGGAATCACCTCAGAATGCAGGTATTTCTTGTCATTCTAGTCTGCCTTGGCTTTGTCCAGTCACTCACCAATGTATCTGTCACATCGTGGATAATGCACCTCCAATTCCGTCCACACCTGGGCACTCACCTTGCCTGAGCAGTCTGGATAAGTAAAAAGAATGGGGAGTGCTGATCAACGTTAACAAGAGTCTGAATGCCTCGATATGGTCTCAAGGTCGAATTATCTTTTGTCTTGTGTTCGTCTCGGTTAGCAGGCACTGGAAGGTTCCATCACCTTTTGTTCTTGCTTAGGCAGGCTTGCCTGACCAAAGCTCCCAGCCTCAACCACCCTTGGAAGCTGGCTTGTATCCCACGTCCTGAGACTGCCTAATCCGTTGTCAACACTGCACCTGCCCCATCCGCCCCACTTTGACCTTGAAACTGCATCCATCACACACAACCACTGCCTCGCCTCACCACCGCCCAGCAGAGTTTCTCATTCCTCGAAGCAACATCACCGTCACGTCCTCAAGATGTCGTCTCACTTCGCCCGACTCAAAGACGAGCTCGATGCCAAGCAGCACGAGCTCCAGGAGCAGCAAGCCACGGTCGACTCCATCGAGAAGCTCACCCGAGAGCTCGAGGCCCAGAAGAAAGCTCTCGCTGCAAAGGCCGCGGAGGTCAACGCTCGACAGAATGAGGTGACGGCTATGCAGCACCGCCTTGAGGCGCTGACCGCCGCCGAGGGCGCCATTAACGACGCCATGCATACCAAGTCCAGCACCGAGGACATCGTTCGACACGTCATTGAGAACGCGATTCGAAGTGACCACATGACTGGCAGTGAGATCTCGCACATGGCGCTCGACACGGCCATTGCTGTCAACGGTCGCACTCGCAGCGACAACCTCGGAGACTTCCTCATGGACCTCATCGTCGACGAAGGCAGCCTCGAGGCCGCTATCGAGGCGGCCACGGAGAATGTCAACGACGCCGTCAAACACATTCTCGCCGCTCTCATCGGACACGGCCAATCCCCTCATCATCTTGTGGAATGCATCAAGAAGACTATGGAGGCCATGGCCGCTGAGAAGCCAGCCGTTATGGACAGCTGGGGATGTGCCAAGGAGAACCAAGGTCAGTAGCAGCGTCTTCGCCCAACATACTGCGCATTGTCAAGCTCACACTCCTATGTGCAGAGTCGCCCAAGGTGAAGATGCCCCCTGTTCGTCAGCCTACGACCACCCCCGTCAACACCAACGGCCTGAGAGGACAGGCAGCGGATTTCAAGCCCCTTAAAGCCCCGGAGCAGAAGTACAGCGCTCAAGGCTGGCAAGCTCTGGCACAGTCTGGCTGGGGAAATGGCACCGGCGGCTGGTAACTTCGTAAGTCTGGGGCTTAAAGTTACAACCGCTACAAACAAATACTGAATCAAGATTTCCAGCAGAGATGGCCACGCTCTGGCATCCCTGGCCCCACTGGCATGATCCACCTTCTGTCAAAAATTGCATGGACATCGATACTAGAGTGGATGCGAGAATGATGTTCTGGGCCGTTGAGGAGACATTTGCTGGATCAAAATTGGAGGTAGCAGGCAATGGAACAGGAACCACCGCGATGTGGAGTTCAAGCTCGGCTGAGCAGGAGTTTGTAAAAGGTCTCAAGACCGGGCGGGCGTAATCCTAATCAACCTTGCAGTGTTGGTCACCAAAGCTGAAGGCCTCAATAGGTAATCAACTTGAAAGTTCTCTCAACATTTGCTTAGCACAACGTAATACCTGTGATGCGGTCTGCGCTGCCGCTTGGGTGATTGGCCGTGTCAGCCGTGCCACGCTGGCAACGTCATAAAGTCTTGGGAGGTATCTGGTACGAGAGCCTCGTCGTTCCTTTCCCAACTTCTAGACTCTAATTAGGCAGCCATGCATACTGTAGCTCCTGACTAATGAGACAGTGTAGCAATGGCAAGCTAAGACTATGAAGTGTAAAATTACTAGCTAGGTACTAACTAGGGCATGGCTGAAATGCAGGTAAGGTGAGGGGCTGCTGACAGCGGGTTACACAACAGGAGCCATTTTGCTGGAAGATGCTGATTGGTGCTGGTTCAAAATAGGGGAATCACACTCGAGCGGGGCTCAAATGCTTACGATCCAATTTCTCCAATAAACCATTTCCTCAGTCTCTCAAGCCAACGAGGCACGAGGCAACCTGTCTTCACTCGTGTCAAAGACGGCCGTAAACCACCTGTCATCACTAAATGTCCTAGTCTTCAATATGTCTGGACGTATTTCTGCAGACTCAGATGACCAGGGTGCGTTGACCCTGGTACAAAGACCGACACGAAGCGACACTTGGGCTTCCACGTCATCTGCGACACACGTTGTAGAGTCTGCCTATCAAGAGATACATGTGTGAGTATTGCCCGCAAAATAAGACCTGAACAGATTATACCTAATGTAAACGTGCATATGTCAAGGTCGGCGCAGGCTATCGTACGATGGGCAGAACATGTGAAGGCTCTGGACGACGAGCAACGGAAGACATTCCTGCGACAGATACCTGACGGCGGCTTGACCAGCTATGCCGAAGCTGTTGACGAAGTGATTGATGCAAAGATATCGAAGAGCAAGGCGGGGCGTTCTTCAAGATGGATCACCCCTCTGGTTGACTTTCTCAACATTTGCAAGCCCTTGACTGAAGCTCTAAGCGAAGCCTACCCTCCAGCACGTCTTGTACTCGGAGGCGTCATGTTTGCGCTCTCTATGACCCAGCGAATAGTCAAGTATCAGGAAAGCCTCGTTCAATTCCTCACCAAAGTGATGAGCAGTCTCGGACAACTGGAAGAGTTCAGAACTGCATTCCCGGATACTTCCGAGATCCAGGAAGCCCTCGTCGACGTTTTCGACATCATCCTGCAAGTTTGTGCAAGAGTGTCGACCTTGTTCATGAGCACTAAAGGAAAGCATAAGAGCAGCCTGCGAATATTGCCCAGATCTTTTGATAGGGATTTCGGAGAGTGGAGCCAACTACTTAACCTCAATCTTGACGCATTCGACCGCACAATCAATCTGGTGTCCATGAAGAAAATTGGCTATTTGCAGGAGGCACAGATGACGCATTTAAAAATGCAGCTGGTCTCATACAAAGCCTTCCATTCAAACGCAACCAAGCAAGCACAAGAAGAACGTGAACGAGTCATGAGACAAATGGCGAGGGACCAAGGTAAGTTGTATAACTCGGCTTGCTCATAGCACCGTTCAATCAACTGAATTACTACCACTTGCAGATGAGAGACGCAGAGATCTCTTGAATTGGCTGTCTGGTTTATCTTTCCAGAAAACACATGACATGATTTTGGACGCAACGCTGGATGAAACCGGCTCATGGCTTTTATCCCACGAGACCTACCTTTCCTGGAGAGAGAGCTCCTCCGGGTCTTTGCTCTGGGTTTATGGCAAGCACGGCAGCGGCAAGTCGCATCTGGCAGCTCGTGTCATTGAAGAGCTGAGATCATTCTGTCGCGAAAGGAACCGCGCGGCTAGCCGACCTGACGCGACTCTTCAAAGTGTGGACCTTATTCATTCTGATGACTCGGCCGAAGGACCCGTCGAGCCCAATAACGCCTTGGTCCTCCGTCCACAGGCCCGTTCTATGGTCGCTGATTCTCATACATTCATTGGAGACGCGAATATTTCAACAGAATTCACAGCAGATAGCAACCTACAGTCAGGCCCAGGCAATTTCCGAACTCCTGGCTGTGCTGCACTTGCATATATCTACTGCAGTTCTGAGCTTATCAGGACCTCTGGGAACACGCAAGGTGGTCATATCACAGCCTCAAGTATTCGATATGATACCACAGACCTCTTGGCGTCTATACTAAAGCAGCTTTATCGGCACTTACCGCTAGACGAAGATGTGCCTAGACTGAGAGAGCTTTGCTTTGATGCGAAGATTGAACAACCAAGCAGAGAGGATATGATCCATGGGATCAAAAGCGTCATAAAGATGTTCGCCAGAACGTTCATCGTGGTTGATGGACTAGATGAATGCAGTGGAGTCGCGAGTTCTGAATTCGAGGGCCTCTGCAACCATCTGGCCTCTTTCGCTGATCTAAGTGGGGCTGGGCCTTCAGCCAGTGTTCTCTTGTTCAGTAGAGATGGGTACCCGGCTATTATCAGTGCTACTCACGGGTTTCCAAGCATCGAAGTCGACCGAGGAGCTAATATCGAAGACATCAACCGGTTTATTGACGACAGAAGCAAACAACTCACCAAAGACTCGGCGTCCCTGAAAGAGATACATGATCATCTGCTGAGCTCTGCGGACGGAATGTTTCTTTGGGTATCTCTGGTCATTGATTCTATCAAAAAGGAAAGAACAGCGAGGAAAATGAAGCTTGCCGCCCTGAACATGCCAAGGGGACTTTCCGGGGCCTATGCAGGGGCTCTCATACGCATTCTCAACAACGAAGAACCGGCGAGGGGCTTGGCTTTAAGAGCACTTCTGTGGATCACAAACTGCAAGAGGCCTCTGACCAAGCCACAGCTCCTAGAGGTTCTGGCTCTTGAGAAGGGCATGTCCTCCATGGATGATGACGAAAGACTCGATCCTGACATTCCTCTGACTACAGATTGCGCCGATCTACTTGTTCTCAGAGACGGTCACTATACGCTTCTACATGCATCACTGGGTGATTTCCTGAGGTCACTATCTAAGGAACCCGTTGAAGGTCTTGCGGGGTATCGAGATCTGCAAGTTCAAGCACCACAAGGTCTTGCAGAGGACTGCATCACGTTCCTAAAATTTGACGTCTTCGGAATTGGCCCAATGTCAACGGAAGATGAAATGGACAACTTGTTCGAGAGACATCCTTTCTTGGAATACGCTGGCGTCTTCTGGGGCGACCATTTGAGAGAAGCACTTGCTGGTGGGGCGGATGGACTGAGAGACGCTGCTTGCAGCCTCATACGGGCAACCAACACTCGCCGGCTGTTGCATCAGATTTATACCCACAACGTCAGCAACATGGGAGTCAGGATAAGCCCATTTCCTTTCCCACGGGACACAACACCACTGCACCTGCTCTCCATATTTGGACTCAACGAGCTTTTATTTGCGTTGAATCCCGAGGAAATAGACATAAGCCAGCCCGATGGATTTGGGTGTTGGCCCATCGACTATGCATCCACCAATGGGCATCGGGCCATGTGCAGTTGGATTTTCGACCACCGTGGAGACATAGTAATGGACAGCAGTCAAGGCAGGGACCAATTATGTAAAAGCTCGACATGGCTGGTTGGTGCCTGTGTCCGTCATCACTGGACAGATCTATTGTATCTGCTTCTAGATCTCGGTCATTCTGCAATGTCGACTTTCGGGGGATTGTCAGCCATCAACCTGGCTGCAGAGCTAGGACATGCGGACATTGTGGAGCACCTTTTGCTTTCAGGGGCTGATCCTGACACGAGAGATCGCAATACTGGGTATACACCGCTAATATCCGCAGCCCTTAATAAACACATGGACGTGATGAGAAAGCTCCTCCAATATTCTGCAAATCCGTCTCTTCAGGCGTGGAATGGCGGTACGGCATTGCACTTGATTTCGGGATACGGAGATGTGCAGATGGCAACACAATTGCTCAACAGCGGCGCTAACATTGAAGCAAGAAGAGAAGAATCCTTGACACCACTTCACGATGCCGCCGGTCTTGGCTCGGAGGCAATGGTCATCTTTCTCCTCAAGCGTGGTGCAGACAAGGAAGCAAGAACACATGGCGGCCAAACGCCTCTACTGCTTGCAGCTCAGGAAGGAAGAGCAGGTGCTTTGCGCGTGTTGCTGCAAGTCGGGGCGGACATCGAGGTGTTGAGTAGCTTGGGCTCAAACGTTCTCCACGTCGCTGCTAAGAAAAGCCAAGCGGAGACGATGGCAGTACTTCTGGCTCATCCCTTAACTGTGAGAATTCTGAACAGCGGCAATACGAACATGCAGACACCACTGTATGTGACCACTTACGTTGGCAGTACTGACTGTGCAAGAATGCTTCTCGAACGTGGTGCGGATCCTGAAATAGCGGACAACATTGGATGGACGCCATTTCTATCCGCTTTGAGACATGGAAATATCGAAATAGCTCACATACTCGTTGAAGGTCACAAAGTCGATCCAAAGCATGTGTCTGTTCAAGGAGATACAGGAATGCACGTACTGGCGCTTGTCGACCGGGCCGAGCACATACATACACTCATTTCTTGGGGCATTGATCCTTTGTCTCAGAACAAATTTGGCGAGACCGCGCTTCATTGGGCTGTGAGGTGTAATCACATCAGCTTCGTGAGGGCGATCTTGGCAGAGGTGTCGAGCCAAGACGTACCTCAGGGCCATGGAAGCGACAAATTGTTGGGTAAGTGAATATTTGATCCAGAACTTCGCTGTTGCCTCAACTATCCTAGTCGCCTTACTATCAGCTATCTTGATAGTATGCAACAGGATATGTTTTGAAAGGACATACCGCCCAACACCTCGACTACTTGATTTGAAGGCCGGGTCACTGACAACATTTATAGCAAGTACCCACCCCACCTCCCGTTCCACCGATACTTGCAACTCTCTACACAAGCTCTTGAATGCTCTGCGGAATGCTCGGAACTTCTGTCGGAGGAGCAGAGACAATATGTGGACGAGTGAGTAGCTAAGTATTTAAAAGCTTCATTACGCTGCGGAAAAGGGCTTTCATGAGATCGTCAAATGTCTCTTGGATTGGTGCCCTGGGCTGGGAACCCTGAGAGATCTTACCGGAGATCTTGCCATTCATTTAGCGACGGCACGCAAACATCTGAACTGCATCAAGCATCTTTGCAGACCAGAAGTCATCAACGTGGTAGGAAACAGCGGCCGTACAGCCTTGAACTACGCCATAAATCAGGGTCACACAACAGCGGTAAAGTATCTCGTGGAGCACGGGGCCAATTGTGATGCACCTCAGTCTCATCACCTCCAAGATCCTCCTTTAATAAAGGCGCTCGAGGATGACAATCAAGATATCATCAAAATACTGATCGATGGGAAAGCTGACACAGAATGCTTGGATCGGCGTGGATGGCGCCCTCTTCACTTCGCAGCATATCATGGGTATGTGGAACTTGCATCTCGTCTGCTGGATCTTGGATGTGAACGTCAACCCCAAACACATCTAGGTGAAACGCCATTCTTCCTAGCAATGACAATTAACCGAGCCGAGATTATCAAACTATTTTTGAACAATGGAATGGGCACCTCTGACATTGAAGCATTCGACGGATCGACATATTCTCATGTTGCAGCCTATCAAGGACGTGTGGACGTCCTAGATGAGCTTGTCAAAATGAACAGAAGTACTATTTTCAAGACGACTGAGGCAGGTCTTGATGCACTTTACATCGCAGCTCTGTGCGGTTATCACACCGTGGTCGAATTCCTAATTTTATCCGGGATGAAACCGAGCGGAATGGGGCGCTTTGTTGATATACCATTAGCCGGGGCCGCTGGCAATGGTCGCATTCGAACAGTTGATACGCTGTTGAGATTAGGGGCAAAAGTCAACGAAACGGACATGTGGCAACGCACGCCCCTATCGAGAGCCGTCGATCATGGGTACCTTAACATCGCCCATCACTTGCTCAAAGCTGGAGCAAACCCATACATCCTGGACGCCACGGGCTTCACAGCCTTCGACTACTGTGCCAACGACCCTGAAATGAAGGAAATCCTAAGACCTTGGCGACCTGCACCGTGCATCTATGGAATGCCTCAAGGTTCTATCGAACGATTTTCTCCCTCTATATCTTGTATAATTCGGTCTGCACGAGCCATCTCTCAGCAAAGGCGCGAAGGTAGTTCCGAATTTTCATTGGTGAACTATACGAGGGGGCATTTTAAGATTCTTCGTGGGTGTCTGCTCAGACTAGCCCTGTCACAGTTCACATCACCATGTGTTCGGGCTCGAAAGGTCTATACAGCTGTGCCAGCGAAAAGAGCTGAGATACTCAGGGAATGGAGAATCATTCTTGCAGACTCGCAAGACAGGATATATTGCCGCTGCTGTAAGCAGAACCTGCAGAAGAAGTTTTATATCTGCTCGATCTGTAGGTCGTTTGTTTGTGAATTTTGCTTTTCTCGGCTGAGGTTTGAGACACAACCGCATGTGCGTGTCAAGATTTGGAAAGAATTTTGGCAACTGGAAAAAGATATGATTCCGTTCTCGACGGTCTTAGAGGGTCTGGCCTACGAGGACTCAAGGGTAGTGGGCGAGGTTCTCTCCCAGGACCACGTACTCAAGCATTGGGTCCTCGCGAAACGGCAAGAATACGCCAAGTGGAGAAAGCGTTGGGGCCTGCATCACTTTCGGACGAAAGATTTCCACGGATACAATCTTGTTCACACCATGGCTCGTGTGCTCTCAGATGAACAAGACCGTCAAATGAGCGACGATGAGTCCGTCTCTGATGCCCTGAACAGTGAGCACTTCAACAATACGCAAGAGACTCGCATTCCACTCACGGAGAGGTGGCAAGACATCTTCTTCTTCCTCTCTTTAGGCGACCAGGACTTGGACACGGAGCGATGTACACACAGCTGCTTCTTGAAGGCATCGAAACACCACCAGAGTCTCAGGGAACCAGAAGTAGTCTTTGACTCCGAAGGCAAGCTCACACCTGAAACATTCGATCAATTGGCAGAAAAGTACGAAGACTGCCTGGCAAGTGGAGATCTCACATTTGAGAAACTTCAAACAAGACGTTTTACGGACGCAAATATCGAAGCTTCTAGTAATGGCAATAATCCATCGGAACAGCCTATTGGGTTGGAATCCAGTTCAGGTGTTGGCGCAGACTCTCCTGATGACACATCATCACTTGAGAGCGCGTCGGATAATACGAGCGATGTGACCGATGCGAGCGCTGTGTCGGACCTAGAAGATGAAGCGCAGCCAGAGATCGACGTTGAGGAAGTTCTTGAGAGATTACTAGTGAAGAGAGGGTCGTTGATAAAGGAGAAGTTACTGACAGACGAGAATAACTTGGTGCTCGAGACGGCCTGGAAGCTTGTTCAAGCTATCGTCTACCATGCCACACCGCGACCATCATTGGAGGACATTGCAGAACAGGGCGGCGAGTGGCATACAGCTCCAGGAACACCAGTTGCGTTTGCTTTAGGGGGAAGTAGTGATGATTCTTCGCACTATAGTACAGCTGGATCGATTTGACAAGTAAAGAGTAGTGGAAGTACAGCAAGGAATGTGAAATCAGACAGTCGCACCTGCGAACACGGATAATACATGGGTACATAACTCACCCGCTCAGCAATCTACGCACCCACCACAAGTCGATAGCCAATTCAAATACCTACCCACACCCAGACCTGGTACCCAAACCAAACACACCCAGAGCAAATACACCCAGACCTAGAATGTCTAGACCTACATACCCAAACCTTACACACCTAGACCTAATACCCAGACCTAAAGTCTAGGGGGTATGTGAGTATCTGCCTGCATAGGTAGTTATGTAATTGTGATATAGCAGTGTACTATCCGTTCTACGGGTATGAATATCTGATTCCATCAGAACCAATTCCACGAGCAGTCTCCAAATAGGCAATGCCGCCGCTACCGCAAGACACCTCTACAATTCACAAATCAATTACTGGTTCCCTTCCAGCTAAGGAGTGCTCGCCTTTCCGTCTTCAAACTCGTCACAGCCTACGATTCCTAGAAGCCTACAGGAACACATCAAGCAGACACCCACGCTGTTTCCTACATCCAATTTAGCAGCTGACATCCGCGCCGTTAGACTGCACGACTACCGTCCCTTGTGCTCTTCACCGCACTTTAATATTCTCACTTCTGGTCCTTGCCTCGCGCAACCCAACAAGCCATATAAAGAGACCAGTCGAAGACAAAAATGGCGATCCCATCCAAGCCGTTTCCTCTGGGCCCGCACACAGCGGCAGGTCTGCGCGCGACCACATGGATCTTGGCCCATGTCGTGGCCCGAGTCCGACAACAATACAAGAAGGTAAACCAAGTGTTCGCCCTTCGGCCGTTGCTCAAGAGCTGTCAAATACGCCCGATGCTCCACGTGCGACAGAAATTCTTATAATCCAGTCCGCCTTCTACTGGTCGTGTGCTTAATCGATATTTCCTCGAGCCGATGACCTTTGCCGCCAGTGAGCCAGAATACCAGAATATCGCCAAGAAGTCAATGGACCTCGGCAAGATGAAGAAGAGATGGGACGATGGGGAAGGGATCTAGTACTGGCAAACACAACTGAGCAATGTTGATAATGACCGATAGCTGGATATAGGAGCACGTGGACAGTGATAGTGTTTTTCCCTGGTGGAGATTATGCAGGGAAGGTAACCCACAAGTTGAGATTTTCCTGGAAGACTATCCCATGTAAGTATGTTAAGCTCTACCTAGCAGCCTACGTTGTAGGTAGTACCTAGCACGCCTAGGTAGACTCTGCCATGTTGTGTGTGATTCCCAACGGTGATCGACACACATTATACTTGAATCGCTTAGTCAATTCGTTGCATTTCATCCTGTCATTTCTGCTGGCTGGGCTCCAGAGCAGCGGGCATTCTCTTATCTTTGAAGAACGTGCCGTCGTCCGATTTATTGTCACATCGCTGTCAGTCCAGCTACTCCACAATCGATGGACTGGGCCCCTTACCGGATTAGGCAGGCAAATATGCTGCCTCCCCCTCCAGAATGGAAGCGTTGCGCGGCATCCCCTGCAGGTCCCGAAGCTTGGCCGAAGCTTGTTTCGCGGGGCTCCATACGCACCCGCACCCTGTATCCTGGCTCGAGCCTGGTGACCGATGTGAAGAGATAGGCAGCTCCTGCGGCCGGGGTGCGATAGGACAATTCCATGATGCAATGATGGCCGTCCTTTTCGTGAATAAAAGGGGGACGTACAGGAAGAGCTGCAAGATCTTGTTAATTTCCAGACTTCGAGCCGGATTGCTTTTCTCGAATTGTCAGTCTCAGGACGACCATTTGGCCGCACACCACCCAATCGCACTTGGCCCGCCTCAAGATGACTCGACTATCAGGAGCCCTCCTCGCCGTGACGGCCATGGCCTATCCGGCGCTTGCTGCTCGCCAGCTCAGCGTCCGAGCCCACACGCCAGCGGCCCGGCAAGCCAGCAGCGGCAATAGCGTGACGTCCAATGTCCTGAGTCTGAAGAAAGGTAAAAAGGCAGCCAAGTCAGCGGGCTATCTGGGCCACTTACGAACCAATGTCAGTTCCTCGTCAGAGCACAGCTATGGCGCGGAGCCGGTCGACAACCTCCTTTCCGAGGAGTACGTCGCCGAGATTGAGTGGGACGGGACGCCGGTTGAGGTCATTGTCGACACCGGATCGAGTGACACGTGGCTGGTGCAGGCCGGGTTCACATGTGTTGACGTGAATGGTAACGTCCAGTCGGTATGGGCACCCCTTTTTTCTCTATATGGCGGGGAGTACGCGAGCAGTTGTTGTGCAGCACACTGATGCCTTATCTACAGGAGGCCGACTGCTATTTTGGTCCGGTATTCAACGGCACTTTCGATGAAGGCTCAATCAAAGATGAAAACTTCAATATTGGGTACGGCGATGGCGAGTTTCTAACAGGTGTTTTGGGTTACGAGAACATCACTGTTGCCGGACTCACAGTTGATCACCAGGAGGTAGCGCTGGTCAACTACTCCTACTGGTTTGGCGATTCCGTGACAAGCGGTCTTATGGGACTTGCATATCCCCTGCTCACGAGCGCATTCGAGGGCACAAATACCTCGGCAGACTCTTTGTCTACGCAGGTTGAATATGACCCGATTATCACTACCATGATCAAGGAGAACATAATCGACCCTGTCTTCAGTCTTGCTCTTGACAGGAATTCCGACAGCGGATATCTGGCCCTGGGTGGTCTGCCACCAGTGAACTATACAGGGTCCTTTGCAACCACTCCTATCTTGATGGTGAGTTCTTCTTTGCATCGTACCGTACGCGTAGTCGGCACGAGATATCTGACCGTCGGATGTCACTAGATCGAGATCTACGACGAACCCGAGATGGCAACTCAATACAGCTTCTACACTATTATCGCAGATGCATACATCTACGAGGGATCGGAGAAGCGAACTCACGTCAAGACTGACTCGTGGAGCAAGTTGGCCTCACCCGCAACCGTCAATACCACGCAGTTCCCTGTGATCGTAGACAGTGGCACCACACTGCTGTATCTCCCGACAGGTAAGGCCACTCTCTTCATCGCCACGCTAGAATACGAAAAGAAGCTCACATCGCCACTTGACAGATATGTACGAAGATATCGCTGCTCTTTACGATCCGCCGGCAGTCTACATCGAGGACGAAGGCGCGTCGTTCGCACCCTGCAATGCGAGTGTGCCGTATCTCGGGGTCAAGATTGGCGGCACAGTCTTTGACATTAGCGATGCCGACCTGCTGATGCAGGAAATCGTCGACCCCGATACTGGATACTGCTTGATCGGACCACAGGACGGCGGCTCTGGTCCATATATTCTTGGCGACACCTTTATGAATAATGTCATCTCTGTCTTTGACATTGGCGCCAGCGAGATCCGGTTCGCAGCTCACGACTACTGATGGCCTGTATTCTCTTCATTTTGAACACATATGTACTGCGAGCACCCAATAGGCACATATGAGGTAATTCTGCCCCTAATTGTCAATATATACACTGCCCGTTTCTTCACCTTCGAGGGCTTTGATTTGTTTGGAGGCCCGGTGTAAAATTCGTCACTACTTCATCAAGTTGCCCATGGCGCGTCTAGGTTTCTGCAAGAAATGAGAGATTCGCACCTACAATAACGGAGGTTACACTGGTACATACCTAGGTTCAGCACTTATCTATGCCAGATGCTTATACACCCATGGCTAATTTACCCTTTTACTTATCAATATACCCATGTAGGTATAAGGGCTGGGTATTAGGTCTGGGTGTATTAGGTCTGGGTGTATTAGGTCTGGGTGTATTAGGTCTGGATGTATTAGGTCTGGGTGTATGGGTATATTGGACTAGGTTTACTAGGTCTGGGTGTCTGGGGCTAGTAGGTCTGGGTGTGTTAGGTCTGGGCGTGTTAGGTATGGGTTTGTTAGGTCTGGGTATTGGACCAGGTCTGTGAACTGACTGTGGGTGTGTTTGTGTGTGTGTGTGCTTGGTGTGCGAGTTTTGTACCGGTGTACCCTCCGTTATTGCCGCGAATCTCTGATTTCTTCTGCAAACCAGTGATATGTGTCCTCGCGCAAATGAAAACTTGAACAGTTGTGCCGGTTCCTTTGATAGTTGGATAGATCCTGCTATGGGATGATCTCCCATGCCATGAACTACTGCATGTCCAGTTGCCCAAAGGCTTGATCTAGACCACCCTATCGCCCAGGAACGTCGTGCCATTGAGGGCTCGGCTCCGGCGCTTCGTTTGTGTACCGAGCCGTGTCTGTTCCACACCCGTGTGCAGGGTCCGCATTTTGAGCACCGGAGTTCGGGATTGCATTTACAAACAAGGCCGTGTCCACAGGTGTTCTCCGACTAGACCCGGTCGACACCACGGAGTTACTTCGTAGTAGTGGAGTCGACCAGGCAAACAGCTGTTTCGACCCACCTTCTGCATACCTACTTAAGTAGGTAAACATTGGCATCATTATGAACCTACAACAAACAATTTATAAGGATCATTTTGCCAAAGCGCGTCCTTGCAGGGTTTTCTGACCCATTGTCTCACTGAGGAGATCACTCTGCTCGATCTTTACAGGTTTCCTGCCATTATGACTTCAGACGGGTATTCCGTTCCCGCGCAGGCAAGCCTGGTCTTCAACAACGGAATCTTGGCGAACCCCCTTGTCAGAAATAACCTTCCGGATGGAGCCGACGCGGCTGCAAGCAAGATCACCTTCGAAGGCAGCGACAGTCCAAGCCTCCCCATCAATTGGCGGTTCGCCGAGAGCATATCTGCATTGAAAGCATACGAGGCCACCATTCTCAATGTAATATTGCAGAGGAAATACGGGAGTGAGCCTGCTCGTGTTCAGATCAACACGTATTGTACCTACCTCACTGTATTTTAACCCTTACGATTTGCTAACCACTGGTTATGAACAGAGACCATGCACAGCTATTCATCATGTCCAGCCTGCTCTGGGAGATTGACCCAGACGGCGATAAAATAAGCGCTACCTCCATTATGACATCTGAAGGCCGCAAAAGGTTTGCTTCTTTTTTCCCAAACAAGGACAAGCATGGGAGCCACAGCTCTCTCTACCGGTCCGCAGCGACAAACATTTACAAGACCAAAGACGGAAGGTTCTTCCACCTTCATGGTGTGTCGTCTCATAAATTTCTGGCCTTACTCCACCAGTTTGTTGACGTCCTCCCGCGCTACAGGGTCTATGAATCCAGAGCCGACCTTGGAGTTCCTTGGCTTGCCAAAAGACATGAGGACCGACAGCACTGAAGTGGCTTTTGCACCATTCATTGAAGCCGTCGGACAACATACAGCAGAGGAAATGCAAGATCTCGCAGATCTCAATCGACAGGCGGGGACTATCTGCTGGACGACTGACGAGTATGGGAAGAGCGAGCATGGCCAGGCAAACTCGCAAGTCGGCCTCTTCGAGATCCGTCCATTCGCCAATCCGAAGCAGGCACCAGGCTGGTGGCCAGACGCGCCTCATACCTCGGCCGCCCGGCCCCTGGCCGGGCTGAAAATCGTCGACCTCACCAGAGTTATCGCCGGGCCGGCCATCTCCCGCGGCCTCGCAGAGCTGGGCGCCAGCGTCATGCGCATCACGGCACCCCACCTCACTGATATGTCCGCCCTACACCCCGACCTCAATCACGGCAAGTGGAACACATCACTAGACTTGCGTATCGAAGAGGACCGCAAGAGACTGCGCGACCTTATTTCACAGGCCGATGTTTTCTTACAAGGCTACCGACCTGGCGTCTTGGACAAGTATGGATTTAGTGAGAGGGACATTATGGAGATGGTCCGCGACCGAGAGCGCGGCATTATATATTGCGGTGAGAACTGCTACGGATGGCAAGGTCCGTGGATGCACCGATCTGGATGGCAACAGATCAGCGACGCAGTAAGTGAAGAGGCTAATCAGTATGGATATATCATCACCACGAACTCAGACATATTAATTGTTTTGTTCAGTGCTGCGGCGTATCATATCAATATGGACGTGCAATGGGAAACGACGAGCCGGTGACTCCAGTGTTTCCCAACTCCGACTATTGGTAAGATTCATATCCGTATCTAAATTCGACTCCGTGGGAAAGCTGTGTACTATACTAATGTAACTAAAAGTACTGGGGTCGCGGGGGCAATTGGAATCATGACAGCGCTTCTTCGACGAGCTGAACACGGCGGATCATATTCAGTAGACGCAAGTTTTCCCCTGCCTCCTGTCCTCTCCCATCGCATTCACCAGAAAGGAGAGCGCTGACACGTTGGTATTTAGGTCTCTCTGAATTACTACTCACAGTGGCTTGTCAATAGTGTCGGCACATATCCGGCTGACGTTTGGGATGATGTGTGGAAGCGTAATGGAGCACCCGTCTTCCGTCACTACCATAACATGCAGTACCTGCTCCCTCGAGTGCTTGGTGGGCTATATAAGGAAAGCCAACAAATCCTTTTCAAGCCTGAGTTTTTCCACAAGTATTTCGTTCGCGGGCTGAGGAAAGACATGCGAATCGTTGCTCCTGTCCTGCGGTTTCCCGACGGCGAGGTTCAGCCTCGATTTGATGTAGGAACCAGAACCAACGGTGTGGATCGGCCGCGATGGCCCAATGATCTGACGTGTGAGATAGTCGAATAGAGAACAGGCGAACAGAGTAAGGCTTGTCAATTGGGAGAGCCTGATAGTCGTATAGGTTTCCGCAGTTATCGTCACGCGTACGGTGCTCAATTAACGTTAACAGACACTTGTCACTTGAGAGTCAGTGCACGGAAGCTTGAGTCCAGAAAAAAAGCAAAAGTCCATAAAAGAGAGAGCTGTTATGTGAAAGCAAACACATGGGTTCTTCATCCAGTTCCCCGGACCAGCCGGATCTGCCTTCCAGCGATCGGGTGGATGATGGGGTAGCATACAGATCACCGCAAGGCCAAATATCTCATGCGGCTACTGCACGAGGTCAAAGCCCGTCACGGCAAATGGGTTATTCAGCATCTATTTGACGCGAGTGATGAGGAGGTCGTGAAGGAGGTGGTCAGCTAACGAGGTCTGGGGCCAAAGTGCATGTTTTTCCTGCTGACCATCTGCTTGAAGAAGGACGCATTCGCGGTGGACACGAATATCTACCGCATCAGAGGACTTTGGGGCTGGCGGCGAAAGGAAGCATCAAGGGAGATGGCACAAGCGCAGTTGGATGCGCGTACCCCTTATCAGCTCAAGTTTACGTTGCATTATCAGTTCATAGTGCATGGCCGTGAGTGCCTTGTCGGCCGCGACAATGGCGACAGCAAGAGCAGGTGCGAGTACAAAGTCTTACTGAACCAGAGGAATGAAGGACAATCTCGTGTCAGCGAATGCTAAGCTCTCGAGAGCCTGGTGTTCGAAAGTTCTCTATCCCTTGTCGGCATGTCTGAGACAGGTTAAAATACATAAGCGGTCGGGATCAGGGAGTGTGCCCCTGGACCGGAATGATATTGTGAAGGGCGACTTTTGGCGGCGCACCGGCGAAATGAAATAGTGGGCTTTTCCCTAGAAGATACGATCAATTTCCCCGTCCTCGTATCTTATATTGAGAATCCTTTACCAATTGGCAATTCCAAATAACTCTCCTCAGGCAATCCCCGTGAGTCATCATGCACAGCTTTGCTCCCCACGCCCTAGTAGCCCTAGCTTTGTCTGCTCTTGTGGCGGCTGTTCCAACGACGTCAAGCACGACTCCATTCTCATTCGTGCAATGGGTTGAGGACATCATTGCCAACCCTGACGGTGACCACCTGTCACCTGAGGAAGCCGTTGCCAAGAAGGCGGCAGAAGGTTCTCATAATGTCGTTAAAAGAGCGAATTGCAACCAGCCCTTCGCTCGCGCTGACGTAAGTTCCAAGATGGTAGATGTGGCAGCTTTGCACACGTCCTGGAATAGGGATTGTTGGATCGCTAACATATTCATTCAGGGGAATGGAGCTGCCTATTGCCTCGGATATCTCGCTGGGCTTGGGTCCAAGGGCGTGAACTGCAGCATTGAACAGAATCAAAATAACGTCCAGATGTGGAGGCAGGGAAATGCCAAGGTTGTTGGCGTTAAAACCACAGCGCCCGCTGTGGGCGTCAACTGGTAAGTCAGAGAAATTTACACCATTTATCTCCGGGTGCTTTTTGCATATTAACGTCCATCGGCATAGTGGCGAAGTAGCTCGTGTAGGGGGTCTTATCTTTGATAGCTGCTGGAGAGCAGATAATACAGTGGTGGGCAGCGAGATGGTTGCGGGTGGTTTGTATCAGGTCAACGTTCTCGGTGCATAGAAGCTGGAAAGTACAAGTTCCCAAATCGCCAGTTTGCATGCTTCTGCTAGGTCACCTGAATCTAGCAGGAAAACCTCAGGCGTGGAAATAGCATCCTTCAATCCAAGCTATGGGCGAGGCTTCATCGCAACAAGGCATTCAGACTGTTCGTAGCTAAACTGGCTCGATAAGAGGCAGCTCTGCGTCCTACAAGAGCATCACACACCCCTACACTGTGATGGGATGCCAGCAGTCGGCTAGCTAGGGCTGGACAAGCCGGCGACACAATATGCTTTGTGGGGTCATAGATGTGACAAGTGAGGTTGCGTGCCAGTACGGTCAAAGGCCAAACAAGCTCTATAGTCAATTATAATATATCAGCAGTATACAAGATAAGTTGCCCGGCCCACATTCGGTCCACCCCCCGATTCGGTCCACCCGCATTTACTAGCAAACACACCAAAAGTAACCATACTATTCAGACCTCTATATTAAATTCAAATAAAATCTATATATAATAAGATTAATATCATATATATATAAATATAGGCTAATAGATTTATTATATAATAAAAATATTAATAAGAATTAATTGTATATTTAATATTTTTAAAATAATTTTTAAAAATAAATGTTTAGAAATCCTTAAGAAACTTTTTCCATTTTTATAAAGAAAATAAGACCTTATATTAGTACTATATATAAATTGTATATATTTAAGAACTATTGATTATATAAATATAATATATTCTTAAAGTATTTTTTTTAAATTTATTTAAAAATCTAAATGTAGTATATAATAAGTAAAACGTAATATTTAAATATTAAGTATCCCTTATAATATACTAGTAATCCTTAATATTTTAGAAGACTTATATTTAAAATATTATTACTAATTATATACTTAAGAAACATTTTAAAATAGATATATTTTTATTAGCTTCTTTTAATTATGATTATATTCTATAAAATATTGTCTTTATAAAATTTTATTAGATTTACTTATAATGTTTTAAAAAAGGGGGGTTTTGGTGTGAAAGGTGGACTGAATGTGGGCCGGGCAACTTAACCTAGTATCTAGACAGACCAGCTTAACCGGCAGAATTGCCACCAAGCCCCATAAATTACTTCTGGACTACCACAGTTTCAGATCTAGCTACATAGGCTTCGCTAGGGCTATGTTACAATAAGATATTCTGGCAGGAGTGGCTGCGGAGCGAGTTTGGCGGCGAAAAGAAGGTGCTATATAAGCCACTTGCGGAGAAATTGGGACTGAACGAGCCTCGTCCAGAAGAGGTTGCAGTCACGCAGGACCTCGGTAGCTGATCCAGCATATGAAGTAAGTCCTTGGTCTCATTTGCTTCGAGCAAACTGGTTCTTAAATCAATTATTTATTGGTCTGTCCACTGTCCGTTCAGCTTTGAGACCGTTCCTCAGCCCTGATATCACGCAGAGAGTCGGCAACGGCTCTGCACATCTGCTCACTATTGCACTTTTGGCGAGAGTTCCTTAAATAACCATTTCTCCCCATGATTTCCCAAATGATTTTCCTTTCTTTTTTCTGAAGACTTATTTGATCATCAACAAGCACAGAAAAGATCTGAAGGACTGTAATACCTGTGACGCTGTCCGCGCTGCCACTGTCGTCATGGGCTATGCCTGCGGCACTGCAGTGGGAACCTCGCAGGCCAAGAGCGGTACTTGCCGTACAGTGACCAGGCGGTCGTGCATACTGCAGTCCCTGCATGAGGGGCAGCGCTGCAGTGGCAAGCTGGGCAGTTTCATGCCTGCAGGGACTATCTCCGCCAGGCAGCGTGCCACCGGCCAACCACAATCGGTGGTCACCAGCCGCCTGAAATTCATTACAGCCCCCAAATTGATGAAGCAATGAGAGACGGAGACTCCTGCATTCAAGTTGCGAGGAAACTGAAATCAGCAACAAGTCAAATGGGGGCTGTTTCGAGTGAGCTGGTCACACAACATAGAGCTGAATATGCCTGCTTGTTCGTCAATTGACGAGGCCACCCATAAGCGGCCCGACCAGAAGAGAGTTTTTGGCCCAGGCAACCGCGGACCCCACTCATTTCTTCTCCCAGGCTTTTTGAGTCACCTTGCGTCAAAGGGAAATTTTTCCTCTTTAACGACTCATATACAGATGTCCGCATTGTCATCCATAATGCCATCAAGCCTCCAATCTTACGATGCGCTTCCCTCAGAATCGACGTCCACATGCCGAACCGGCCCGCGCGCAGGTGGGACAGTCCACTGTACCTCCGAGCTCTAATCGGCCCAGCAAGTCTTGCTCTTTGCAATTTTGGACCAGCTGGGAGTGGGAATTTGCTACCTGCCTTTTCATTTTGGCGACTCCGGTCATTACTTTCGCAACCTTATATCCTTACAACGATCAACCACTGCCGCAATGGCCTTTTAAAATCTCAATTAACTCGCTCCTTTCTGTATACTCTTTAATTCTTAAGGCCTGCATAGGCTTCATCGTCGCCTCTTGTGTTGGGCAGCTCCAATGGGCATGGTTCTCTGATATACGACCCCTCTCTGATATGGTCTGCTTTGATGGTGCTACTCGGGGCGCAGATGGAGCATTGAGCCTCATTTGGCATCAGAAGCTCCGGCAGCCGCTTACTTCACTTGGGTGTATTATTATGGTCCTTGTCATCGCGGTTGACCCATTCTTTCAACAGCTTATACGCCCTGTGAACTGTAGTATCGAGGTGTCAGGCGATCACGCGACTGCAGCCTTACCGCGGGCAAATGTTTTCGTTGGATACGGGTACAATGGATATGTCAATCGTAGTGGGTCACCCACACCGCGGAGAAGCGACACAGAGATGACACACAAAGATTTAGAGGCCACTCTATACGATGCAATCTTCTCTCCAGGACAGGCTCCTCCATGGCAGTGTCTCACAGGCAACTGTACATTCCCTAAATATGGCACAATTGGGTTCTGCTCCTCTTGCCAGGATGCCTCCGCCAATGTGACCATCACGGCCACATGCTCGGATTCTGACTCCAATGCAAGCAGCCAACCGACATCCGCGGCGGATTGCCCCGCCAACTCTAATTTCACCCTCGATTCTAACCTCACCGCTGGCGAATATATCAGACTGGGCACCAGGATGACAATACTATCAGTCCCAAGGATTGGCACAGGTGTGCTTGAAGCAACACCTGGTACAATTTTACTTGCCAATGCTTTCAGCGCACTGGAAACCGGCGATTTCAACAACAAGCGCAATCTCCTGTTTGGATTTCTCCTTGGGGCTACAGCTGCCACTGATGGACGCGTCGACTGGACCCCCGACAACTACACGTGTGATACAATGGAACCAGAGGCGTCTTGGAGCTGCCAGGGTTATGGTGCCGCTATTTGTTCCTTGAAGCCGTGCGTGCAGACCTACGGTGCTAGCATTTCCGCTGGAATTCTAGAAGAGCACCTGATCGACAGCTCCGCCGATACTACCTGGGGCACGGTCTACGACTCTCGAGGAGGGCTCGCATTCCTCTCATTGATCGACTCTCAGTGTGCGTCCGTGAATCAGACACCGCCAAGTCTCAACACCAATGGGGAAGACCGATGGTTGCCATATGATTACAACCTCTCAATACCTTTCAACCCCAATTACGTGGATGAGACACCCCTCCCAGATGATATAATGTCCCTACTCGAAAGCGGCTGTCTATATCTCATTTCAGCGGACTCGATTATAGATCTTACAACACTCTATCTTAAAGGAAAGATTGAGGCAACCGGTTCTGGCACTACCGGCTCTCAGTTAGCAGACATTGCGGTACTCGAATTGACGGATTTTGAAGGACCGGTGACAATGCAAGGCATGTACAACTGGGGCCACACTAGCTTCGAGCGTGTCCAGAGCATCATAGGGAACATATCTAACTCTTTCACGACTCACATCCGCGAACATGGCGGTACACCACAGGTATTAGGTAGCCTGAACTTTTCAAGAGATGTACAGGGGAAGGTATATCATTACGCAACTTGCCTCCAGGTGGAGTGGCCGTGGCTCTCATTTCCGGCTTCCTTGGTGGTTCTCACTGTTCTACTCTTGTTGATGGTTGTCAGATCCACAAAAAGGCAAGGGCTCCATAGTTCAATGTGGAAAGGCTCCCCTTTGGCATGGATCTTAAGATCCGAGGGGCCAGGCCATGAAGCCTTTCCATCCTCTTATGGATGCTGTGAGAAAATGAAGGAAAGATCGACACAAATTGCTGTTTGTTTATCCGACGGATCTCTAGATGGACCTTGCATTCGTATGGAGGATCTCAAGGACCCGAACTTGCTTTGAGTACATTGTTCTAGCTAGCGACAGAAGCAGAGACGTGCCGAGTGCAGAATTCAAGAAGGGAAAGGACTGTTGAGCGAGTAGGCCAGAGCTCCGGCAGAGTCATATGCGACTAGAATAAAGCATTGCCTAAAGTACCACAGTGTGGTAATTGAGCTTCTTTAAAAATACGCAGGATGCAGCATCTTGCCTAGTCGGCCATAAGGCTGGGTCATTTGTGTTAAATCTAATCCAAACTTAGAGGGAAGCAACATTATCAGAAGCTGCACTGTTCGTTGAGCGCAGTCGCAACAGTCATTGAGACAAAGGGCACCGTAGCATGACAGTAATCGAGGTATATTACAGACTTGGACTATTTCTAGGTAATCTCACTTGCCTAAAGCTCCATGTCCCATAGATGACGCGGCTTGAAAATGTTCGCTTGCTGGTATGAGTTTGTTACTGCCCACCTTTCAGCCGTCTTCAATGTTGGCTAAAAGCAGAAGACAAGGAGCCTCTTGTTGCCCAAATTCGATGGGCCAGTCATTCTCAACCGAGCTAAACAAGTAGCAATTAGAGGTGCCCAAGCAAGGATACTTAGGACCTAAATGGGCTGATGTCAGCTGCCTCTTCATTGTCATAATCGGCATTCGAATTCTTTTTCGCCAAGCATACGAGTGGAATACCCCAAGACCAAGACTACGTCGGTGCCGTGAGGATGGAAAAGTGGATCATGTTGTCGACATACATCCTTTCCAGACGCACCCTATCTCATGGACCAACCAGGAAGTGACAGGAGCCTGCATCCTGAATATCGCGCACGGCATGTTGACCGCTATCCACATTAACCCTGATAAGGCGTCTTATAGCCCGCCTTTACCTGCAGGATCGGCAGGATAAGTTTCCCTATTTTCAACTGCATTTGTAGACTACTGTTTATACGCAGCAAAGGTATGCACGCGTTAATCGTTGCTTTCTCGGTAGTTCTTGCAGCGCTCCGGGTGTCAGAAGGCATCCGGAGGTTAGTGGTAGGGTGTATCCACACGCCACTAACCGCATCAGTGGGAACCGCCCGTTAGGGCTTACTTCCTCGCGTAGAAATGGGACGATACTTGCCAATTTAGATGTTGATCTGGACAATCGGCAAAGGGTTTTCACTTTCACGGCATGAGTCTCGATTCGGCTTATGTCAGGAGGCCAATAGTCAGTTGTGTTGACTATGGGCGGGAAAACGTGTTGAATACCGACCATGAGTCCGAGGTCGCTGACTACTGCAAAGTCGAGGTGGGTTGGCGAGCATCCATTGGCAGGCGATGATGACTGGATCTGCGGCATAGCACAAGTACGGCGATAGATGTTGTTGAGGTTCTGAGGCACTCTTCTCTTATAAGAACCTGGTCTGATGCGCCAGGTCGAGATCTGCGACGGTCCTGTCTCATCGTTGTACCTTTGTTTTGTAGTGCTTCTGCGATATTGCGTTTCTTCTTATTTCTCACCTGCGCACCGGTCTTTCCTGGGTACCTGGCAGAATTTCCGACACCATGGCTCTCTCATCCAGCCCACTGGAGGGTAAGCCTCCTCGCCAGAATGTCTCGTCTCTTGATTCCATGGACTCCGATGAAGCCTACAGACTGAGATCTGAAGCTCTGGCGACAGATGCCTCCAAACTTCAGGATGGCTACTTTCTGAGCGCGAGAATCGTGGGATCGTTTGTTGGCACCGGTATAGTCGTCGTTGCAACATACTTTCAGTTCCAGGCTCTCGCTGCCGTCCTCCTGTCCGCCGTCTACCCAGACATCGGTCCCAGTGCCAACGTATCTCTCGTCAGCACAGTATGGACTGCAGCGCAGCCTATCGCACTCCTATTGTTTGGTCGACTAAGTGACCGCTTCGGACGCCGCAACTTTGCACTCGGTTCGTGTGTACTGGCCATCGTCGGTGGCATCGTTGCTGCAAACGCGCAGTCCATTGAGACTCTGATCGGTGCCGAAGTCATCATGGGCATCGCCTCTGGAGTGCCTGCAGCCTATCCTCTACTGGCTGGCGAGCTCGTGAGTAACAGGTACAAGTACCTGGGTACTGCTCTTGTCGTCGTTCCCAACGTCATCGCGACCGGTTTTGGTGCATATATCGGATTGGCGCTTGTTCAGGTGGCCAACTGGAGATGGATCTTCTACATCTACATTATTATCATGGGTAAGAAGGCTCAATTATGAAAAGCTCTCACGATGACTGACGTTCGTAGTCCCCGGCGCAGCGTTGTGGTTCTTCTTCTACCACCCACCTTCGTACACACAGCTTCACGGCAAGAGGTCTAGCAAGGTCGCGGAAGTGAAGAAGGTCGACTGGGTTGGCGTGTTCCTGCTCATCGCGGGTCTCGCTCTGTTCCTGGTTGGCATCTCGTGGGGTGGTCCGGCTCAGCCGTGGTCATCCACTAAGATTTTGGGCCTGTTGATATCCGGCGCTATTGCTGTCATCTTCTTCATTCTCTACGAGACATTGCTCACACCTCAGCAACCCATCGTCCCTATGCGTTTCTTCCGGGACTTGCGTGGATTTACCTGTCTGGAGATTATCTCAGCAACGTACGGCGTCATTAACATTGCCCTCTTTGTCATGTGGCCACAGCAGGTGACATACATTTTTGGCTCGACTGTCAGCTCATGGGAAGAGTCTGCTTGGCTCTCGACCACAGCTGCTTTTGGTCTCTGGGGAGGGATCGTCGTCCTCGGCCCGCTCATGTCATGGATCGGTCACATTAGGTACCAGATCTTGCTTTCTTCGCTATGGATGACTGCCTTCCTTGGCGCAATGGCTAGTATCACTGTGGAGCGCAAGTCCATGGCCATTGCGTTTTCCTTCCTCGCCGGCTGGACCATCGGCTGGGGCGAGGTCATTGCGGCAATTATTGTCCAATATGTGGTTGCGGATGAGGACCTTGGTGTCGCGTTCTGTAAGTTATAGCTCATCAAAGAACAAAGAGCACTCGCTGATTGATATCAGCTGTCATCTCTGCATCGCGAACCATTTTTGGTTCTATCTTCACCGCTGCCTTTATTGCAGTATACACAAACAAGGTTCCTGGCTACCTTGCCTCCATGGTTCCTCCGCGCGTTCTTGCGGCTGGTCTGCCGGAATCCCAGCTCGAGGCCCTCATGGCAGCAGCAGCTGCAGCCAACCAGACTGCGCTTGCCGCCATCGAAGGCATGACGCCGGAGCTCCTCCGCACTACAAATATTGCTGTCAGTGATGCATACTCGAAGTCCTACTCTTACGTATACTACTTCGCCGTCGCGATTGGTATTCTTGCTATCGCTGCATCTGTCGGCATGCGCGACTTCGACAAATACCTGACAGGTCATGTATCGAGACAACTCTACCACAAGAAGGATGCCAACACTGATCCTTTGGAGACCGCGCAGGGCGCAAATGTGCTCACTGCGGAGAAAGAGAGAAGTGCGGTTTAGACATGTTGGAGGTGACTGGGCGCAGCACGTGCACAACATGTCGATGACAAGGTTGACGAGCTGGATCTACCCCCATCAATGCTTTCTTTTGAGGTCATGTCTGCTTCGGGCGCGTTGCTCAAGGATCGTCACCATACGGACATTGATGCCGATGTATTGAAGCCGGAAATCACCCTGTGATCTGAGAATGTATCTCAGATATAATTTAAATTAAGTATCATAAATGTTAAGAGCCAATTTGTAGCGCATTGCTAGGCCTGAACGTCTGTGAGGGAGTGCCACTCAGGGCAAGTAATGTCAATGACGGCTCATAAGATGTTCTGGCTGGCCGAGAAGTAGTCGTTTTCTTTTTCTTTCTAGAAAACCCTGGAATGGCCAAGCCCTGGGCGACGGCAAAGCGTAATGCTTTTTGGGAAGGCCAGGCATGCGTAAAGCCACGCATCAAGAATCAACGCAGTAGGAAAGGGACTTTCTCGAAAAGCAATAATCAGGCAGACGAGGGTGACGTGTCCATGTCAGATGAGATCCTCAAGTGGGAGGACGTGATCGACTACGATTTGTGGCCCAAGGCGCACCCTGACTCTGATTAAGTAGTAGTTTGTATAAATACCTGGCGTGAATTCATGGACTTTCTGAAGCATCCACTCTGTCAGATTCTTAGCCAAAGTAGCGGGGTCAAAAGCTCTAGTTCAAGTTGTGTACTGTGCTCAGATGATCTCATAGGCGCCTTGACTTGATCAGTCCTTATTATTGAAACAAATAGATTGAAAATATAGTATTTTGCTTTAGTGTAGTCCTAATGTGACAAACAACATTCAAAGATACCGTCTTGAGAAATGCGTTCAGCCGTTTTGTGGGTCAAGCGTTAAGCCACGCACTATCAGCTTCCTTCGTCTTTTTAGTCTCAGATTCTGGATCCTCCGGGCCGCCCTATATTGCAGCTGATTTGTGAGCTCGCTTCGTGCGACCGGGATCTAATGGTGAAGTTCTTATTGGTTATGATCCCAGTCTTTCGAGGATTTGACGTAGCGCTTATACTGGGGTCACCAGGAGTACATATGGCCAAGTCCCAGGAACCCATCCGAAGGGTCCGCAACATCATAGTGCTCAACCGTTCCACATCTCACACCCGATTCTCATCTCGAATTGCAACAGACAGTGGGATGCCAGAAAGAACCTTTTCAAAGACATAGTGATGAACAATGTCTTCTCCAACAAAGCGTAAGCGCGGCCAGCTTCATCATCTCTGGCGGAGTTTCTTCGAGACTAGGGTACAACAGATCCAATTACTGACAACATTTCTCTGAAACAGTAATCGACCGCGAAGAATGGAGCAAATTTGCTCCATCGTTCATGCAAATCGCGGCTCAAAGTCCCGGAATCGGTCCTGCTCAAGCCCTGGTCGAGCGTACCAACCAGCTGGTGCCCTTTTCCACGGCGACGCTGGTCGTTGACATGGGTTGTGGGCCGGGGCAAGTAACCGACGCTGTGCTGCAAAGACACGCCGCGGAGCTTCCGACCACCGCACGCGTTATCGGTGCCGACAACAACCCCCAGATGCTCGCACAGTATGGCTCTCGCCAGAAGAAGGAGCTGAATGAGGGGAAGGAGCATTGGGAGCGTGTGGAGACAGCCACAACAGACATACATGACTGCGCCGCATTCACTGACGACTCTGTTTCCCACCTGCTGGCTGGCTTTGTCGTGTTCTTGGTACCGGAGCCCATCAAGGCAGTCGGGGCCATGAAATCAAAGCTTACTTCAGGTGGAGTTCTCGCGTTTTCTTCTTGGCAGGGCAGCGACTGGCAGGATCTCATGTACTACCCGAAGAAAGTGAAGCCGGACTTGGTGATGCCCACGCCACCCACCGACTGGACGCAGCCCGACGGCGTACGCAAGAATCTGCAGGAGATTGGGTTTAGTGAAATCCGAGTTGAGCAGACCGAAGGTTACTGGTCATTCACGGATTACGACGAGATCTGTCGCTTCATTCTGACGAAGATGCCACTGGCTGCGCGTGTCATATCTCAGATGTCGGACGAGGAGGTTGTCCAGACTCATGAGCTCATGGTGTCAGACCTCAAGGCCAAGTATCCTTCGCTCCCGGCTAAAATGGTGGGTAAGGCAACAGTTGCGTATTGTCTGAAGTAGAGTTAGCTTGCAAATGGTCCGGTGGAAATCGATCGCATGTTTATGTACCTAGGTATACATAGAGGTATTGGTGGTGGTTAGAAGGACAAACGAATAAACTCCACTCTTCTAATGATTCTCAAACATTCGTTATTTCAAAATACGAAAGACGCGTAGGGGTAAACTCATAATACAACTTCCTCCTCATATTTCGAACGGCAACAAGAGTGCAGAAGTGACTATGCCACCGATCTACTCGACCTGCCGAATTCCCCAGGTAGGTCAAAAGCAAACATCCATTACCACGACCACATCTTTCGTAGTGGGTGTCTTTGTCTGGTTTATCCGACACAGATTTTAAGTGTCCGAGACGGCTTGAAAGAGACCCGCGATCCGTCGGGCAGCCATTTGTCCATGTCTCCGAGACGGCAAGACCATTTGGTCCGGATCGCCAAGGTCAGCTGCGGTCAAAAAAGGATTCTCTCAAATTCTTCTCAAATATTGGATGATTCTGATCTGCTGGCAGTCAATAGTAGTGATATTACATGCTTGTTGTGTACGGCCAACTTGAATTGGGTCATTGATGCATGTTCAGGTGACCACACACACTTCCTCTCAACTTTCTTGCATTCTTTTTGACACGACTTTTCAATTATTGTAGCAGCTTTACTTGAATGTTGCATTGTTTCAACAAAGGCTTACACTTTTAAGCAAAGGCCAGGTGCAAACACTGAACAACATGGTGCTCCTCGACCTTCCATTCCCGCGCATCAAGGGCCGCTTCTTTCCAGAGCCTTTGCCATCCCCGGGAACTTTCGAAGCACAAAAGGTTCTCATCACTGGAGGCACTGCGGGTCTGGGACTCGCGGCAGCCTTACACTTCGCCAGACTCGGTGCCGACGTGATCATCACCTGCCGCGCAAAGTCTCGAGGCGATGCGGCTAAGAAGAAAATCCAGAAGGCCGCGCAAGCGGCTCAGGTGGTTGTGATGGAGCTCGATATGGCGCGGTACGACTCCTGTGTCGCCTTTGTCGCTGAGCTGAAGAAGATTCGTGCCGGGCGAGGGGGGGTCGACGTTGCGGTGCTCAACGCGGGGATGCTGTCGCCTCGATTTGTTCGAAGTGCTGAAGGCTGGTGGGTTTTTTCTTATCACGCTTTGAAGCTCATTTCGTTGACCATTCAACTTAATGCTGCGCAGGGAATCGACAATTCAAGTAAACACCTTGAGTACAACGCTGCTTGGGATGTTGCTCTTGGACATGATAAAAATCGAGCACGGAAACCGAGTGTTCCCAGCACGCATCGTCTTTGTCACTTCTCGAGATCACCTGTACGCGGACATAACTCACTGGAAAGAGTGGTCAGAGACGGAAGGGATCTTGCATCGCCTCAGCGACGAGAAATACTGGCCAGCGCCATGGAAGCTCGAGGAGCCCAACTACGCCAACAGCAAGCTCCTGGTCATGTACGCAATCCAGGAGATTTCCAAACGAGCTCTGGGGCCTGATGGCGAGTGAGTGGCTATAAAGATATTTTGAAGGGTCTTTGAACTGTGGTCGTACTGATGAGAGCAGACCGCAGGTCATTGTCAACAGCGTGTGCCCCGGCATGGTGAAAACCGACATCGGGCGCAACGTGGCGGATCAGGCATGGCTTATGAAGGCCCTCGTCTGGGTGTACCTGAGCATCACCGCGAAACCACCTGACCATGGCGCCCGCCATTATGTCAAGGCAGCCCTTCGCCCCAAGGAAGAGCATGTAAGCAGAGAAAAGTCGCGTTTACAACGGTATGCATGTAGTACTGACAGGCTGACTTGACTTTCAGGGGCAATTTTCTATCGCATGGTTGACCCACGAGCAATATCTGAAGTGAGTTGTGTTTTGCTACCCATGGGAAACGCGCGAAGTATTAATGGAGTCGCCCGCTAGGAAGGCGAAGGTCAATGTCACTAGTGAAAATGCAAGAAAGGTCCAAGCTCTGGCCTGGACGGAAATTATTAGGGAGCTAGGTGTCAAAGTCCCGGGCCTTGAGAGGCATTGGCTTCAAGGTCTGTGATTCTTAAATCTCGGATCTGATGTTGTGGGCCAAATCATGGGCTATATACAAACACACGAAGAAGTCCGTTCAATGCGAACCATTCACACCATTCTGTCCATTCACAGTCCCATTCGCAAGCTCTTTCTGCCACGGCAAAGGCTCAGTAGCAATCTTGACAGGGCCAACATCCCCACCGGCGTCCCTCCTCCTCTGCCAAGCCTCAATGTCCCGGTGGTCGACAAAGTTGCCATGCAGGCCCAGCTTCAGCTTCAGCGGGAGGTGGATCGTAGCCAGCGGTCCTTGAGCCAAGTTCTGCGCGTCGAAAATCACTACATCGTTCCTGAGCTCGTCGAGCCGGTTCACGAGGGCGATCAGGTACCCCTCGCCCTCGGCGGCGTCGTCGCTCTTGGGGATGAAGCTCGGCTCTTGGACTGTCGACGTCGGGCCGAAGAAGTATGTGTCCTCTTTACCACTCGCGAGCTCGTTTTCCGGGTCCCATTCGTAGTGGCCTGTAGTAATCAGAGTTAGGTGTCAAATCATCAAAGAGTTAGTTCCACACGAATGCAAGGAGGAATAGGCCACATGGTGGCCTTGTTCTCTCGAGCTCTGCAGCCTGAGAAAACCATTGAAGAGCAGGAAACCGGCTTCTTAATGCTGCCAATATTGTGCCCGAAAGCTACTTACCCAGGCTGTTGAACAAACCGCCTGCTGGCGGGCCACACTTCTCGAAGTCATACGGTTTCGACGGGTCGACCTTAGCTTGCCAAAAGGACTTATATTTCTTGGTAACCCAGCGGTCGTCGATACGGCTGAACTCCCCGTTGATGTTCCAAACAAAGGCGGGCTGAATTCGGGTGCCGGTCTTAGCCTTCGTGTCAAGTATCCAGCGCGTCGTCTGGCTGTTGAGCTGGTCCCTCTTGGACACCTTTCCTGACTGTTGGGGGGTGATATTTTCATCCGGAGGCCACCAGAAGAACACATTCCCGTCCGCTACGGTGAGATCTACCACGACGTGGCCGTCTTCGTTCTCGTAGCAGCCTGCGATGTGGCCCTGGAAGGCTGGTAGAGATGGACGTTAGACCAACGCTACTACATCACTCGGAATACGACTTACCATTATCAGCTCTAAACCAAATGCAATCCTCGGGTTTGCCGTTCCGTCTAGGCACCAGACCATACCACTGGTCCTCGTTCGGGTCCCACGCGAATTTCTCGCCCCCGGATCGCATCCTGTCCACGTTGACCTTGAGAGGCGTCAACGGCATTACGACGTAATTCTTGGACACGCCAATATCGTGGATCATGCCGGCAAATGGCGCCTTGTAGAAAGCCTCCTCGGTCTTTTTGCCATTCGCATCGATGGTCCACATGATAATATCAAGAGACCCATCGTTTCCATTGCCGCCGGCTTCATAAGCGTAGCAAATCATGTCGCCCGTCTCTGGGTCAAACTTCGGGTGGGCCGTAAAGGTCGGCGCCTTAATCTGTCCCTCAAAGTCGTACCGCCCGAGGGTCTCGAGCGTCACGGGGTCCATAGCCCATGGCGGGCCGTCTTCCTTGGTAGCCAGCAACATCCCCCGCCAGAAGGTGATATTAGTGTTGCTCGCCGTGCGGATGACCCCCTTGACGCTCTCATTGTCCGTGAACGGGTTCCTGTACCGTCCAAACAAGCTCCGCCGCGCCGCCGTCTCGGCTTTATACCGGTCTGTCTGCACGTACCGCTGTTTGAAGTCCGCGTGGCCATTGGCGATGCGGATCGCCGTCACTGAGCCGTCGCCGTTGAAGTGCACGTCGTCCTCAAACAGGGGCGGGAACCGCTGGTCCGGCTGGATGCGGTAGAACGTTGCGTTTATCTCCTTGGGGAGAGTCCCGGTGACTTCCAGGTCGAAGACATCGCCTTCAAAGCGTGATGGCTTGTTGAATCCGCTGAAGACATAACTTTGCGGGAAAGTGGTCGCCTCTCCTGGTTCTGTCAGGCGGCCGTCGGTGTAGCCTTTTTTGACCGTGGGAGCGATGGCGAATATATGAGCCATGATGCAAAGTGTCAAGCTTATTATGAACGCCGACAATGTTCTTTCGGTGGACCTGACGAGTTACTGAGTCTGTTTATACTCTGGTATAGACCTGATGCGAACTCAGACTTTAAGTGTCGCAATATCAGCCCACACTGGTCAAAAGTCATATCCTCTACGGGCCATTGAGAAAGCCCGCAGCTGAGACGTCGGAATCAACTCCCCGTGACAGCGGCATCAGCATCCGGCGGCCTGGAGTACTCCGCTGTTGGAGGCCGGGTAATCTATCCCATCTGTCAGGTATTGATCATCCCGGAATGCGGGGTCCATCTCTCGAGCCGTACGGCAGTTGGAGACAAATGGAGCTCCCATCCCTGACCTCTCACGCTGGAGACGTGTGGAGTGCATGAGTGACCCCACAATGATTCTTAATGCGGAGCGTCTAACTGGACTAAAGCGCTAAGTGATAACCCCGTAAATCCGCATGTCCTACTGCTGAAACAGTGGGCAGAAAGTGTACCTCTCAGTAGTGTATTTGAGACTGCTGGCAATGGTATCGCGCCCAGGGGAGATAATTATCTACCCCCGCAAAGACTAACTCAAGTTATATCAGAGTAGACATCTACGTATTGAAAACTTCTGAAAGGGAATGGACAAGAATGGTAGCTTCGGGCTTCAGAATCAAGCACCATTGACCTGCTTGTTCTGAACCAGCTCGGGCAAGATCTTCGTCCCCGGCTTGGACTCGGTCACGCCCTCTTCCGCGCCCTCCCGTTTTTGTCCATCGGGCAACTTCAGCGTCAAAGGCTTGTCCGAAGTTCCCACGTCCTGGCCCCAATTTGGCGCCCTGAGGTCGTCCTCATTGATCTTGCGCCCAGTGACTGGATGAGGGTAATGGAAGGGGATCACCCTCGTGTCAGGCCAGAGCATCTTTTGCTCAAGGATCTCGTCCGGCCCGAGAGGGTCCTCTGGGTACGTCTTTGTCGGCCATGGGATGTAGTTCTTCTTTGTATGACTCCAGCCGCTTTCGAACTCGGCGTGCCAGAACGGAAAGTACCTGTACCGGAACAACTTCCACACGCCATTCTCCTAGTATGTGTTAGTCACCCACCGACCTTGAACAGATACATTCTGAGGCCTGAAATATTCGCAATCCCAGCAAATGGAGGCTGGGAACAGGAAAGGCTTGTACTGACTTTCAGATACTCGTTCTCGTAGAGGCCACCCTCCCACCACTGGACATGCCCGCGCGGGTGAGTCTCGTTGACAGAGTCGTGTGTACCGGCGCTCATGAGAGCCCTCATGCGTACCCAAGCGTGCGTTCCAGTCGAATCGACGTCAACGATATCCTGCATCATGATGTGATCGAGGAGGAACCCGTGTACGGGCCCGTTGCGGCCCTTGACGAATGTGTTCTGAAACCGGCCTTGGTACAGCCTCTTGACGCCTTCTTTGCCGCGGTAGCGCGATCCGAGGAACTCGACGTACGTGTCCGGGTGGTCGGCAAACATGTCGACTACTTCGTTGTAGAGGCACTTGTCGAGGTAGTAGCCATACTTGAAGTGGATCTTGCGGACTTCTGCCTCGTCTGGATAAAGGGCGTAAGCACATCGTCACTTGCTGTGTGAGCTTTCTGAATTGCGGACTGGACTCACCTGCCACGCGTGAAACTTCCTTCTGCAGGGCAGCGACCTGCTTTTTGAGCTCGGCGAGTTCTCCTTCCATGATGTCCTGCTTGCGTCAAGGTTTGAGTTAGCACTGAGTATTCTTCTGCGTATGTCTGATCTGACAAGAAAATCTTCAGTGTCTTGAGTCAATCTTTTCTCTACGTTGTCGCAAGAGAGCGGGGAGTCTGATCTCCTCTTTGGAATTATATGAGCCGTACCATTCAACCAGATCCACACCCTCGGCATGGTGTGGAGTGGTGGGGCACCAAGTCCCTAGTTCCCGTCCGGGGTAAAGATCCACCCTACAGGGCTTCTCCATGGGGTCCAGAAGTCGACCGGCTGCTCTTGAATGCGGGGATGAGAACGACTGAAGCAGCTAAGATGGTTGGCAATGCATGGTAGCTCCTCGGTAGGTTCCTTTGGGTGTAAGCTGTAACGTATTTCCGGTACCACGTTTTTCCACTTGTTTACCACCGGAAAATCTCTCTTATGCATTGAGTTGTCAGGTGAAATGCATCTGTGGTGAATGCCAAGCTCATCTCTTATCTGAGTTGATTCTCGGCTTATGGGGCTCGCTACAGAGTGCATGGGGAAGCACTGAGTTTTGAACCAGACAGTTCAATTTGACAATCGGTACACTGAGATAATTGTGAGAGGGCTGAAACCTTGCCCTATCTGCCGGTCTCAAGCTCAATCCGTGACTGGAGGGCTCTCCTAATATACATACAACATCCTTCTCCCTCGCACTTATTTCCGCGGCTTCACACACAAGGCCTTCTGGAAGAAACCCCAAATTGACTTGGGCACAAAAGGCACAGCATTTAGCAAGTCGATATCATCCAAACGCCAAGTCTGCGGTCCCACCAGCGCGCCTGCACCAGCTGCTTCTGGCGGTGGCGGCAGATCCTCCTTCTTGACGCTGAGCTCCGTTGACAGTGGGATTTCCTCCATGAGGATGTCTTCAAACGTCGGCCCCTTGGGTTGTTGAGCTCCGGAGTTCTCCTCGTGACTCCTTCCCACGAACCATTCATGCTCAAGCAATTGGTTGGCAGCGACTCGGTCCTCGGGAAGCCATCTGAGCAATTGCCTTAAGAGGTCTACTGCTCCGGGTATTTCTGCAAGGTCAAGTCTCGGCTTGATCGTGCCAGACTCTATCCCCTCAACCTCTGGCTCCTTCAGCTTTTTATACCTGTCTTCAGATGTCAAGACTTCCTCGCTTATAGTCTTCGGCGGCTCCCTAGACACATCGGGATGGGGTTGGACCGCCTCGCGCCCGAGGGTTTCGTGCAACATATCCTCACTTCCATACTTTTCGAATGTCTCTTTCCTCCGCCTTTGTAGCATTTCAGTGTCCCAAAGGAGGTGGAGAGTAGGGTTGGAAGTGTTATGCAAACGGTAGGAAGAGTGTTCACCCTTGCAATACTCGACGAATTCGGTTCTGTGAGGCTCAGGCATCGGTCCTAGCTTTCCCTCCAGCTCCTCAAAGCTGAACTCGCCGTCAAATTCGAAAGGAGTCACGCCGGTCAATATCTCCATGATTGTGCAGCCTAGGGCCCAGAGGTCACTGCCGATGCTAGGCTGCGACCCGACTTCGCGTTGGCACTCGGGAGAGGCGTATCTACCAGGGAGGGCCGACCGTTTCGTTGGTTGTCCCACCCGGAAGGCGTCTCCGAAGTCGATTACTGCTATATCTTTGGTGATGCATTCGTCCTCCATCGTCAGATACAGGGGCTCAACGGCATATGCGGGCGCATGAGGGCCACACCTGGGCTCGTTATCGTATTCCCCAGCCATTAGTATCTCGTATTTCCGTGGTTCCGGTAGGCATATTTCCATCTCCTCCTCCGTCAGATCTCCTAGTGTAGTTTTGAAGAGGATGTTGGAGGGGCGGAAGTCGCCATGGCAGAGGCCATGGTTGTGCATGAAGTTCATGCCTTCCACAAGCTGGAAGCAAATGTCTTTCAAGAATGGCAGATTGTTCCAGTTATACGTCCTGGACTCAGTGATGGACGGGCCCAACAGGGGCATGATGATGCACAGATGCTCGCCGTTTGGACCACGTTGTGTGAAGGTATCCAGAGGCATGACGATGTGGCTGTCCCACACTTCTCTAGCCGAGACGCCTCCAAGCAACCCCCCGATTTTCAACTCCGGCAGCTTGTCTGCATGTTTTGAACAATCAGCTCGAAGGACCTTGACAGCACGGAACTTTCCCTCGGCCAGATCGCGGCAGAGCCAGACGAGTCCATATGTTCCTTGCCCCATTTTGTGCCAGACTTGAAATCTGTTGTCTTCTCCTAAGAAATCCCCGAGGACCACTGGATGGTGTCCACCCGGTTGGTATTGCTCAAAATCTTCTAGATTTTGACAGTCTTCTGGATCATAGATGTGATACTTCTGTCCTCTGCCAAGTGGGAGGAAAGATGATTTCTGTCCCTCGCCGTCTTCATCGTATTCAGAGTCGATAGAGTTATCCATGTTCTCGTGATAGTGTGATCTCTTACAATATTTGGACAACCCTAGGGCAACAGATGGTACTGGTCGCTATATCCCACCGGGCTCAAAACTTTGTGTTCTTGAGATCAGTTTCGCTGGCCTTGAAGTTTCAAAATTTGTGTTTGATTATATCAGATGGGCAGCGATGCCTCATTTCCCTTGGTTCTTAGGCTCGAGTTGAGGTTTGAAGTCAGTGTGGGAGGAGAGCGAGCAAGGACCATGTGCGCCGGTACTGCTTCCCCTAGTATACGAGTCAAGGAGCAAACTTCATGAACAATGGATCATTTCGGACCAAAATGATGAAATTGCGGATCCCAGCCGTGCTGCTTTGTTTGGCGGAGGAGGTCTAAATTTGGACAGCGTCGACTGCAGCTGAGGTACACCCGGAGCTCAAAGCCATAATTGATCCAAGCCGTTTCGAGCTGTCACAACTCACATCGATAAGCAGCATGCTATGCATATAGACTATCGAGATTCATCTATGGATTTATGCACACGTGTAATGAACAGTTCACATTTTTAACATTACTCAAACGTGATGTAGACTTGAAAGGGGCACTCACTGGCCAAACACTAAGCACTTGCCTTCGACCGTTTTGACACAGTGGACCTGATGACTCTCCAACCTAACCTAAGCGCTGTTTGTTGGTCCAGTCAAATAGCTGCAGCTGTCCCAATCACATGTATTCTGCCGAGTATGATTGTCAACATTGCACCTCCAATTCTCATTAGGGGCAGGGAGGAGGGCGTACCTTGTGGACTTCCGTACCCCACCACTTAAAGTGTTTCGAGACACCAGTGTAGAACATGGCAAAGAAGATGACAATGCCAGCGATGGCGACAGAGCAGTCCAGCGCGGAGCTAAGCACGAAGTTGTAGCGCCTCCACCAGACAGCCTGCCTCCTCTTGACGACGAGCCCGAAAAGCAGGCCCACGATGGCCCAGCTGCCATAGTTGGTGCCTGACGCGGGAGGGATGTAATTAAGGCCACCCATGAACAGCGGCACGTGGACCTTCCTGAGCCATGTAGCGCGCGGGAAGACGCGCTTGCGGAGCACGTAGACGACGACCGGCAGCGCGGCGCCGACGAGGAAGAACCACAGCAGGTTCCGGTACATGGCTCCCTCGGCGAAGAAACGGCGCGGGCCTAGGGCGCCCCACACCACGCTGGTGTTGAAGTGGGTGCGGGAGAAGGGGCAGGTGAAGCCGTTGGGGGCGTTCTTGGTGCAGATGCCAGGGACGTGGTTAAGGGCCCAGTTGAGTACCGAGACCTGGCCGAGGCTGCCGATGACGAGGCCCACAGACTGGACGAGGAAGAGGTGCCGGGGTGGAATCTAGGGGGTTTTCATTGTCAGCCCGGCTGTGCTTGCCAATACAAGTTGGTAGAAGAGGGGCTTGGGGGTCGGTCTCACGTTGCAGTAGATTCCAAGCTTGAGGTCCTGGGCGAATGCAAGCCCCTTAATGCCCGATATGTAGCCAAGGTTGAAGAACCAGATGTTGGCCAACACCTTGCCCTCCCAGATGTAACCTGCGATGACACGGCAAAAGATGTCAATCTGGATTTTCATATTTGTGCTGGCATAGACCCAGGCAAGCTGCGAAAACAACCATTCTTTGAGCACTTATATTCCTCCGCAAATTCAGGCAGGGCAAGAGGCATGACTTACCGGGAGAAAGAAGACGGCGGACACGGCGAACGAGAGGAGCACTCCATACCAGCGTAGTTGTACAGGGTAGAATTCGCACGCGAAGATACCGAGGCCGAGGGCCACAGCCGTTGCGACGTAGTACCACCAAAGGGGCACCGTCTTATACGCGGGCTGGGGGTTCTCTCGAGCCATGGACTTGTTTCCAAATACCTTGGGTATCTGAGAAGTGTGATATGCGTTTATGATGCTGTGCCGCTTCTCGAGGAACAGCCAGACAAAGAGCGAGGAGATGGTCGCGAAGGAAAGGCCGAAGGTGTTGAGGGCGTACGTCACGGGAAGATAGATCTGAGATCATACAATTAGACGGCTTCGTGGGAGAAAGGGCGGGATTGGGTCCGCTTACATCAGAGTATGCCCCATACTTGGTCTCGTTGAATGTGTAACCGTGTGCCTTCTCGATGACCTTGGAGACATTGTAGGTATTCCCCATGTTATCGAAAATAGAGTTACTCTGGATAGGCAGATACGCAGATTGCCACGTGTTGGAGTAGTATAGAGCTGGAGAGACGATATAGATCCATAAAACCAGCGAGGCCGTGATGTTCAGGATGGCCCAAGTAGGAACCACAAGAGGGGATCCAATGTAGGCGATTTGACTCCCTGTCGGGCCTTGTTAGTAACGGAAAAGTACAGATTGAATTCTCCAAGATCATCTCACAGTCAAATGTGAATGGCAACAGGCCGATGCCACTCTTCATCCCAAAGACCTGGTTGACGACAGGATTCTTCGGAGCAATCCAGCAAACCCAAGTGAAGTAGCCGAGCGCCGGGAAGATGAAATCGGGGAACCAGTACCAAACGAAAGATGCTGTAAATGCCAGTATGAAGAACTTGTATCGAGAGGCTGTCCACTTCGTCCTGTGAAGGGACGTTTGCTAGTCAGCTTAATTGCTGTTTGAAAGCAATTCGGCTAAGACAAGAAAAGAAAAGGAGTGAGATGGGGGTGATGAACAAAGTCCACGCACTCGCTTGCTTCCTCCTTTCTGTTCGGATGCAGCGCCGCGTTCAGGGCCGTGTTCCCAAGCACGCCGGGCCACAACAGTCCTGCTGGTTCGACAACCAGGGAGCGACAAAGACCGGCCAAGGCAAACCCGTAAAGGATGGTCGATAGCGTCATGGTGAGCTCAAATCCCCAGCCCGCCTCGTATCCGTAGAATATTCGCTGCTCTGTCAAGACATCGGCGCTGAGTCGGGTGAGGAAGCTGAGGTTGGCCATGATATAGACAAGTATATTCTCCTGTGTTTAAGAATTAGCTGGCTGGTTCCAGTCTGTGGATACTGCTGAAGGTAGCCAAGACGTACCTTGTAGTTGAATGGTCCCGGATTCAGGCTGTAGCGGTTACCTTTGATGGTGAACCCCCAGTCGGGTACCACATACTCCCATGCCTTCCCAACGGGATATGCCAGGAACTGGATCGCCGACTGTGATAGGGTGATGGATGGCAAGCGGAAGGTGTAGAGGGTGTTGACGCCGCTGCCCAGCAAGCAGAAGCCGATGCCAAGCACCCACATGCGGATGGTCAGGCATGGCAGGGTAGGATCATCGGCTCTCAGACCGATCCCGGCCGCGTAGAGAACGTCTTGACTTGGGGCGCTGGACTCATCTAGACAGCGTCAGCATGAATTATCGGCGCGCCAGAGATTTTGCCATACCCGAAGAGCGCTTGGCTTCTTCAACGGAGTTTGTGCGGCTGACGGGCTCCTGCTCGTTGACCGCCGTGTGCTGGTCCCCGATCTTCTCCTGCCCGTGGCTCACCATTGTCCTTGTCACAAGAAGACGAGAAGAGAAGTATGCACAGCAAGCAATTATGGTCTTCAACCATTCGTCCTGGTTCTTGGACTGCTGGCTAGCACTTTGTGGTATGGTAAACTGGTTTTGTATCAAAAGAGATCAGATAAGATCATCAGATCAGATTAGATGGATACTGTCCGATGTATATTCTCGCGTGTAAGTGGGGACAGCGCACCATCTCGACAAGAGGCAACGGCACCTGGAGCCGTGATACCGGCTACCCGGCGCATCAATCCGGCCTGCGGTGCACAGCAAGTGGTTGCACAGCCATCTTCAATCTTGCTAGCGCATTGTTGTTGTGGGCACGGTGGGGATCCGGAGAAATGAGTTTACCTTCAGATCGGACTGGCGAAATCCACTCCGCATTGTCAGAAAAGCTTGATCTCTTTCCTCCTTCCCAACTAAGAAGGAAAAGCTTTACTTAAACTCTTGGCACTTGCTTAGCACTCCTCAGCTTCAAAGGTACTTCTATCATACAAGAAAACGCGTCTCACATTATCCTTTACAGAACAAGAGCTTCTATTGGGGATCGATCAAGTTGCTCTGAGATACCGACTGTCACATCTTTTGTGTTTGGAGATTACGTAGAATCTGTGTTGCAGGGAAGAATATTTCATCGTGCTGCCGTCAGAAAAGTTTACGTGATCGGCAGGTCCTTTCCGCTAAAGTCGGCCTGACTGGCGGAGGCGACGACTGAGTGGATACCGTCATCGGATACAGCGGCCAAGCGTTCCACTTACATCGGAATCTGTGCACAATACATGCTTCTTGTGTGCCGTTTATCCCGGTCGCTTAGGCATCGGGACGGTGCTCAGCCTCAATATCTTTCTTCCTAGGAGGTCTTTTCTGCAGCTCACGACGTGGGTGGGCTTTTGGAGCTCACGAGAGAAACCTCACCCCTGGTTGGTTGTGTATTCTCTCAACTGATTAGGTACCAAGTTGCACCCCCGCCCGACTACCTTCTTCCTCTACATGCATTGATCGTTTCATTTTCTAAGTGTGATAATGCTTGACGTACGCAGTCAGCCAGGGCAGCTGCTATATCGTCATATGACTATCTCTATATGTACATTATAAGGAATGTTCAGCTACTATACACAGACTAAGCGCACGAGTCAATGACTAAAAGCCATTCCTTGAAACAAACTTGACCATTCTGGTGAAAGTATTGTCGGCATTATAATGCCCATTCAAGTTGTGGCCGGCATTCGGAATCAGAATTCCCTCACTAGCCTCGGGGTCAGAGTTTGGAAAAAGTGCTAGCCTTGATTCCGCGGCTAGGTCGCGAGAGCACTGTCCGCCACAGACAGAGATATCATGCTGTCCAATGACTACCTGGACTGGACCTGTAAAGTTCACCGATGTTCCGGCGGCCAGGCCGAGGGTAGCGAACTCTACAAATGTTGTCGTCTGTCGTTGTTCAAAGGAAAAGTCAAGAACTAGTGATCTTCAGCCCCAACTCTTTCTTCTCTTTCGACGCACACGCCAGAGGAAGAGAGGTAGAGGAAGAACAAATAGACCAAGACGGGACTTACTCTCTGTTGGAAAGAAAGGGAACTTATAGAAAGCGTATTGCAACGCCTGCTTGGAGCCCTGGGTGAAGTATCCGTTGTCGAGGTCCTTGAAACGTCCTGAGGCATCTTGATTGGCCATGACTGCGTCCCACGAGGCGATGGTGGATTGAGACTTTTCGGAGACCGCAGCAAAGCCTGTCAGTATGATGGCATCAAAGTCGGCGTTGTGATTGAAGGCAATCGCGGAGGTAATGCCACTGCCTAACGAATGACCAACTCCGATGACATTCTCAAACGTATATCCGGCGATGCTCCCATTCCGAAGTCTTTGGATCAGTGCGTGTGCCAGCTCGATCTGAACGGGACCCTGGACGTCCCATGCTGCGGGGTGATCGGAATATCCGATACCGAGTCGGTCGTAAGAGAACGTGGCATAACCAGCAGTGGCGGCGGCATCCACGTAGCTAAATCCCGGCATAGTGTCCCAGTAGCTGTGATCCAATGTAGCACCGTGGGTTAAGAATTGAACCGTGCGAACCGGCTCCCTCTGTTTCAGAGGAACGCATAGTTTGCTGAAAAGACTATGCGTCACTGTCCTGGTTTCTAGTCCCGCGATATATGTTCCCAAAGAAGTGGCATTTGTCGTCATAGCGACAATATCATCCGTAAGCTGGAGCTGAGTTTTGGGAACCGGTCGGCTAACGTTCGCATATCGAGCCGTTACCGTAAGAGGGAGAGTTGTTTCGTAGCAAAGCGCCTTGCCGCCACTTGAGCGGTGGATCTGGAAATCGAGCCCGACTACTCCAGTGACAGCAGCAAGACTGCTCAGATAGAGACCGTACTTCATAACTGCGCGTAGACGAACGTCGATGATGAGGAGGGTGACCCAGAACATCGGTAGCTAGTAGTACAACGTGTTTTTGGCATGTTCACAGTTACGCTATTTGTATAACGGAGCGCGGTTGGTCGCCCGTAGGCACTATCGTATAGCTCAACACGTTAATGCGAACACGAGCAACCCTGTTATATTTCACCAACGAGAGACAACGCTCATCTCCGGCGGTCCCAGAAGCAAGAAATCAATCATCAGCGGCCTCCACATATATCTGAGCCGAGCGAGGCTGTGGGACTTGGCAGACTGGAATATGACGCCCACGGTCCGTTGCAAGTATCCTCCCTCCCTCTCCGAACGGGAGGTTGAACCACCTGTCTTCTTGATCAGTGCTTCTCACCGCACGTGCCTTCAGCCGCCATGTCATTTTTGCTATCACCTGCGAAGGCTCTGGCTTTGTTCAATTTCGTGGAGACGTATTGGGGCTAACCCCGATACCCCTAAAATAGCAGCTACTATCGTTCTTCAATGTAGACACCGGCCCAATTCGGCCCAGAACGGCTCGGTAAAGGTATTGCTGTGCTCTCCGGAATTGACTATGCCCAGAATTGACTGACTCATATTTTGGGCGAACACTCAAATTGGCCGTGAAGTCACAAGACTATGTAATTATCTTCTAGTTTAAGCATGAGGGCTTGATTAACATCTCCAGGTGGGTACTGAGTAGCTTTGCAACCATGACTGATAGAAAGGTTCTCCTTAATTGACTGGCCTCCTCAGAACTCGATCTCCGGAGTCCTCGACTTATACGCAATGAGTGTCTCGGGATCTGGCACAAAACGGCTGGCGAATTTGCTCTGCGGCGGCTTGTCCAGAATCTTCCAATCGTAGTTCAACAAGAGTTGGATCAGGGCTATTTTGATCTCATTGCTGGCAAAGAACCGCCCGGGGCACGCGTGGTTTCCGTGACCGAAGCTCAAGAACTCTGGACTAGTACTCACGAACTGCCACCGATTCTCCTCCCCGGGCTTTTGCCGCATCCGGAGGAAACGATGACCGTCGAATTGGTCCGAATTGATCCCGAAGATTTCAGGGTCCCGCATGTGAAATGTAGGTACCGTGATGTGTGCCCCCTTGGGAATAGAAACGCCGTCCGATAGGTTGATAGCTTCTTCGGCTCGTCTGTTCATCATATCTTTGACATCTGTTAATTTGACCTTCATATACAGAGAGCTCCAGAGTAATCCAGAGGGAGAGACTCACTTGGACCTAGGATATTCAGCCGTTGACTTTCTTTCATGCAGCTGTCCAACAGCTTCAACTTGTAGAGACTTGTCTTGTTCCATTCCTTGTCCTCCCTGTAGACCTTGATAGCCTCTTCCCGAAGTAGGTGGATGTACTCCGGGTTTTTGACTAGGTCGTACATGAGAGCAGTAATAACTACAGATGTAGTGTGGATAGCAGCCACAGTCAGGAATAGCTGCCCAGAGACAACATCGAAGGAACGCCCGGCTCTGACGTCGTCCAACCAGGAAAGCGAATCCTGCGGCTTCAAGACATCTGCCCGTTCGGCCATCCGAAGATCAAGCTCAGGCTCAATGATCTTTCTGGCATCCTTGATTAGGCTCTTCAGGTAGATGAGCTCAGGTATGAAAAAATGAACGAAAGGGCGCGAGAATAATGGCCACGAACGAAGAGCATCCTGGGCTCTCATCATGACAATTGTGAAACGAATCGATATCTCGATCCAGTCCTTATTATGACACAAACGCTCGCCAAGAAAGACGCGGGCGGACAGACGCGCGGCGATCTGTGTCGCTGTCATGATGAATTTAGTCTGGGTCCATTCTGTATTGGTTAGTTGTGTGGATCCTCCAGTTCGTAAAGAGCTGTACAAACCTTTCGCAGGCTGCAGATTCTCCCTCAGAACAGACGCACATTCAGAAGATAACGCCTGAGTCAGTCCTCCCAGAGCTTGCGTGAGGTTCTTCCTGACGACTGTTTGTATGATATCATCTTGGGTGCCCGTGTGAACGACGTCCAGACCCGGATAGCTTGTCAATCCTTGCTAATGTTTGACCAAGTTAGAGCCAGAACACAGGCCTACTGGAGTCAGGGAAATCTCACACGCTCAATGAATCCACGAAAGGAAAGGCGCGGATCATTCCTAATTTCATCGCAGTAATGTATCGGTAGCACTATTGTCGGGCCTAGGTTGGTGAGAACTTGAAAAGCTCGGCCATCGGTCTGAAGAAGCGTCAATCAGTTTGCGAGTTGTTGTCTCAAGCGATGATATGAGCTCACCAGGCGAAACCCTTCTCGCATGATCTCCACAGCCTTGTCATCCCATTGCTTTTTGGTCTTTAAACCGAACCAGTCTCCTGGCACACGCCCGATAATCCTGAATCCAGCGTACGGCTGATCATCGCGTATAAAATACCGTAGAGCCCAGTAAAACACAATGGTGATGAACAAGGTGACGACCTCAGGGCGACAGAGAAGCTTCAAGATGTACATCGCAACGTCTATGCTGAGTTTTGCGTAATCTCAAACGGTACCGAGTATAGTGACAATTAGGGAGGGGAAAAGGTTAGATTGGAGAATGTACTTAAAGAGGGACGAATATGGTAGATCTGGGATACTCGGTTTTTGCAATTAATACGAATCCGAGATTTGGTCAAGAATTGCCCAAAGAGAATCCAATCGCGACGTTGGAGAACACCCAGCATTAATGCACCGCCTAAATTGAATTAGGCGTTCTAAACCTTGGCAGTTTAGACAAGTCATTGGACCACTGGAACGCTAAGCTTTTACAGGTCCTGGTTTGTGACGTCGGGAAACCTCGCATTCTCTTACGCTCGCATTCTCTTAGAGAGCAGAACCAATCGAAGAAGCGTTTGGCGCTCTCTTGCCAAAAGCCCTACATCTAGCACCAGCAGCACAGACCGTGGGGCCAACTGGTCACCCAATCCTTGTTTTTTGCACTTCAAATTGTCTGCCCATGTTTATACGCAGGTCATCTTTCGGGTGTGATGTAGCTTTCGAAACAAATAACGAGGGGCTTCCTAAACCAGACTCGATGCTAAGAAAGAACTCAAATAACAAGTCTCGAAGTGCAAGAACCGGTTAGAAGCGCACACTGGTTCAAGTTTCTTGCTCCTTTCGTGGCCAATCCAGGCAATGCCTCCACTGCTGATCCAATTTCTCATCAACCATCATTAGCACGCTTTCGCTCCAGCCTCGTAGTAGCCAATCTCCTGCTTCATAAGGTTCTACAAGTGTTGCGAAAAGAGACAAGATCATAAGAGCCAGCTGCCGCCCTGTCCGAAGAGAATGGAGAAATGCCTGCGATAAGTTTATAGGCCAGAACCATACTCTGCGTCGGCCTTCTGACGTTGTATGGTCTGCCCAGGCGGAGGCAGTCTGCAGCAAGTCAATGGCAGCTAGATAGTTTGATTGCAATTCCTCATCGTCGTAAAAGCATGACTCCTCAATTGCAAGCTGCCGCACTCGACTTATGCGGGCCTGTAGCTGGGTAGGCACCTCGTGGTTGCTTGGATACCAAGACCGAGGTGATAGCAGTACTGCTAATGAACTCCCAGCCGACCACCTCTCCAACGACTGACTTGCGAGCACGTCCCTAGCTCCTTGCAGTAATACGAATGATTGTGTCACCGTCTCAGGACTTGGCTGTTCTCCGCTGTGATCGGCATGGCCAATGGAGAACGTGAAAAGGAGGAATATAATAGAAGACAGAAGAAAATACGCCTCGCAATTATCGTTGTTTATATCATGGATGTTACTGGAGAAGAACTTCAGGGCAAGCTGTTGGTAGCGAGCGGAGATAATCATGTAGTCCTGACGCTGGGCGGTATTGGTATGAGCATAGTGAAGAGCAGAAAGCGCCAAAATGCCATGCATCAGGTATTCCTGCTATAAGTATTAGCACATTACTATGACAGGTCTTTATTAGTACTTGGGAGCGCACGTGGCTAAAGGCAATCTCTGGTACCGTGGTCCGCCACAGCTCTGCAGTAGCAGGCTCGTGCGAAAGTAGGCTGTATGCTGACGTGTAGTAATGGTGCAAGAGGCGTAAACTCTGCATTTGATCCCGGACGCTCCAGTTATGAAGCTCGTGTTCTTGCTCGTCGGCTGGGCTGTCAGTTGTCCCAGACGGAGTGACACTTGATACGATCCGGGCGGAATCAAGTGTTTCAGATACCTCCAACATCAATTGCCTAGCCTCGTTGATCTTCATGCGCAACATAGACTCGGTGCTCATCTCCTGTGTTTCTGATGCCGCCGCCCTCTCTGCGGCATCAGAATCCTGGACTGTGCTGGCTTGCGCCGGCCGTACTGAATTCACAGCATCCAGGGTTCTATCAGGAGCTGTACAACCACGAGAAGACGATCGCCTGATCGTGTGGCTGAGGCTGCACTGAACCCCATGCCGGACACAATTACTGCATGGAACAGCTTCGTTGCACTGGGAAGGCAACCTGCGTTAGAAATTCCAACCAGGGAAAGGGGGGTTGTGATCCCGTCAAGCGCACCTTGACCCGTCTCGCTTTGCACCTAGTACAGCCATTCCGTGACTTTCGGTGTCCAACTCTAGTAATGCGTCGGCTCGTCTCCATGGCCCGACTGGAGATGCAATCTTCTCTGGACAGGTTGTTGCGTGGGTGGAACTGTCGACGGGAACAGAGATCACAGGAGGACTAGCGAGGATCCCGCATACAAAAGAGAATGCGAAAAAGAGAATACGAGCGGGTCCAGGGGGCACCCCACCAACGAGCACGAGGAACCGAACTAATACCAGGATGCACCATGCAGATCCCCGCAATATGCCACTCTCAAGGAGCCCACATCCTGGATGCGGCTGGGCAGGGGACAATGTCATGCAGACGATCGAATGGAGACTGTCCAAAGCCTCGCATCGCAAATTGAACCGTATATACTTTTTTCTCAGGGAGATAAGTGTTCAGTACCCTTCCCGAAGTAGATCATCCCTGCCCCTCGATGATCATTGACAGTCTTTGGCACAATGCTCAATGACTCGTTAAACTTCAGGGCTGATAACCTCAGCTGCAGGGTCACATCTTCGTCAACGTCAAGTAGCAACCAGACGCCACAAGTTGGACGAGATAGCAGCACGAAAGTGGTCTCATGCTGTCTCAGCCGCTGTGGAAGATGTCTGATGACTTTTTCAAGGGCCTTGTGAGATTTACAGTTAAGTTCCCGCCCTGGACGCGAAGACATATACAGGATGGCCAGGCGTGTGGTTGGGAACAGGGAAGCTCTATGAGAAGAAATCCGTACAACTTTAGATTGAGGAAATGAACATATCGGAAATCTTGTGCGTAGATTTTGTGTGTTTTCACATGGTCGTGGTGAAATTCAGAGATGCTTATATCTTGGAAAATAATATCTCATGTAATACAATCCTGATATGAAGATTTGATGAACTTAACTTGGCACTGTTGTCAGTCGAGTCAAGAGTCGTTGCTTCGGTTTCCTCCCGGCGCATCCACATCTCGACTGAGAAACATCACCTACGACGGCGACGAGCCTGAGGTCACCGCAAAATGCCACTCATCTCCGTCGCATGATTTGGCTGTCTTTGTCTTGGGTGCAGACTTACCGTTTCATCACCTCAAAATGATATCTAAAAGTCCGGACAAAGCACTTTAAACGTCACGCAGACGCTTCGAGCGAACAAAGCCGCTGACCTTCCAGCTCAATGATCCGGCGGTGGAAGGCTCTGGGTTGGGGGGACAACAATCCAGCCTGTGTGCTGTCCAGGGCTCTCATTTCGGGAACTTGTGTGCATCGAACACAAAAGATATATGAGACCACTTTTGCATGCCAACACAACATCCTAACCCAAGACAACAGTAAACCACAATGAGCTGGGTCAGACAAGTCATCGACGACATCAAGGCCCAGTCCTACGAGGAGCTATACCCCACGGCGTACGGCGGCTCGTCGGAAAAGCCAGATGTGAGCCCAACCACTCTCGCCCCTCGCCCAATGTTGCTGACCACGGCTACATGCGACCGTAGATCTTCTGGGCCCTCGACCCAAATGGCGTCCCTCCCTCGGTGAGGCAAGCTGTCGAGACGGCCGTGCGGGAGCAGACGCTGAAGAGCTCGCTCACATGCGCCATCATTCGGTACGGGTGTCCCTCCAAGTCCTTTACGCCCTTGCCAAGCCCCATGAACAGAGCTGACGCTCGTTTTCCTTCGCCACCCAGGCTCGAGACGCTGGGCGCGTACTACTCCCCCTCCCCCTCCAGACCAGACGAGCCCATCGGCCACTTCGCGATATACTTGGGCACCAGCCCGGCAAACACAGACCTCAAAGTCAGTGACGTGCTTCAAATCTGCCGTTCATCGCGACCCCAAAGCTAACACGACCTCTGCTGACTACAGAACCACCTCCCCACCTCCCTGGGAAACCCGCCCAGGAGCCAGGCCAAGCCCACGCCAAGCGGCGCCTCCAGCAAAGGCAGGAACGCGACGAATCACGGGTCAGGGACAATGGACGTGGACTCGGACGGGCAGCATGATGGAAGCCGCACACCGGCCATGGGCGAGATCGAGGAGGAATACGGACGGGTGGAAGAGCGGTCCAACAACACGAGCAAGAGGCTTTCGAGGCTGACGGCTACCCTCATACGTTCACGTGGCAAGAAGTTGTAAAGTGGCAGTGCAAGTAATACGTTGATTCTCTTTGGGTATGAGGCGCAGGTAATGTGACCAACCGTCACTCCGTTCTCCTCGCCACTGATAACACAAAACAAAAGAAAAGAAAAGAATAGAGCACGTCGACGGGTGGTTGCTCCGTTATATTAGACCTCTCGTCCGCTTCACCCTTTGACTTTGTCCGTACTTGTGCCCCAGGTGTCAATTCGATACCACTGTGCAATTGAATGAATGTACATTCCGAGATCGTGCATCGTGCCACCGAAGGGAAGTCTTGTCGAGTCAACAGAATTGGGTTGGTATTGCTCGTGGGACCAGGGCAACGGACAACAGTACAACTGAGCTAGAGCGCGTGAACAATGCGAACGTCGCAGCCAATGGTTTTCGGACGCCGTCTGAAGAGCATACAAGCTGTACGTGCGAGTGGTGCCCACACCGTCCCGGTTGGGGACACTGGTCAATCATTAAACACCGCATTGGTCAAGGGCAGACCTCTCCAGCAATCCTCATCTGCCAATTGTTGGTCCAAGATATGCTGCGTGACATCCAGGCGATCTGGGAGGGTGATCCAGCGAGGTTCGACTTCCGATGCAAGAAGATATCTTCAGGTCCTGCCACCAGCTGCTCGTCCCAATCACCGCAGCCTAGAGTCGTTGAGCCCATCTCACTGAGTTTTCGCAAAAGCACGCGAACCAAGGAGTGCTAGTAGGTGTGGGATCGCGGGACTTTGGGGGCAATCTTGCGGTTCAAGATGGTTTCGAGCTCAGACGTCATAGCCACCAGTATCTTTTCCTGGCTAGCCGGGGAGTAGACCTTGCGGACCCACGCGTTGGTGTTTGCGTCAAGGTGGTGCCTGGTGAACTCGTCGTTGGAGAATTTGATGACCTTCCGAATCGATTCAACACCTCGGTGCTGGACCAGTACCTTGAGAAATGGATAGCAGTCCCTGTAGAGCTTTTCGGCGAGCTGTTTGCCGACTACGGCCTCTTTGGGTGCCTCTGTCCGAAAGCGCACATCTGAGCGTATGTTGCACTCGAGGCGAAGGTTCTGAAGAAGGGGCGCGTCGCGCAGAAGTACAAAAGTCTGGAGGCACCGAGTGTTGTTCCATCCATGGGAGAGAATGGTGATATCCCTCAGTCGCGAGATGGTCTCCGGGCGTAGCATGAGCAGGAACTGATGTAGGGTGACAACATTGTTGAAGATGAAGGGCTGCGTCCACAAGAGAGACACAGCCTCATGGTAGACAGTCTTGGATGCTGCGAGAAGGTTGGTCGAAAGCCGATACTTCTTCTTTGGCATCTCACCAAGGGCCATCTTGGACCACCGGCCTTGGATATAACAATGAGGAACGGGCCAACCGTAACGTCCGGGATTGATGTTGGGGCGGACGTGGACGGCAACACTCTCGTATGCATCATAGTACGCTCGAATATTGACGCCGTGGGGGTCGATGAGGGCTTCCTCGTAGACTTTCAAACGAAGCTCGGGGGGCAGATCCCTGCGCAAGACTTAGTACAGAACGAGTTGTGGGCAATGTCATGTTGGGAAGCTGATTTGTAGGTTTATTTTCGGAGTGGAGCCGGGTCAAGAGGATAAGTACTCCAGAGACCGATGCAGAGTGGACTTACATGAGTCGGAATGGCTTGAACTCGGGGGGAGGTTTGACCTTGGCTTGAGCCTTAGCCTTGAGCTTCGTGACGACTTTGCGCTATTTGGTGTCAGTGAATTGTGGAAGCCGACTTGGAGACTTGGAGAAGGGGTTGGCCAACCTTCTTGGGGATCCTGCGAGACCCAAAGGTGGCGTCCTCGAACTCGCTGTTGTCCTCCAAAACAGAGACAAGCTCATGCTGATGGGGATTGGTGGAATCGACAGAAGAGGAAGACTCTTCGCCGAGCTCCTCGGAGACGTATCCATCATCCTCAAGGTCGAGGTCTCCGTCGATGCTCAGATCGATCTCGTAGTTGACATCGGCTCGTTTGCGCTTGGGGTAGCGACTCTGGTCTACTTTGGGAGCCATGATGGCGCGTCGTGTCGCGTCTCGTCTTGTCTCTGCAGTGGGTTTGTCAGGATGGATCTTCGTGCACAAACAACGATAACACAAAATTCGTCTCAGCAAGTCAATGCGTTTCGGTGCGGAGTGCTGTGGGAAGACGGACATTGATGGGGCCAAGTCGCGTGGTCAGGTGACGGTTTAGCTGTTTGCAACGGTGAAGTGACTTACGGGTGAGAGTCGTGCAGATTGTCACATTCAATGCTGCTGCGAGACACAGATGCGCAAAGTGCTGCAGTCGATTGAGAGAAGAGGATGGTGAAGGCGAGGAGGAAACCGTCGAGGCCAGGCACAGGGAGGCCCACTGAGCACAATCCAGAAGTTGACTTAAGGAAGGCGCCTGTGGTTCCAAGTGAAGCCTGGTGGACTGCGGGAGCGGAAGTCGCAGTTGGAGGCAAGTGCCAGAAAAGTTGCCGCTAAGAAGGAACCAAATGAGTCGGTCGGTCAACGGCGGCGTCACCTTCAAGTGACTTGGGACTCGATTCATTCGAACTAATCGACCTAGGGGAATCGAGGGCCTCGATGAGTCAATTTTGGTTGTTTGCTCGAGTCCCTAGACCTCAAACCTGGTGTTCAAGCAGGACTGTGCCCAACGGTTTCTCCTCGAGACGCTGCCTTGCTTTTCATCACCGAACCTCACGACGGCTACCCAGGAACAGTGTCACGATCAACAGAAAGTTTTCTTCCTCTGATCAAAGTTTTGTCGATGGCAAGATCTTGGGCGTGTAGGCGGCCACAGACCCGTACTGCGAGGTATCGTGCTTGATCACATCCCAAGTGACTCCATGCGCCGAACAGGAAAGGCTTTCCAACTGGCCACCGCCACTGTCTCGTACCCTTGATGATCAACTGCAAGAGGCAGATGGTCCATCACGCTCCGTATGGCAAGCCTTCGTGGTCAGTGTCGAGCACCTCATTCTCTGGCATCTGAATTTCCCGTGTATCCATCTCTAACGGGCTCGGCGGCTCTTCGCTCAGCAGCAGCCCCCTGCCTCCGGGATCATGCTTAGTCGCGCTGCGGGACATCTGAGAAGCTTTCGTCGAGATCTGGCTCGACATGTTCGTCCGCTGCGTCCCTGTGCTGCCAGTCTTGGTCGTGACTGACATGCTGTTGACGTCCAGGTCGACCGGCCACTTCCACCATCTGTCCGTGTTATAAGGCAAGGGGGCCTTCTCATCGCTCATATCTCCTTCATGGAAAGGCAACCTGGGCTCTTTGTTCTGTTGGTCGGTCGAGTCCTTTTTGATCTTGGAAATAGTCTTTGTCACCGCCTGTCCGAAGCGTCGGAGCAGTGGTCGCATGGCCATCAGGCTCACTACCATGACCGAGATACACATTTCGACGGTAGTCCAAACAGCTGCGGAATGGTAAGCTTTCCCAGTCACTCCTTCTTTGTGGACTCAGTCCTGGAGTCTGCTCACATAATGATATATCGTTGGTCAGGAAAAGCATGAACATGAATCTGCCGGTGCTAACGAGTATGGTGAAGAAACCAAGAGCAAAGATCAACCCAAGCCCGATCTTCTCCCTAAGCTGGGTGAACTTCAGGCTGTTCAAAATGGGAAAAGGGAAGACGAATACTGGGACAGAATGTCAGACACACATGCGCAATTTCTTTCGCAGAAGCAGGCCGGCAGCAGAGCAATCCGGCGTCGAACTTACGCAAAATCTCGCCAATTATATTCAATGTCCAGGTCACCTTTTGCAGATGGGGATTGGAAAAGGATGAACATTCGTGAGGGTCCAACCTGGTTCAGTCAGTACTTTACTTACATGCTCTCGTTGTTATGACCGCCGACTCACCAATTAATAGATACGTCTTTGCCGCACCAAAATAGGTCCGAAAAGACGGCAGTCAAACACGCGAGCACAAGATACGTTGCGATACAACCCAGGAAAACGCGCATCCTGGGCTCCGTCACCGGCACCATATTGGCATAGCTCATCAGCAGGCTGAACTTCGGGAAGTAGAGCCCGGCGTCGAAGAAGAACTTGGTGGCGAATCGAACCTGCCGGCATCGGTGAGTCCAAATCCACCACCTCGGCAAGCTTGCGTCGCTCCCCAATCCTGATGCACATCCGTCACTCACCTTGCCCAGATACTGGGTGACGTTCTTGTACTCTAACAGCCCATTGACCTTGTATATGAGGGTATCGCACATAATGTTCCCCATAGTGCAGACGAGCGCGATGACCAAGAGCACGTCGGATATCCATGCCTGGTACTGTCGGAGGGAGAGGCGGACCCAGAACCGTGCCACGAGGATTACAAAAGCCAAGGCGAAGAAAACCCATTCCAACGTCTGTCGGTCACCGTGGACGTTAGTTTTCGGCTCGGCCGCTCATGCGCTGTGGAGATGGTACTTACCACCGTCTCGGTTGGCGTGAGCATGGTGACGAGCTCGAGGATCGGCGTCTCAGCCTACGCTGGCTCTTGTTATAAGTCAAGGCACGGTTTTGCGACACATATTTGCTAAGACTGTTGGTCGGTAGACTGGGCAGAAAAGAGCCCGTTCGTGCTTAGTAGAGGTGCAGAACTCACCCGACTGGTACAGGGAGAAAGTAGAGGACTTGATCAAAATGTTAGCATGACCAACCACCGCCAGCCTGCGAAACCGAGAACTAGCCACCTCGAACACGAAGATCCATGTACAGGGTTTCTGTTACCCTCTCTTGTCGAGTCGGATGGCCGCATGGGTCGGTCCTTATCCGTCGGCTGCACGCCGGGCAAAATCACACACGCACACGCACAAGACCTGTCCCTCGCCATGCCGAGCAGCGCTCCGTTTGGAAATAAGGTTGGCCACGCTCCTTGCAGCTCCACACCCGCTGTCACCTTGGCGTGGGAACACCCGTTTCCGGTGGGAATCGTCGATAGTACCCAGACTAAGGTCCCACAGCCAGCGCTGCACAACCCGTATGAACTCAACACTGCAATGCCACACAACTTCAGCTCCGTTCACTCAGTGCTTGCTTCCGGTCGTGGTGGCTTGCATCCAGCCCAGGGCCTGAAACGAAACGGAGCTTGATCAGCATCACGACTCGCTCGAACCTGCAAAGGATCAACACTATCCCAGGTGGCGTTCTTCCTTTCCTTTTGACCCAGCCGGACGGTCCCAGCTCCGCCTGATAACTCACGCGGAGCCCGCGAAAGTCACGGTGTGCATTGCACCCTCACAAGACTCCTCCGGTACACGTCGGCCCTATTTGGGGCAAACCACTCACCTTACTACGTACCTCAACCTTAAAATGACTCGAAGCTTCCAACAACGGCCGTTCGCACTCGACGGGCCACCCGCCAGCAACCCGCCGAAAGCTCCGCGGCAGGGTTAACGGCCGCGCGTTGTGCTTGAAGCACCCCTTGGCCTGAGAAGGATTCAATCTAATTTCCCTTGCGTGGTCTGCACCATTGATAGCCCTCCTGATGAGCACTGACCCCATGCTCCCACTATCGTTTGGGCAAGGCTCAGGCGCTCCGGGCGGAAAATGATTTCGATGTTCCTTCCTCTAGGCTGATCGTTTTTCCATTTGTCCCTCTTCGGGTCCGAGCCCTACGCGAAACTTTCGTCAAGCGGGCAATCGCCCAGATGATGAACAGGAGGCTTATTCGGGTGCTGCCGCCTGGAGTAGACTGCAATTGGCTGTGCCATTTAACAGCGTTCTCGGCCGAGGCGGTAAATGGTGTGCCAGCAATGTTAGGGAACAGGAGGCCCTTGCCACCCAGTTCCAACACGGTACGTACACGGTTGGGCATGAAGATCGCCATTGTCGGGCGGTCAGGAAATCATGAGACGAATGGGACGGTGGTCTGGTCAATTGACCGTCGACAGACCGCTTTGATGCTCCTATTGGTAAACACTCACCGTCCAAGTGGCAAGGATGAACGTATCTCTTATCACCATTTTTAGCCTGGAATGTTTTGATTGTAGCATTGCTAGACATTTAGCGCTATTTGCTCGAACATAACAATATCAATCGGCTTCCTTCCTTCAGTCTTCATTTCCGCCCAATGACCGTGGTGTGTCCGCCACCGTCCTGCCCGGGGCCTTGTCCCACAACAATGTCCCGGCCACGCTCTATATCCGACATCTCAACCACCGCGTCACCGCTGATGGTCAAGTCCCTCGAGCGCTGCTCCAGGTCACTTTGCCCACCCCCGCCCTCAGAATGAACCACGACCGCCCCGTCCTGCCCGGACGCCGCAGCGCCAGAACCCGGCCGATGCGGATGGCCCTCCTCCTCTTCCGCACCTGTCTGGCCCCGGGTCCCGGAGCGCCGCGACGTGCGGCCGGCTGTGCTCGACCACCATGACTCTGCGAGGCCGATGGCCCTCAGCTTTAGGCTCCAAAACCCAGGTGAGTCGGGCGCCTCCGGGCGGCGGTGGCGGCGGTCGGTAGTGCCTTGGTCAGCTGGCCCCAGGTTGGGGAAGATCTTTCGTAGCCCGGTGCGGGCGCGGTCGTAGAGGGGGTGGAGGACTGGTATGCAGGCTGCTACTATCGTCACTGTTGCTTCTGTGCTGTACGTGTTGATTGGTTAGTTTGGTTAGATGGAGAAAAGCGGTTGGTGGTGCTCCTACATTGTCCATATGGTGAGTCGCGGGGTGGTCCCTTCGAAAAGCAGTCAATGCCTGTTCTTGTCGTATGGAGATGAAATATCTCTTAGATCGGACACCTACATGTGAAATCTTCATTTGAGAGGACATGGAGATATGATATCTTCAGGCAGGCCACTGCGGTGGCGGCGATTCCAAGGCCAAGGACGAGACTTAGGCCTATCTTCTTGATTATGCTGAAACCCATCTTCCTGAAGACCAGGGCTGGATAGATCGCGAGGTAACAGTCGACAGAGGCAGAATAAGCTGGACATGTGGACGTCAGGTCAACAATGCACAAGGACGCGGGCCATACGTAGGACAAGGCGACTACCTACATGATGTGAAATAGCACAAGTCCAGGTATATCTTTGGGCTGACACATCTAGCTGCCTGAACCCGCGGGTCCCACGATGCCGCCAGCGGTTGACACATGAACGTGGACAGGGCAGAGATGACGATGTAGTTGGCGACGCCAATGCAGACTACGACCAACATGATGGTCTTGGTCCAGACGTCGGGGGTGAATATCCTGATGATCAGACCCGCGACGGCGACCTTTGGCACCGTGATAGCCAGCAAGGCGGGCCACACAGAGACGAGGTAGTAGAACCTGGCGCCGACCCTCTGCTCGACAGTGAGGGTATCCACATGTTTCCCCATGCCGCTGTCGATGGCGAGGATCGTCAGGATGCAGCCGGCCCACAAGAATATCTGGGTCAGACGTCAGCTATAATTCTCCGGGTGGGGACTTGTCTATGGAGACAGGCGTGGGTGTGGGGCACTCTAAAGATAGGCAAAGGATCCATCGCTTACCAACGAAAGTACAATTATGATATCCTCACGCCGGGTACGGTTCAACATGACGACGCTGCAGTAGACGCGGGCCGCGGTGAACGCGGTTGCGCTGACCAGGGCGGCCGCGACGCTGCCGCGCATAAGCGGGCCTTGGTCGTCGTCGTTCATGGCTGAGACAGCATGCTGATCGGATGGCGCGTCGGGCCGCTCGATAAGCTAAGCATGGCACCACCAGGCCGGGGCTGATATGACTCTCTCTCTCTCTCTAAAGAAAGGACCAAAAATTCCACTGCAAGACCGAGTTTCTCTGGCGAATGTAGGACCGTGGCGAAATGTCGATCGAGATGCAGCCCTGCTGCCGGTGAGCCGAACGAATGTGAAAGTGTATGTCGCTGTTGAAGACAAGAGGTGGCATCTCAGTGACCTAGGTAACCTGCATTTGTTCCTAGACGCTGTTCTGTAGGATCGGTCGCCCGGAACGCGTTCGGGTAACTTTCGGACGGGGACGTGCAATCTTGTCCTCGAGTCAGGAATATGAACGGATTGTGTATGCCCTACGGATCCGCATTGAACGGAACTGTATCATGGCTCATGAACCAACTATCTGCTGCGGCTGGGCGATCACACATACTGTTTATCCGCCTCTGACGCAATGGAGTTCCGACAGCCACAGCATTACGAATGAAACCTGTTCTTTCTGCAACCGAACTGGTTCTACCCCTCTCGAACCATCACCGTGTTAATAGGCTTGTGCCGAGTTCTCCGCTTGGTCAAACCGACTTGGATCGGGTCCAATCCCCGGCGTGGCAACGTTGAAAGCTTGGAAAGGAACCGTGCGCAAGTTGATGATTGCCAAGGCTGCCCAATATCATATATTAAGCCTTCGGATAACTTTGGTCGAGGCCAGGGTGCCCTGACGCCGAGGTCACCAGAACAATCTAACCAATGCGGTGACCAGCAATCATTGGTGTTGAGTATGTATGTATGCGGCCGTTGAGAATATGATATAGTAAACCTGGCTCCCTAAGCGCCAATGGGAGCGCTTCTGTGGGTCACACACCCATCGATCGTGTATATGCCGATGATATCGATCAACGGTTCGTACTTGGCCATACTGAGATATCTTGAATTTGCAGGCACATCAGCGTCACATTCGCTATACCCAACGACCAAAAACACATCTGCTCATTCCACTCATCCAGAGCCACCGTGGACTCGAGGGCCATCACATTCGACCAGAGTATCTCATCCCGAAGACGGAGAGATGTCATGTACTGTCTCATAACCAGGAATCACGGCCTGAGTCGCGGTTTCCGTCAACTCCATCCCTCGCCACGGAAAAGCCGCGGAAAGGCTTTTGACCAGAGAGCAGGGTGA